>VZSG01000217.1:547202-633392 GCA_013398315.1 Nothoprocta pentlandii | reverse complement strand
GAGCGAGCGAGCGGCCGTTTTACCCGGCGAAAGTGGAAGTAACGGCCGCGGCTGCCGTAGTCAGTGCTGCTCCTTTAAGCAGGACTTACTGTTAGGCTGCTGTGGCGACCCGGTTTAAAGCAGGGAGCACGTTCCTAGGTGGAGCTGAGCGCTGCCAACTCCGGCGTGGCGCTTCAGAGGGCCCCGCCGGAGCCCTTCCCTTCTCCCGCAGGTTGTGGGTCCCGAGGAGCTTGTATCCCTCCTTGCACCAAAGGGCTCTCCGTGATTTACGGATTCACAAGGCGCTAGTTTTGCAGCCGCCAACCAGGAAACCAGACTACCAGACAGATAGAGTACGTGTGTTCCATACTGAGATCCCTCTGTGCATGCTGGAGTTTGATCCGGTGATACTGGGATACTTGCACTCGGGCCGAAATTGCTGTCTTTCTCCTTTTTCCAACTTTCAAAACCGTTCTTTTTTTTTTGTTGTTGTTGTTGTTGCAAAGTTAGCATTTTAATTAAGAAGATTTTTTTCTTAATTTGTAAGTCAGAAGTTTTGCTCAGCCAAGTCCAGCTTATTACTAGAAAAAAAAAAGTCAAATTCTGAAGTGTTGCTGTCTTTCTCCGTTTCTAGAAGAGACCTTTTTTTTTCTGTTTGTGTACTCTGCCCAGTCAGGGCATCTTGGGCTCATAAACTATCAAGATATTTTCTTTTTCACGTGCACTGTACATCAGAGACACTTCTGAAGTATTTTTTCCCCTTCTGACTAACCATATATAGGTAAAGGCTGGTTAAAAACATGAAACTCACATAGTAACTTATTTTGTCATTTTTTACTCATTTTGTCATCATTTTTAGCTTAAAGCTTTTCTCCTTTTGTATGTTGCAAACAGAATAGGTGGGAGTCCAACCAGAGAAACTGGGAAAAAAGGGCTTAAGCTGATACTTAAATTAAGTATTCGGTACATAGATCCTACATAATTTGATGCACTGTCGCTGATGTAGGTTAGAATTTATTTATTTCTGTATCCAGATCATTTTTCTGTGTAGCCTTTTGCAGATTGATCTCTATCCTGAAACTAGGTGCAACCCAAGCATTCATAGCAGGATGTCCATCTCGGTGTTAAGGTCAGTATTGGGACGCTGAATGGTATTTCACTGTTGAGTGTAAACACGCTAGTGTATCCGTAACCGAATGCAGGAATTCAGGATCAGCAACCTAAAACATAAACTCTCTAATTCATTACCTGCTTTCAGTGATGCTGTTAAATCCTATGACAATGGCAACTGTTGATACAAAAATGGTAGTAGTTGTGTGTTATTTTAGTTGCCTTTTTGATGTACTTCAGCAGCTGAGAATGAGGAGGAGAGGACATAATGATGTCAGTCAGCCTTCCTTGAGCCATCAGCAGGTGCTCAGAGATCACTTCATTTGAGAATACTTGCTCTAATGTAAGAGCACAGCTCACAGCTGCATTTTCTAAGGACCTTCAGAATATACAGAATATATGAGGTTTACTGGAGATTATATTTTCTTCTTGTGTCTTAATTCATGCATTGCCTCTGTTGTATGCTTTTTGTTTCTTTGACTCTTTTTTCTGCAGTTGCGCATCACACACGTTTGTCAGCCCTGTGGTGTATTCAGTAGAAATAGCATTTTGAATGCCTTGTGAAAGGCATTGTCATGCTATTTGATTTGGACCATTCAGTTATAAGATACATTTCTTTAAATACTTATGCTGCATCTTATTTCCATACAGATTTTTTTTCCTGTGGGTTTTAATAAAATATGTATATGTATTTAATTATGAATGATTTCTTAACCCATAGGACAGTGTTTATGAACTAGAACATTCTGCCATTTAGATTACTTTTCCGTGTAGACTAATGTGTGGAAAGGTATACATTTTGTTGCAATAGCTCAAGAAATATCATCACCAAATGATGTTTGACTGGAATGTTTCAATTCCTGCTCTACAGTTCAGGGAGATTGTAATCTCACTTAGAAATCACCATATGTTCTCCTGTGAAACCCACTTCGCACAGTTCAGTTTAAAGCTCTCTCTGTATAGGAACATTTGTACTAGGTGTTTTTACTTTAGTCATATTTGGGCATTTGTGCTGTACCCAAATATGTACAGTTGTTTAGTTAGAATAGCACAAAATATAATCGCCAGGTTTTAGAGATTATGTTCTATTGCTATCCAGTGTTACACAGACTGATTAAGTTAAAGTAAGCTCTGATGCTCGGTTTAGTTACTGATATTAATTTTTTTGGACCATGTACTTCCTACAGAGAGGAAGTTTTCTTTGTCATGCTGTAGTTGGTGAGGTGGATATTTGCTTATTGAGGGACTGGGTGATATCAGAAGGGATCAGTTTACTTTTCATGGAGTTTACATGTATTAAAACTTTTCATAGAATAATATTTATACCCTCAGAGAAGGACTGCTTTAACCTCCTTAAGATCTAAATACTGTTAAGTTTAAATGTTGTTAAGTAATACTGCTAGAAATGCTATGTTTTGCTGTGATTGTTATAGCCTTTAGAGAATAGAATTTTAAGGAAAAAGCCTCTTTGGAGATACCAGAAGGAAAGACAAGCCCACTTGTTACGGTTGTTAGTAGCAGAGTTCTAGCAACATCCAAATATGTGGCGGGCAGGAAGAAGATATTTCACTGTGATTTTCATAGGTTCAAGGTGACCTCTCTTTAGTAATAGTTATAGCCTACACTTACAAACTCATGATACTAAGATACTTTGGAAAAAAATTGGCCAAAAACTGAAGTTACTGAAATAATTACTTAAGAAATGTTTATGTCGGGTTCTCTGTAAAGCAGCTTTTGTCCAGTGTACATACTACTTGCTTGGAAAAGCGGCCTGGAGTATTATACTTAGTTATTGCTGAAAGATAAGTTAAATAAAACTCCTTGTATAAAGAATAATTTTTTTAGAACATACCTAGTATTACTGTATTCCAGTGCTTCTGAAATACACGCAACACTAAGTCAGGAATGTAAGGATATTTCCCAAAGACCATGAAGAGCCAAAGCACAGATTGCAGTTTACCAGTCTAGTGCTTTACATGGGTGAGTTGCATTGCTTTTTTTTTTTTTTTTTTTTTTTAAAGGCAGTTGTAAATTCTGATATGTTGTTGCTGCACTAAAAGCAGAGCCTGAAAACCTGGGAGTAGAGCAAAGGAGGAAAAGGACAAGACTAAAAAAAATGGGAAGATATATTCCTTCAAAGCCAGACTACATACTACCATATGTTTGATCTGCAGTATTTTGATAATTTTTGACTTTGATGACTTTGATTTATTTGAAATCTAATATTACTTTAATACATGCATGATTAACAGAATTATAAATTCCATAAAAATATATTCCATATAAATATGTTCATTATAAATGGAATTGCTTCAATTTTTCATTGTTCGAAAGGAGTGAAGCAAAGCAAAATCAAATTTTGTAGTTCTCCTTCTAGACACAAAGGAACAGAAATAGGATACTCGGTTTCTTTTCATTGTTGTCTTTTTATTATGTCTTTGAAATGTCAAGGCTTCAGGGTTTTCCGTTCTGCCATTTTAGTGGATAACCTTGGCAAGAGATTAGTAAGGTGACTAGTGGTATCATATTAGGCTATTTCTCAGACTCAATTGTCATCATCATGAATGGTAAGGGGGGAACTGTATTGTGAATGTGTAATGGTTCTCTCAAGTTTGAATAGGAAAAGTTATGGCCAAAACAGCATATATTACTATTTTCTGTCAAATTAATTCTGTAATTGCGATGCTTCAGCACAGTTGCCTTTTGTATAATTAATAATAATCAGAAGTCAAATAGTCCTGAAAAAAACACATGTCCTTTCCCACCTAGATCTCTTCCAGAGGCAAGATTTAAAGGTGTGTGTTGCTTGTGACAGCTACATCCAGGACCAAACAAGGTCATAGAGATGACTTCTTTACCTGGTGAAAAACTGCATCAAATTATTTAACATACCTATTCCTGGTTTGGTGTGGGAGGCATCCAATTGGAAGCAAGAAAGGCCTAATAAATAACAAGGATGAAGAGATCATAAAACAATAGATTAAGTACTTATAATTTGGGGATTTATATTGTTACTGCTATTTTAATTTAACTTGTTTAATAGCACTGCAGCTGAGTAAATGTTGTATTCGGGATGGATATTGGCAGTTAGCAAGGGACTGCTTTGGCCCATAATCCTTGCTTGCCCAGCCTGACTTTTGTTCTTAAAGACAGTTGAGCACATGCTTGCGTGTCATCCCGGAGTTGTGGTTTGCCTCCACCCCGAGTTTACTGCTGTGTTTTCCTCTGGACTAGTGCAGGTTTTGCCAGTCTGTTGCTGGGGCAGTGGTGTTTTTATCTGACATAGTGACTTGTGAGGTGAAGGTGTGTTAAGTCTTAGCTTTGTATATCAGTGAAATGTGGAACATCAAATAATGCTTTTAAGGGAAAGTATGTTGAGGGAAAGCGAATAACTGATTTCCATGACACACTTAGAGAAACAGAAGCTTTTCTTTATATGTAGCTGATAATTTCTATTAATGTATTTATGGAATCCACTATCCACCAGTTATGAAACTTAATTTTAAACAACTTTTTGTTGCATTCTTTAGTTTTCCAAACATACTGTTCCAAGTAATGACATAACACCAGCAAGTGTTAATTTTGATCTTGCTGTCTATTTCCTTTAGTTTTTTTTTTTCTTTCTCTAGCACTGTGCTGCATGACTTTCATTGTGGAGCTCAAGTTAATAAGAAGTAAGTATAAAAATAAATATAAGCATATATTTCTTTAGACTATGTAAGAAATTTCTATAGTAAATCTGTCAGTCCAATCTTATTTAAAATTGCCTGGATATTAACCTGAGGCATGTAAATTAAGATTATATTAAAACAGTCTGATACCAGAAGAAAGCAGATGTAAGACTTTTGCTCCTACTTCCTATGATATTTGTTGTAAGCAAATGGGATTATAGATGAGGTGGCAGTCTGTAACAAGGATGCTCACTGGTTAGATTGTTAATCAGAATTAGAATTGGCTTTAGTGTTTCACTGTCAAGATGGAAGAATGTTAAATTGGTTTCTGTAAGGTCTGTTTTGAGTCTGATATTTGTAAGTATTTAGTCGTACAAGTCATTATTGAAATTTAGAGCAAGTGTTGTTTTTGCAGAAGATGCTAAGTGGGGAGGAGCTGCAAGTATTTAGAGATTAAAATTCAGGATTTTCTTGACAAGTTGAAGAAATGAGTTGACATAAGATGCAGTTCAAAATGGAAACAGTACTGATCTGCGCTAGGTAGAAGCAATCAACTTAGAAGCAGAGAAGAGAATTGCTTCTACCTTAGTAGAGGTAGAAGCAATGAAAGCTGAGGAAGTGGACTGTGTAAACAGAACAAGATCTGTGGATGGATCGTTGTTCTCTGAAGCTTTACTAGTACAAAATATGGACAGAGAATTGTTCCTGGGGTGCTAGGACTGGGAGACCCACTTCTTATTGCAAATTGAAAAGGACTCTAAGAGTAATGGAAATGATTGGAGGTGTAAGAGGAAAGATTAAAAGTACTAGATCTACTAGGTATGCTTTAGAACAAAGGGGAAAAAAAAAAAAAAAAGGGAGACCTGCTATGATTTTAAAAAACATATAGAAGAGGGTTGTGCATGGTTGTACCCATGGAAGAGGAAAGTAATGCTGTTCTTCAAATCTGCTGTGAACACCGTGAATAGAACTGGAAATAGTGTTCTTGATTTGCAGCAAAGGAGCTATGGGTAAGAAAAAAAAAGGATGTAAAGATAGCAGAACTGTAGGCTAGATTATATAGGTGCTATGTAAATTATGTATCACTTTTTTTTTTTAAATGGGACAAACCACATGTCTGTCAAGAACACTTGATTTTAATGTATCCTCCCATATAAGCATGGGTAGGACTAGAGCAGTCTCTTAAAAATCTTTATAGTTTTCTTATGCTTGTAGTACATTTCTTTTTCTACTAAGAATGTTGGTGTTGTGTGTTGTACTGGATGAAAAAGTGTATACTAAGGTAGTAGCTTGACTCCGAGTCCATGTCACTCACTTGACAGTCCTGTGGTGATCTGTGGTTGAGATGGAAAAAAAAATCAAGCAATGGATTGATTTTTAGAGGCAAATAATGGTATTTGCTTGTGATGTAAGTGTCAAGACAGAAATGATACATTTCCTGAGCAGGAGATACTTGCA
Organism: Nothoprocta pentlandii; assembly: GCA_013398315.1. Taxonomy (NCBI): domain Eukaryota; kingdom Metazoa; phylum Chordata; class Aves; order Tinamiformes; family Tinamidae; genus Nothoprocta; species Nothoprocta pentlandii. The sequence continues at coordinate 627,174 of VZSG01000217.1, read as the reverse complement.
GATATTGTTTATTTGATTTTTTTGCTGTGACAAGTAGGAAAGTTAAGTGTGCTAATTGAATATTCTGATACTGTTAAATGCCAGAGTGAAAATAATTAGGCTAGATACTCACTGTGATATTTAATTACATTATAGTTCCACCAGTTGACTTTTGTGTTTTTTAAAGTGTGTAAGCTCAAGATGTTCAAGAATGAGGCACTAATTCAATATTTATTTTTATTTTCAAAATATTGTTAGTCCCAGACCAGAGCAGGATACCCTGCTCTGGGTACCCTGTTTCAGTGCTGCTAAAGCCTCTGCTTTACCCTCCTAGTGAAGAAGTGCTCTACCCTGCTATCCTGATCCTCTTCTGACCCCATTAGATCCATTACTAGAACATCTGCTTTATAATCATTACTGAATTTACCTTCAGAACTGCTTCTGATAATAGCATTGCTGTTTCATAAATGAGGGCTTGAACTGTGGTTGTGGATATTTAGAATTTTGCTGGTGATGACATTCGAGATTCAGAAATTTACCACTTACATTTATAATACACCCATTAAAAAAGGCATCACTTTTAGAGAATCCTTTACAGATGTACATAATTTTCTCTACAGCTCGGAACAGTCCATTCAGTGTGGCTTAGCATGGCTCTTACTGCATTTGAAATTGAGATTAAAAATGGCTTACTTAGAGGCGTATGATGAATTAATGAAAGACTTAAGAAAAGAATTTAAAGAATCCCAATTCCCTGTTCTTTCGGGGTATGCTACTTTACTGGTAAAGTAATTTGGTTTTAGTTTAAGACATTTCAACCTCTATTTCCACAAAATGAGATGCGTACGATTAATGGATAGTTGCCAAGAGCAGTTTAATCAATCTGATTTATCACTCTGAAGAGCTCCTCCATGAATGTAGTTTCTCTTGAGCTCCCCTGTCATTAAAGGAATAATATGTAGCTACTTTCCTTTTCTGTAGTCGTCTTCTCAAGCCTTCTATTTCTACTTCTAATACAAATAATTTCATATAAATACAAAGGAAATGTGACAAAATACAATCTTCAGCTCACTTTTTTTTTTTTTCTTAATGCCACTCCTACATTCTGTAGTCTGTACAAGGGAAACTGCAGGATAATACTTATCATTAATATGTGTTCAGTTCAGTTTGTGATTGCAGCACCAGCAGGCTTCTCCTTCTTTTGTTTTAGCCTTTGGATTTTCATCAGTCTTGAGCTAGAAGATTCTCATAGAGCAAAAAAGCTGAATATTGGATAAAACTAAGGAAAGTAGTTCTATATAAGATACTTTAGAAAAAAACCCACAGACTTTTACTTTATACATGCATTAAGACTTCTACTAATCTGATTTTGTGTCATTAAGAACGATAGATTTTAAAATGAGTTTGAGGAATATAATAGAGTTGTCAGTGTGGGCTTTTTGCTTTTGTTTTGTACTTTCAAGATTTCTTTTTAAAGATACTTTGATAAAAGGAATGCAATGATTAAAGATACTAAAACATACAGTATTTTAAAAAATAAAGATACAGTGTTACCTGTCCCTTTTCTGAAACCTGAAAATTCCATTTATGTCTTCTCCCTAATAATGTTGTGTTGACTGTAAATATGCTGGACACTATCAAGGCAGTGCTTTTGTAGAAGCTGTCTGAAAAAACCTGTCTGCATCTGTTTCTGACTTAAAATAAAATGAAAGAAATAATTACCTGACAGAGGCTTTGCATACTCCCAAGTTCTTCTGCTTTTATGAAAATGTCTTTATTGCCTTTATTTTGTTTTTCAGATGACTACTCTGGGCAACCTGACACCCTCAAGCACTGTGTTTTTCTGTTGCGATATGCAAGAGAGATTCAGACCTGCCATCAAATATTTTGGTGATATCATCAGTGTAGGTCAACGACTGGTATGTTTATTCCTTTTCTATGGTAGCAATTTTTATCACATATGTAAATTATCATTTTATACAACAACCAGTTACAAGCTGTTTGGTTTTGAATAGTGCTGTCTTTCCTCTAAGCTTTTTTTTTTTCTTTTTTTTTTCCTCTCTTACAGCTTCAAGGTGCACGACTCTTAGGAATCCCAGTTATTGTAACTGAACAGTATCCCAAAGGTCTTGGCAGCACCGTACAGGAAATTGATTTAACAGGAGCTAAGCTTGTACTACCAAAAACGAAATTTTCAATGGTATTGCCAGAAGTAGAGGCAGCGTTAGCAGAGATTCCTGGCGTCCGCAGTGTTGTCTTGTTTGGAGTAGAAGTATGTGCCTTGCCATTCTCTTACTGTGTTATGATATTATATATTGGCTAACAATAACATTATTGATTTCTGTAATAATTTTATATTGCTCAGATATCTTCTGTAGGTTAAATTATTCTTTATTGCACTAGTCTCTAAAATCACTCATAAAATGTGAAGTTACATATTTATGAACTACATGCTGTCTCAAATTTGCTTGGCATTTAACACTTAAGCTGAAGTTACTATTGATGTCATGGATGGAAAAATGTTTTAACCCTAGTCAATTAAAGCCCCTACTCTAATTTGGGATTGTGCTTCTTATGTCTTACAACTATAGATTGCCGCTCTTGTCATCATGCTCTTCCTCCCCTTTTTTCTTGCAGACTCATGTCTGCATCCAGCAAACAGCCCTGGAATTGATTGGCAGAGGTTTGGAGGTTCATATTGTAGCTGATGCCACTTCATCGAGAAGCATGATGGACAGAATGTTTGCTCTTGAGGTAATGTTTCTTAAGAGTTTCTCTGTGCTTTGAATCAATATATAAATTTCCATGTCTGTTATAAACTTAAAAAACATGTTCTAAGGTCAGTGACAAGTGGACAGATGTAGACTTGAAGAGGTGAATGTTGTGACTAGCTAGTAGTGTAGAGGTAGCTTACTGTTTTTTCCTGCTTAAATAGGAACTTAATATGTAGAACCTGTTTTGGATTGCAATCTAGGTTATACATTCATTCTACTCTCTAAACTTCTTGAAATATAATGTGATATTGCAAGTGTTCAAAGCTCCATCTTGAATGTGTGTTCTGCACTCTCTTCTTTTGTATTAGTGCAAATTAAAGCTTAATCACCAGAATAATTTTATAAATTATTCCCATGAGTTTAGTCTAAATGTTGGAAAAAGTGGAGATAAATATAACACAAATTAAAAGCATATGTAACTTTGTGGTAGCAAATCTATGCAAGTGATTTTATGATAGTATATTCTAAGTTGCCTACAGGCATCGTTGTAATTCAGAAATTGGCATATGTATTATGTATTGCAGTTTGGAAATTAAAATCAATAATAACTGATAACTACACTGTTTTATACTGCTTTCATAGAATCAGAAAAGCTTTAATTTCTTTTGGTTCTAGTGAATAGGACAGAGGCTAAAGGAGAGTCAAGAGCCTGTAGCATTTGATAAAATCTGTGACTAAATGGAAGGTTAATGTAGCCTGTTCCATAATGTATTATGATGCACACAGAGTACAAGAATGATTGAGTGCATGAACTTTCCAAGTCAATGCAATGTAGAATTAGACAAAATATATATAGAAGAACAAAACTTAAATGTTTAGCTTGCTTAGTGTGTGTTTGTATGTCTGATTATCACCTATACTGTGTCTGCAAGCATCAAGATTGGTTTAGAACTTGAAGTACTAATTAATTACATTTGCTTCTAAATAACTGCCTGGAGGAGGTAAGAGCTAGATACACTAGGGAATAGGAGGCCCTGAGAAAAAGGACAGATACAAAGACTGTTAGTGATCCTGTTTGACCATGGTGATTACTCTTTTTAAGAAAGTGGGTAAAACATCAGAGTATTGGATAATTCTGGTTTACACTACATGTATAGCTATATTGACAGTTTTTAAGCATATTCTTATCATTTATGTGCTTGGTAGGGGCTTTCGGGAGCTTGCTGCATACCTGGTAGACTGAGATAATGCTCACTGTGCTGTAGGTCGCTGGATCCTTTTTACCATTTTCAAGATTAGTGTAATATTTGTCTTTCTTAAATTAATGGGGATCCTCTCCTGGTCACAGTGACCTTTCAAGGCCCTTGCAGTGATAATTTATGTATTTATTTTTAGCTTAGTTTCTTCCTCAGCATTCTCGAAAGCATCCTCCCTATTTCCACTTTTGCGTTCAGTTCTCTATACTTTCCTTCAAGTACTGTGTCTTTAGCTGGCTGGAGGAAGTGACTAAAACACTAAGGAGTATGCAAGGAAAAAGTCAATGTTCCTTTTTAACAAAATCTGATGAGCTCCTTCCTTGTCTTGAATGTTAGGCTAAAGACATTATTTTCTTAGGCCTAATTTAGCTTATGATTGTTGCTGTTCTTTTAAATTGTATATGCAAGCTCTCGGATTTGATTTGGGCAAGTGTTCAAAACTCCATATTTAACAGGTGTGTCAAATGTTTATGCAAATTGCTTCAGATTTCTGATGTTAACCCTTTTTAACAGGGAGAAATAAATAATCATTTGTGATATATTTACTTTTTGTGGTGATGAAAAACCTATTTTTATACTCTGTGATGCGCATATTCTGTAGTTTTTAAGTTGAAGAATGGACTTTGGACCTACTTAGACTGAAATGAGGTGTTGATTAAAAGCAGCTGTTGGACTATTATGATACAAAGTCTGTAGAAGAATTCTTCTCTTTCCCTCTTCTTAGATTGTTGATGTCAATCTACTATATAACTACCAAGATCAAAATGCTAGTATAGAACAAGCTGTGAGAAAAAAGTCAGTTACAATTATATTTAATGCTTAATACTTTTATCCTGGACTTGGCTTTTTTCCCAGACCTTTTAGATCTCCTGCAAGAGAGTGAAGAAAGCTTTCCTCAGGGGAAAAGGATGGTAGTAGAGAGGGGGTTGGGTCTTCTACAAGGTTGTGTGTTTAAATCTGGTTAGGGGAGGGAACCTATTTTAACTAGGAAGCTAATTCTTTCATCCATAATGGTACTTCCTTGCACACTGCCTGAGATGTCTTCCTCCATTCCCCTTCTTACCTGCAGAATAGAACAGTCGATTTCCATCCTGGTTTTACAAATTACATTGGTAAATGTTGCGGTGGAATGGGTGATAGCTTTACTAATAGATCTTATTTTTAAAACTGACACCGCCTCCCCCCAACAGACACACTTTGGTGTATGCTCATTCACACTTAAGAAGAATCTCACTTTTTTTTCTCCTCACTGTTTTCTCTTTCAGCGTCTTGCTCGTACTGGAATTATAGTTACTACTAGTGAGGCTATATTGCTGCAGCTGGTAGCTGATAAAGAACATCCAAAATTCAAAGAAATCCAAAATCTCATTAAGGCAAGTGCTCCTGAGTCAGGGCTCCTTTCCAAAGTTTAAAGAAGATGTGCAAGAGAATTGTATTGCTTCAAGGATGAAGGAGAGCTGTAAGCGCACATGCACACATTCTTTCACACAAATTCTGGCAGAAATATAAAATTAAAAGTTGACATATTTGTGCTTGCCTTAGCAAAAAGTGTTTGGTTATACTTCTCAGTGCCCATGTGTTCTCTTTAGTCACAGCTGTCAAAGTCTATTGATACAATAGGAGCCTTTTGTTGTCAGATTTCCTGTTTATTTTTAAAAGGTTAACAGAGGTGCCTGCTAGTCTACTCTATACCCACTGATTGTAACAGCTCAAAAAAGTGCATACTTCTGTGAAATTTCTTTGTTGTGCACTTTGTAAAAATGTATTGTGGTGTTATGTTCTACTTCTGTATTCATAGAAGATAACTATGTGTTGGATAAATGTGATGTTAAAAGCTCTAATGATCTACATAAATGAAACTATTTTAATAGAGTATAATTTTAAAAGTGAATAAGATATGTGGACAATGTGTGCATTTTTGTTCTCTAAGGTAATGTTTAAATGCTTTGCTTGTTCAGTAGACAAGACATACAGATCGAGCAGCCGTTGGTGTTTGATTGCCTTAGGTATCTGAAGCCTGCATCATGATTTTCAATTAAGCTGAACTTCTGACTACCCAACCATCTTTATTTAACAGTACATTTAAAAAAACAAAGTCTAATGTGCTGTATATAAAGAACTAGTGTAAAGTTATTCAGTATCAGCAGAAGACTACCAGAGGTTTAAATAAATTGTTAACTCCAAGCAATAAAAGAACAAAGCTTTTCAGCTTTAAATACTGAATCTAATACTATATTTAGATTTACTTTTATCATGGTTAGATTTAATAATCTTTCTCTGATTCGCTCACGTGGCCAAGCAGGCTCAGCATCAAGCCTCAACTTCTTTAGGTATAGCTGCGTAGGCTGCAGTTCAGCATCTGTTGAATGGAATATGGCTAAAAAGCATCATTCAGAAAATGAGCATCTGTAACTTGTTGATATATTTTCTATCTGGAACCAAAATTTTAACACATAACTGTTCATAAAGGCACTTTCTTTATGTTCTAAAGGCTTAAAAATGTTGTATAAAGTTTACAGTGCAACTGTGACATTTATTTTTTTAAAAGAATTCTAGAAGATACCATGCTGAACACTGATATCTTTGGTAGAAAACTAATTACAATACATATATTGTTTTAAATTGCTTTTTTTCCCCACAAGATGGCTCTAAAAGAATTGTTTCAGAGAATTATAACCTTTATATGTTCAAATCAAATAAAATGTTAACATTCACTGTCTCTCTTAGGCTTGTGATATTTATTGAAAAGCAAATCCCAAAAGCTTTGTTTACCAGAGGCCTTATTCTATTTTTGCAGCTGTGAAATTTCTGTAGATGTCATGGGAATTTTGTGTAAAGATCAAGAATGGATAATATCCGGTAATTCTTGTCCTCTGTGTCTTGTAATAGTGTCATTTAGTGTTGCAGAATTTTAGGAATTTATATGATATTTCAAGTTAAAGGCAGAGAGGGGCATTAAGTTAAAGAACCCCTTTGTCCTATATCACTGACCTACTTTTATCTTCTTTTCTGGTGTATTAATCATGTTGCCTGGCAGTTTAAAGTCCACTTATATAAATCAACAGCTGTGCACAAAAATATCATGAATTTCTTATGAAATATTGCTTTTGTATCTGTGTATTGACTTTATCTAGAGTTAGTAACAGGAGAAACGCTCATTTTTTTAACATTTATTTACTTGTAGAAAAGTACTTCCTCAATGCTAAATAATTTTGAGATAGTTGAGGTACTAGTAAAAAGTTACTGCTTTTATAGAGACACCAGCTAGAGGAGAGATGTCATAAATTGCTTTCCAGGCTCCTTTCCTATGGTTTATATGGCAGTAAGAATCACCTGGGGACAAGGTGACACTAGAGAAGAGTCTTCTAAACCATTCTTTGTTGCTTGTACTACTCTTTACTTGCATTTTTGCCTTGCCTGCTCTGGAAAAAAATAGATTTTTTTTTTAAGGATGTCGATTTTTATGTTTTTTTTTCATGAGCTTTAAAAAAAAAACCCAAAAATTTCCCATTAAAATTGGGCCTTAGATGTGAATTAAAGGGCAGAATGCGTGAAGTCTTTTTCCTCTATCTGCATTAATCAGTATCACATGGATCAATCGGGTGAGATCCTTAACAGTGCTTATTTAAAAAGGAAAATAAGGAAGTGATGACCATATTTAATTTATGGATAGTAAGTTTATTTCAAAGAGAATTTTCCTTGTTTCCATGTGGCTTTATTAACCTGTATTTTCTTTTCTCTAAGAGGTAGGTTATCTTGTAGATTATCAAAAATGAGTGTGAGAAGAGTAGTATAGCCCAGTCCTAAACAGTGTTGCTTACCAACAGCTCTTGTTAATTTCAGTTGAAATTGTGGGGCTCATAATCTATGAAGATTAACAGTAACCTTTTGCTAAATGTGAATGACTATATCACTCTAGTGATATAGTCGGACTATCTGTTTGACTATACGTTAACTTGAAAACTTGAAGAACTAACATTAATTTTCTAGACTTTTCTTTGCTTTTTTTTCTGTTCTCAACCCATTATTTTGATAGTTCTTTCTATGAAATAGCAGGTCACACTATTCTATAATTATTTTTCAATAGGCTGTATACTGTTCTTAAAATAAGTTGCATTTGCAGTTTTGCCCTATAGGAATAGAAAATATCAATATATATTCTTATATATATTCCTTCTGGCAGAGAGAATTCCTTATGGCATACAGATATGATTTTTTTTTTAAGAAATTTAATTCCTAAGTGCCAAGCTGTCCTTTATGTGAAGTCTTCATTTGATTAGGGATATGAATCAGTTTTTACCTACTGTAGAATCATTGAATCTCTCTTTCTGGGCAAAGTGGGAAAATAGTTCCCAATAGGAAAGGCTGATTTATTTTCCTCAGGAGGTGTTCTATTGCAGTGCAAAGCTGCTGGTGTATTAATTCTGTTCAAAATGCAAAGATTTGAATATGTCTGAAGGGTATACCTGTGAAAGAACTAGACAACGTTGATGTAAAAGCATAACTTAGAGAAACTAAGTTTAATGGAGGGTGCTGCAGCATAAGCCTGTGGCAATGTTTCTGTGCCTTTTTGTTGTTACTTTGTTGTGAGGCTGTATGGGTTTTGTTTGTTTTTCATTTCTTTTGGAGAGTTTAGGTGCTGAATTTGACCCGACCTGCCTGAAAGTTGACCCTGTTTTATTTGCAAAATTGTGATCCTACATTTTTTTTTCCTCCTGCCTGTAAATTTTGTATGAAGTCATCAAAGTCAGGTCTTTAGTACCCTTTGGAAAACCTGAAATGAAGGATAAACAGAAAAATAGCTATTGACGGCAAGTATTTATTATGGTCATCACAAGTGGCTAGAGAAATGACTTGCAACTGCTCAACCATTATTTTATACTTGCCTGATAGTAGCTCTCAGGAAAATCTGCAGGACAATAAATCACAGTACTTATTGATTATGTTCACCATTAGGCATCTTTTTTTCTTTTCTCTTTAAGTATTTATTATATTACCAAAAAGAAGACACTGATCTTTCAGGAGGCAAGAATCAAGACTACTGTTTCTGACAATTTTTTTTTTTTTTTCCCCCTAGAAGTCTTACAGATTTTTGTCAAGATGTTGTTGTGAAACTAAAACTATTCTGCTGCTGCAGATTTGTACCTTATGTAAGGGAACAGCACTACATGTCAGTGCTTTATCACTTTACAAACCTTATTTTAATAATTGTAATGTAGTAGCTAGTGCCCTGAATAAAGGAAAACAATATTAAGGAAAATCAAAGCCTTTCTTTTGAAAAGAGATTTTATCTAGTACTGCTGTGTAGCTTGCAGACAACTATCATTCTGCGGAGTATTTTGTTTATTAAATGTTATGGCAGTGACAGAAGGAATTTAGTGATTTGTAGAGTCTGTTTTGCACCTCTAGGTAAATTGTAAAGGATAAATGATAATAGATGGGTATTACGGATGTGCTTCAGATAGAGCAGATGTTCTGAACCTACAAGAGGATTATGGCAAGAAAGCAATGAAAGAAAACTATTGTATAGTTGTCTAGTGCCGGTTTCTTAGAACTTCTTCACAGACAAGGTACTTTCATGAAGCTGTTGTTAGACCATTTTGTAATCTCCAGAACTACGAGTTACAGTAGAGGTTTCCATAGATTATATTCTGTTTCTTCTCTTAAAGTAGAACTGTTTATGAAGATAAATGCAGAAGGTGGGGTATGTTCTTTCATTGCTCATTTGAATTGCACAGCTTTTTTTCTAGGAGATAAAGGAATATTGGCAAAGTTCTGCTGTGAATAGATTGAATTTATTAAGTATTAGCATGCTTAGATCAGTGTAATTGACTTAGTAACTAACTGCCAGGGTTGGCAGCTCTCCTGCCACTGACAGCATTAGGTTTTGCTTTAATGAAATCTTTTTATCTGCTCAGAGAAAAGACAGGGCAAGCAAATTAAGAGCACTGGAAAAATAGGTGGTGAAGTGCAAAAATAATGTGGAGAGAATAAAAGCTTTTTTCTTTTCCTTCTCTGTTTACTCCTGTAATTTTCTTTCATTGAAATGTGAAAATACTGCAACACTTAAAACATATAATTGCATACCTAAATTTTGTAAAAATTGATTAGGTCACAGTAGTCCTTTCAGTCATTTTGGCATTCCATTTTGTACCAAGGTGCACAGTCTGTTGTGAATTCATGTTTTCTGTGTTAGGACAATCCCAAACTGTGCCCCACCTCCGAAACAACAACAAAAAGGGAATTCTGATCCTTAGTTGATTGATTAGTGTTAGTATTTCAATTGGTATTAGTATGTGTCTAAACAAAATTTAATTTTAATCTTTGAAGACTGCATATATTATATATTTTAATGAATAAGTGGAAGATTGATTTAGATTCAGTAAATTACCAGCATTGGGACTTAAACTGGAAAAGAAGACTAAGCTGTCAGTCTGTAAGAAAGTTCACATATTGTTGCAGGAGTCCTGTGTGATAATACACAGGGCTCTGGAACAGTGTTGAAGAAACCATGCTGAATAGGACATAGCACATTTAGATATTGGGGTACTGTTTAGTTACTGTATATTTGTACTGAAGCTTTGAAAATAATGGAGTGTTTGTCCTTGACATAATGATTTTGTGAGAGGAAAGTGGGAGAATTGCTGTTTCATCTGATAGCAACTTCAAGGCCACTGACAGAGCATTAGTGGGGAAAAAAAAAAAAAAAAAGGCAGATAGCCTAAAACTAGGAGAATCTCATGTGGGAAGATGTTGCCAGAGGAAGAACTAACGCAACAGGTAGGTACCTAACAGAACAGAAATATGGTGAGTAGAGGGTTTGGGATGGCTATGGTGAATATTCATTGGTGGCAAATATGATACATATATATTTATGGTGAATAGCAGGCATGTTTGGGTTTAGAAATAGAATCCGGGTTACTAGTTTAACAAAATGAGCAGCATATCACAGGAGATATATAGTTATTCAGCTCTAGTAAGAGCCTGCCAGCCAGAAAGACTGCGTTATTTCAGTAAGTTCTAGTGCAAAGATTAATATATCAAAATTTCTTAAATAAGAAATATTTATATAAAATAGAGTGTATGGGACTTTTGACAGTTTAAACTTACAGCTTAATTCATTGGCCCAGCATTTCAGTCCTTCTGAAATCACTCAATCAGTCCTTCTTTCAGTCTTCTTGATTCCAAGTGCACAGTTTACTGAGGTCTGGCTTAGCAAAATGGAGTTGAAGTTAAGCATATGCTTAAGTTCCTTGTTGGGACCAGTGTAATCGGTTCTGATTGTGCATTAATACCTTCCTGGTCCATTTTTCCCAGCAATTCTTGACATATGGCCTAGCTCTTACATAAGTAATTCTGTTCAGAGAGCTCATTAACTCTTGTCCTACAAAGTCGCTAGCTGGATTCAGAGTAGCTGCCACAGATAGATGTTACAGGAAATAAGTTTTTTTAAGTTTTCTTACAGTGAAAGGAATTCAGTGTCCTGCCATGCCAAGGATTTGTCAGGTAATGTCTGCTATTACTAAACTACTGTATTTCAGGGATATATTTCAGATATAAGATGAGAATGACAAGCAAGTTTTTAAAAGTAGGAGTCTCCCCATGATCCTCAACAACCTCATCCTTCCTGTGAAGTAAGAAGAGTTTTGCACGGAAAATGCCGGGAAAAGGAAAAGAGTGAGACCTGGGCTGTGTCATGGTCAGGCTGGGGCAGTGAATCCCTCACACTGCTGTTACTGTTGAAGCTTATCTCTATCATAGACTTGCCCCAGTACAAGGAGCTAATCAATGGTGTCCCCGCTCACTGTGACAGGAGATGACAAGTTGTAGGAGTGATAGGGCCTCTCAAAGTCTCAGAACAGGCCTTACCAGCTCCAAAAGACAGGTCACTGCAATTCACTGTGTCTCTCACTCTAGGGAATCATTGCAAAAAGACTTTGAAAGCAAATAGCATATTCCCTCCTACAAAGCAGCAGTATGTGAATGTATGGAAGCTTAGTGTGTTGTGGTGCCATTAAAGGAAAGGGAGGCTAAAGCCTCAGAAGGATCCGCTCTTCCCTCCTCTGTGGTAAGCATCTCCTCTCACAATTATATGGAGGTCAGACATAAGGCTGGAACCAAAAAGCTGAGGAAGAGCGATTGTATTGTTTCAGACAGTTATTTTATTTTAATGAGCACCCAGGAGGATACTTCAGCCATCTGCAAGAATGGGTCGAGACTAGCAGTGCATGACTATTTGAAGTTCTGCTCTGGAAAATACTGAAGATTTATCAAGCTGCAGGCTGTGAAATGAGATAGGGGTGGACATTTTTTCTGATAAGTTTATGATTTGCAAGGATCAGTCTATTCTAACAAAGGCTGGTTCTTAATCCTTTATCCAAGATTTCTCCTGTGAATTGGATGTCATTGTTTAATTAGTAAGGTATGTTTTTGTAATTTTTTTAACTTCCAAATTTCAAAAAGCAGTTTCTATAAGTTTAAAATAATTTGGTAATCTATTATCAGGTTTACGTAGTGGATTTTCTGGTGAATAATTTCTAGTTTCCTCATGAATAGAGAACATTGATATTGGCTGTGTTTCACATTATTCCACAAGTAAAATCTATGCATTCCCAAAGGAAAGCAGCATAGGAGAAATTGATGTGCTAAAATATCATCCTCTGAAAAACCTGCTCCAAGTATGCAAAGAGTGATGGGAGAAAATATATAATGAAATCTATCACAGCAATGAAGCATCTTACAGTGTGTAATGAAAAAAAAGTTTAAGTTTGCATCTGAAAGTGATTGTTTTTACTAAATTGTCTTGAGTAAATAAATTAACTCAAGATTATCAGTATTTCCAGTACTCATTTGCACGCAATAAGGAGGCTCCAAGCCTGTCTTGCAAGATAGAAACTCTACTGACTTTGTTCCGTGTGCCAAGAGAAGCTGTTAACAACATAGTCTGGTCTTCATGAAAAACCATAGAGCTCCAGGAAACAAATACTGTGTTGCTGAAAATCTCTACTCAAAGTATAGTTCAGCTCATATTATTTAAGACATATAGTCTTAAAAAAAAAAAAAAAAAAACTGTTCTCACTGCCTCTCTTCTATGTGTTTCCATTCCTGAACACTGGCTTGAATCACAAAAGTCAGCAGAAACATAGGGTACAAAGATCTCCTAGTCCCTAGCTGCTGGAAAGTCTGATCTTCTAGTTCTTTCTGGTTTATCCAGGAGAGAGAGGTAGGTGTAGATTATCCCAGCTTTCTGTGGCTTCGTGCCTAACCAGGGATAGGTAGCCCCAGGTCAGTGTTGCACAAGGAGCTCCAAGGGAGGCAGTTCTAGCCCAGCAGCAGAAACCTGTTGGTGCCAGAGGCCGCTTAAAGAGGGACCACGTTATGTCCAAGTAACTTCTGCAATTACTTCTCTTGGGTTCTGTTGCCCCAGAACAGACTGACTGGGAATGGACTTGACTTCAGTGACTGTGAGGGAAAAAAAGAATTGTCAACAGTGTGTGGGTGAAATTTTCTTTTCTGTTCTAGAAATTCATTTGACCAAGCAAATACCTTGGAGACGCATGCATTCCTCACACCTCAGCATTACTGTTCCCAAGTGTTGGAAAAAAAAAAAAAAAAAAAAAAAGTATTTTGGGTGTGCAAAGAAATATAACACTAGATTTTATTTATTTTTTACATTATGCTTTAACTTTACATTTTAAAGTTCAAAATCATTGTGATTCACTGAGAAAATCTTTCTATTTTTGGTGGTAAAAATATTCACAGCAGAAATCATTGTAGCCAAAATTTAAAAGCATAGGCTGGTGTATATGGTAAGAGCTTCTGCTGTCATATATTTCTTCAATATTTTAAATATTAAATAAACATTTTTTTTCTGTTGAACTGAAGAAATTTGGCAGGTGCAAGCATATATCAAATGCAGTAGAACAGGGCCAACACAGAGTTTGGTAGAACAGGGCCAATGCAGAGTTGGGAGTCACGTTCCACTAATGCTTTATAGTCAATAGCAGTTTAATACCCTGCGTATATAAAAATGGGCTAACTTGCCTGAAGAAAAAGACTAGTTAAGAACCAATGTGAGTAAAAGTATGAAGTGAAGGTGAGTGAACACTGGTATCAATACAAAACAGCAGGTCTTAATGAAACCTTGCTGCTTGGTACATAATGCAACTTCCTGCCTCCATGAATACTTTTAATGAATGCACTTATCTTGTGTATGTGTATAGGCAACACTAAGAGATGACTCCCGACAAACTACGGAAAACAAATTTCAGAGTACACGCACACACACACACACACACACAAAAAAAAAAATCTTGGAAACAAAATGTAGATGTACATGGAGACTGCCTTCCTGGAAGGGTTTTTGTGGGCATTCAGGTATTAAAGTATGGGACGGCACTATACTGTTTTATGGTCACAACACACTTTGTTTCTGACTACCAGTGGAATAAATAACATGAAAGATAATTGAGATAATATTTTGAAAAGTATCTTGAATCAAAAAATATATTGGAATTTACTGGAAACTTCCTACTTGAAGATTTGCAAACTCACTTCATTTGAATGTTTTATAGAATTGTCATTAGTTTTAAGAGACTGACTTTCAAATACTGTTAAGAGAAAAGATCATGATATTTCCGGCTATTGGGTTTTGGACTGATCCTGTTTCGATCATCAATATTATCGGTCATTATTAGGTCTTCAATAGATACAGGCACACGGCAAAAAAGCAATTTTAAAAAAAATCTTGATCCTGTCACAGCCTTATATGCATATGATTAAAATTGCCCTATATTTGCATGTCATCCTTTGTTCTGCAAATTTGAGGCAGTTCACATGTCTCTGTTGGCCACGTAACTTCCTTTGAAGCTATCGAAGATAGCTTGGTTGGTACTTTTTTTGCAGATCTACTGTAGACTCCGTATTATGATTCAGATTTATTTAGGTTATTGATGAGAAAAATTCATAAATAATCTCACTGACTACACAGAAAATAGCAGCTTCATAATTTTAGTGTCTCAAAGAGCACGGCTAAGCTACTCTTTAGTTTTAGTGCTGCAACTATGGCCTTCCTTCCACAGATCTGATAGATGTTCCCTGTTTCTGCAGTTTATAGGAAATGACATAAGCTTTTTTCTTTTCTCCTAGGGAGAGCAAGTAATCCTCTTATGCCTTAAAAATGAATATGATAAACAGTAGCTTTCTCACCGCTTTCTAAAATAATGAATGCATAATAATTATTCTTGGTAGCATTTTGCTTTTGAAAGGTGATAGTTACATTATTTTTGTTATTGCATACAACCTTGCAAAAACTTGGTTATACTTCTAACCTTTTTCAGTAGGTGCTGGAGTAAACTTTCTGTATGGAATACCATCTATTGCTGCTGTATGGAGGTAAAAGGTCATGCCTGTATTATCCTGCTTTGTTTGATTCCATTGATTCATCCTTAAAAATTTGATAACATTTGAGGATCAGCAAAGGGAGAATCAAGACAGTTGCTGGATAAGCTTTAGTGGCTTTCTGTGTGCAGTGGTTTGTTGTGGTGAAGGCTCCAATTTGGCTGGATTTAATTATTAAAGCAGAGGGCTGAGACAGACACAGCTAAAAGACAGCTTAAAAAGCTATTCCTTACAGCTTCCTAGTTGTTAGCTGCTATTTCCAAAAGGAAAGGTGCCTGACTGCATATTAGTTTGGAGGCAATAAAAATGAAGGAGTCTCAGGCACAGTCTAAATATGCACTGTGGGCATAATTTTTAAATGGTTGGTTTATTTAAACTTGTGGAGTGAGAGAATGTAGTCGCTCTCTGTATGAACATCAGGAGATGAACACTACGGAGAAAAAAAAATCTAAACTATCAAGACCGAAGAGCTAAAGCAGAAGAAGAAAAAAAAAGAATCAGCCAGGCGTAGCTTCAGACTGGAAATGAGAGAATCGTTAATCATGAGAAGAATAATTTCTCTAATTTTATCAGCAGAATTATAAGGTACCAATTGTAGCTACTAAAGAATTGCTCAGGATTTAAATGCAGAGCCAGACTGAATGTCTGCTGCGCTGTATGGGTGAGCACCCTGCATCTGTAATGACCAGCAGACACTGTCAGGCCTCCTCACAGTCACCAAGCTGACCTTTTTCTTAAGGCTGTAGCCTTCAACCAGGGCTTATTCAGACCATGCTTCAGCAAACTAAGAGTTTTAAAGAGGGAGGGCCACAGGGGAAAGCTTGGGTTTGAAGCAATGTTCCCTTAACAGGCTCAGGATTTATCCTTATTTGATAATAAAGCTATAAATCAATGTCTCTTATCTATAATAATTCATTAGCCCATACAAATAGGAATAATTCCATTATTGTTTTTTTAAAGCTGAATATATCTATAAATAAATTCAGAGATTTATGACATTTCTATAAAAAGCACCTTCCAAACAGAATTTGAGAAAATTTTCTTACCATGCAATTCACTGGCACTCGAATACTTATAGTCCACATAAACGACTTCTTGGAGTATGATATCCCAGCATTGATTCCAAGAAAAAAAAAGTTGAAATAACAATGTTTTAACTATACCAGTGTGGTTAATACTAGAAAGTTTGCTATCCCTCTATGTTTTCCCACTAGCAATTAGTGTGAAGCATTTAGGCAGTTTTTACTCTTTTCTGCAGAGAAAGGAATAGAAGTCAGTAAATACATAATCTAGTAAAATATATCTGCATTGTAAGTTGAAACATGTAGCCATCAGTTGCCATTGGGCTGGGCAAGCTTAGTAAAAGACTGAAGCCTATTACAATACAAAGACGTTTAATATCACATCCCTCCCTAGAGACTTATACAAGGAAATAGAAGCCTGGCTTTGTCCATTTATTTTTCCCTATTCTCTGTAAGCGTATCAGCTGAAAAGCCAGGGGTGAGGGTTTATTTGCTTAATTGCTTTGTACTGAAGGATTATACATCTTTGATTTTTTCATATAGAAATATTTCTTCAGTTTAATCATAAAATGCATATATCATTACTTTGAGATCGTAAGGTGCTCATTTTCAACAGAATGTAGTTTCAGTCATATTAAAGATATATTGAAATAATGTTAGATATATGGTTTTTCAGTCTTTTTTTTTCTCCAAAATAGCATCTAGTTCCAAGCATTTCCAGCAAGCACCAAAGTTTCTTTTGAGTATCTCATTACAACTGTGGATTATCACATAGGAAAGTGTAAACTTATTCTATTCTTTCCATTCCTTCTTAAATTTCTTGCATACTTGGCATAGGTAGAGTCTGCTCCAGTTCTAAATCTCATTACTGTGGCAGTACTGAAGAATGTCTGAGAGTGCAAGATTAAATATAAAACTTGTATGTCTTCTATTTTTTATATCTTCCTCTACATGCCTTAACTGTGGGTTCTTATTGATATTTGATGACATTTTATTACTTCTAGAATGTCTCAACAAGAAAAGTCAATGTCTCTCCAGAAATGTGCCAGGAGTATTGATTATTCATTTAACTTTGTAGGGTTTTGCAGGAAGAACATGGTGCTGTTAATTCCTCTTGTACTCTGCTCGTAAGCTTGTGTAATTGATGTTCCCATTAGCGTTGCTTAGCTTTCAATTATAGTATCTTGAGAGTGGTAATAATTATTTCCTAGCTATTTAATGTTATGGCCTTTAGTACCTTTTAAAAACCTCAATGTCTGTTATAAATCTCAGTGTTTAAATACACACACACAAACACACACACACACTTTCTATATCTTGTTAAACCTCATCATACCTTCATTCTTTCCTAACAGGGCGCTTATCTGCATTTGTCGCTACAACAGCAGACAATCTCATCAAAACCTGTGGAGTGATACTTTGGCCTCCACACTGATGCAGCTTTTGCAGTTTGATGGAGAATGTCAGTGTTTTCCACTCACTGCAGAGAAGCATAACTGATTGGAAAACAGAGCAGTGGGGAAAATGTCTTTTCATAGAGTCTCATGTTATCCATAGGTCATCTATTAGCTCAGGAACAGCAGACGAGTGAGCCCTTGCAATTCAGGCTTAGAACAGCTGCAGGCTGTATATATGCACCAGTGTGCTTTGCACATATGCATCAGGAGGCTTGCTATGGGGCTGACCCTGAAGAAAACGCTATCTATTCAGGCATCGAACGGCAGAAAGGAATGGAGGAATGCAGAGCTGTTCCGACTGCTGCCTTCTTAGTCATGTTGCACTAGAAACTGAGCCCAGACAGCCAGGACTTAATATGGAAAAGGCCACAGCTGTGTTTAAGGCCACGTGTTTAGCAGGCCATTTCCTTACCCTCTTGCAAACAACAATGAATGTGGTAACTATAGGAGATTGATGACATCATGATTCCGTCCCATGCTCACTATTTTTCAAAACACAGGCCCTTGAAGTCCCTCTCAAAGATTAGCTGTGTTAATCCTTCAGTTAGTGCAACCCACTTTACTGTAACTTCTTGAATAGAAAGGTATTTTTTTAGTCTTTGTATTTAGTAGTGATCTCAGGGACTTCAAAACAGTAATTATTAGATGCCCAGTGAGCTGTAAAATATTGTTGCCTACAATTTTAGATGAGGATGTCAAAAACAGAAATTGAACAGACATCCTTTCATTGTAGGAACTTCATGCGCTGAGTTTTTAAAGCATGGGGTTGGCCATTAAGATTTGATAAACACTTGTTGTTTTCACCCTTAGGAGCATGTAGGCTGCAAACACCTAAAAAAAAGTGGGTATTATATGTCAAAAATAAGATAACAAATTACTTCAGCAAGTAGTCACTGTGATACAGTGTATGTTTACATGGGACAATCAGAAGGTAATTCCGTATTTAGGAAAAAAAAAAAACATGCTCAGTGCTGCAAAATTAACTATATTTGGCTTGTGATACTCAAAAAAACACATGTGCCTGGAAAGAGTCTTATCTCAGGATAATCCCTTAACTCCACTCAGATTAATCAGTAACCATCTGAACAGTAGAGCAATCAATGTGGAAGCAGATGCATATCATGCTTTGGAAAACATTAAACATTGAAAAGGTTTTGAACAAAGTGCAAGAGAGTAAAATTGGGTTATATTTTTCAATTAAATTGTGATTCAAGGTTTTCATGAAGCATCTGTATTTAACATGACTTCTAAATGTTCTCATGTCCAGCTTAGGGCCTATTTGGATGCAACCCTTCCAAAAGGCCAGATCTACGGCTCTCATATTAATGGATATTTACTGCTGTGTAATGTTAGGCAAAAAATATCTGTGAGAAAAGATGTAGAAACTGGTAGCAGACAGATCTGAATAAATACAATTTGATTCATTTTAGGAGAGATTCTACCTTTTAACTTTTTCAGGAGCTCTAAGTATCTGTGATCTTGTATTGATTTTGTATCCTATGACTTCCTGGAAAGTAAAATGAAATGAAATGTAATAAAATAACAAAAATAATAAAATGTTTTCCTATCTATATATTGGAGATATAAAAGATGCAAAGATCATTTTAATTTTTATTGCTACCATGTTTGATTTCTTCAAAAAAATGTTGAGCTTCTCAATGAGAAATTTGTAACAAGGAAATATAGCCAAGAAGCATTTAACTTTTAGACAGCCATGAAATGCTTGTAGAAAACACATTTATATCTAAGATTAAGTTAGTATGCAATGTAGTGGCTAAATGCAGGCTTGAGAAATCGGAAGCACCCGCATTTCTCTCTGTATTTCAGAAGCCATAAAACTTTGATAATAAAATAAATATTGTTTGTCATTGATACCTCTGAAGAGGTATCCTGTCAAGGTACAGTATATAAAAATCATCTCCCCTTCATTTATGTTTTCAGAGTAGATATCAAAGGTCTCCAAAGTAAATATTTTCATTTGGATAGTGCATGAGGTTATATGCTGGTGCCAACTATACTTGGATGTGAGAATAACAACAGTAGGCTGGATACAGATACAATAAATCTTTCAAGGCATGACATTATTAATGTGTCAATATATGCAATATGTATTTATGCATCTGCTCTGTATTGAAGACCAGCCATTCCTATTGAGTATCCCTCTCTGATAGCCACTTTTTTACCATTTCTTCGACTTCTGGGCATCAGGTCTCAGAGCACCTCTTTCCTATGGAATTAGTATCATATCATTTGTGCTACTACAGCAATTCCTCTTTTAAAGCTGTCCATAAAACAAAGAAATGAAAGTCTTAACTATATTGTCATGGTGATATACATGGACAAGATAAAAGCATAAGAAATAATTTCCTAGAGGGAAATGGCCCAAGGAAAAGACTTGGCAGCAGAGTCTTTTGGGGAGATGCTCTTATGTGGTGGAGGTACCTTCCTTATCTGTTCTGGCAAACCACTTGATTAAGGTAACATTTTGTCTTGCAAGCTTTGCTGTACGAAGTTCACTTTTTTATTTGAAGAGGCTTAAATTATCCTCTAGTCTTCTAAAGACATTGAATGCACTTACAGTTTGCACTTACAGAGCTACCAGGAGTGGGAGGCTCTTTTGGAGTGAGTGGCACTGTGCAATCCTGAGATTGTAGCCACCCTGTTTGCTTTCCAGGATCAGGTCTTGCACTCCCACTTGGAGCCACTTTATTCAATAACAGCAAGAAGGGTCCAATACTCAAATCCATGATAACTGGCTGTGTAGCTGAGCACACACCTGTGATACCTAATGAAAATTCATATAGAATGCTTCTTAATTTGTCAAGGGCTCAGTTTGATGAGTCCTTGGGTGAAAGCTTATTCCTGGTATTATGTCTTTCAGAAGTTGCTCAGAAACTGTAAAAGGGGATCTTGCCAGGCAGCTCCATCTTTAGTTTTCAGCCTTTTGCTTCAGGCTCTAAAAGGTAAAAGTGAGACTCACTGACATGTATCTTACTTGCATCTTCATCATCTACATTAAACAACTAAACAGTTTTGCCTTCCCACACTTCTAGTCTGATTTCTTGACATAGACTAAATAATATGTCTGAATGTTTTAAGCACAGGAGATCTGGGGCTCTGCTTTAAACAAAGAGGCAACATTGACCGAAAGAGAGTGTTCTGAGTGGCTGATGCAAATCACTCAGACTTCAGTGGTTAAAAAACTAGGAACTATAGAGGGATATGTCTGCTGACAAAATAGATCATCAGCTTATAATAACCTATAACATAACAAACATAAGAAATATAGTCTTATAGTTTTGTAAGAACAATCAACAAATGTTAATTGATACCAAGTAAAAGAAGTTTCCTATGGCTTTAAAAAAAAAACCCAAAAATTTGAAGCATAATAGCTCAGTAATTTTGAACTGATACTTCTGTTGTGTCAAGGAGAAATATATATATATATATATATATATATATATATAAAAGTTTTCAATTTCAAAATTGTATTCAGTAACTGTCTAGGTGTTAAACTAAAATAAGAATTCCACTTCTTCACAGGAGTTTCAAAGGTCAGTTAAGGAAAGCAGTTAAAGCAATAGGAGGGCTTAGGGATATTTTAGGGATTTATCATAGGTTCTACTACTTTTCAATTTCTCCATCTCCATTATAGAACTATTTGTTCCTCATTTGTAAGCCAAAATCCATTTTTAATACCTGCATAATTATCATAGCCTGTCAGAAGAAGACCCACTCCAATACAGAGACACAGATAATATGATTCTCTTAAGCTCGAAACTGGAAGATGAGAGAACAGCTCTTCAGAAAAAGTAGGTCACCTGCCAGTGGAGGCTTCTGGCAAGACAGTGTGCTGGTGCCTGCAAGAATGTAAGTATAAACCCATTTCAGATTATACAAAGCTGGAAACTGGTATGGGGAATATTTTTTCTGCTCTCTAAAGACGGTCTGATATTAAGCTAAAGCTCACCATGTGGTACACTACATTTCTTGAGGTTAACAATAGCCTGTACCAGAGTGATTAGAGAGAGAAGTTCCAGATTCCTCCATTCCCTCCAGAAAATAAAAAGAAAAGAAAAATTAATGTAAGCAGACCTTTGATTTAAGTTTTCAGTGTGTTTACCCAAATCCTTCCCTTTTGCTGTTTTATCAGCAAGACTGACTCATCAGAAAAGACTGAAAAGACTGCTTAGTCTCCATCAAAGCTAATTTCCTGATAATTAACTAATTCTCTCTTTTCATTATGAGAAGGTGCCTTCTTCGTCTTTTAATTATTTCAAATATGGGAATCTGCATGGGTTGTATATAGACTCACCTGTCTGAGTAAGAATATAAAGTTATCTGTCTTTCCTTTTTTTCCCCCTTATCAGTGCATGCTTCTGTGTGATCTATTTCTGATGAGTGCAAAAAATATTTTTACTTTTCACCTCCTCCAAAGTATCTGATGAAAATTTTCTTTCAATCTTGAATTCAAGCCCTCTTCAACTCCTGTCACTTTTTTCAATCTTTCAACTTATATTTTACAAAATTACCAATTCACAAAATTACCAACAATCTTTAATTCAAAATGCATTTTTTTTATAAAAAGCCATCAGCTATAACATATAAGACAGTAACTAGATGATACTGCTGCTTGAAAACCTTGGAGATGTGTGCATTTCTGAACAAAAAGCACATCACTGGTCCTTGTGTGTAGTAAAGTGGGATAAGAAAGTGCTCAGATAGGAGAAGAATTTCCTGTTAAATGAAAGCCGGAAAATGTGTGAGTTTAACTTTCTTCTATGTACATATTTTAAAAGCATGGATGATCAATAGCCATCTAGTAGTAACATCTAGCTGTATGTGTAGAATATAAGAATATTCTGGACAAAGCCAGCTCTCAAGTCTACCTAGGTGAGATGCAGTCTCCAACAGTAGCAATAAACAGGTGCCCAGGGTATCACTTCAAATAAGAAGTTTTTACAGTACTTTCCCCAGAAGTACTTTCCAGTCTTCATCCAATTTCAGCCTAACAAATTTCCTGAGGTGGGTGTGATTTTGTGCATTTATTAAACCTCATTAATTAATAATATGTAATTGATATATATATAAATTTATTTAGGGTATAACATATATGAGCACCAGCATATATTAATATTAAACCTTATTAAACCTTCAATATGTTTCCTTTCTGAATTTTAGTTGTTTTTCTCCTTCATTCTGCCTAAATGTTACCATCCACAAAGCCTTCCATATCTATGCAGTGTTCAACTTTACTCTTACTGGTTTTCTTTGCAGCCAGACACTTGCTGCAAAAAGGCAGTAGTCCATCACTTCCTTGCTGTATCCCTTGTTTTTCTTAGATATCTATCTCATTCCCTTCTCTCCAGAGGTTCCATTTTCCAGCCTGAAGTTTCCCGATCTAGTCCTGAATTCCTCATGCAGAAGTTGTTCCATACCTTTGATCATCTTCAACGCCTTCTGAACTTTTTTCAATTTCGCCCTGCCTTCTCCAGAAAGAGAGGACCAGAACTGCACACAGCACTCAAAGAGCGATTTATACAGCACAGTAATAATGTTTCCTGTTTTATTTCCTTGTTTTGACCACTCCAGAAAGCTAATGCTTTCACTGAACTATCTGTCATAGCCCCAAGTTTCCACTTGAGGAGTGATGGTCTGTCCAGCGCCTCGGGAGCTCTGGAGCATGGGGAATTGTGTTTAGCCCCATATGCATCATCTGGGATTTACTGACACTGATTTTCACCTTGTTTCATTTCCCAGCCTAGTAAGACGTTTCTGCCATTCTTCACACATTGCACTTGTGCTTACAGATTCATCTGTAATATCATCACCAATCTATTTTTTCTTGCTGCTCACTGAGTATTCCGGGTAATTTTACTTGCATAGCGCATGTTGCTTGCTTTTTTATGACCTGTAGTATAATATACAGATATTTTTCCCCTAAATTCAACCTTCTTTTACTATTAAAAAAACTGTCAATATATGCATATTTGTGCCCACCCTTATTGATCTCCATTCCTTATTGTTGATTTCCGTTCCTTATTATTGACAAATTATTATCAAATCAGTGTTGAACAAACACATGGAAAAATGTGGTTCCTGAGCTACAAATTTCTATTCTGAACATCTTTAAAAATCAGACAAAATGTGACTATTGTCAAGAAGCAAGAGTTATCTAGAAGAAGACTTTTTGAAATAAAACTGCCTTATGCAACCACTTATACAACAGTTCTTCCTTCAGTGACAGGCTCTGTGGTAAGTGTTTGATTGAAAAGAGATCTCTATGATGTACCAGTAGAAGGAGGATATTCCCCAATTTAAAAAAAAAAAAAACTTAAACCCACAGCATCAAAAATATTGATGGGTAATGATGGGAGTAATATGAACACACACATAAGCATAGATTTTTGGAAAGAAGTCCAGAACTGGGACAGAAAGCTTTTGAAAATTAATGAAAAAAATCAAAGTAACAGTATGTGAGGAAAATTGTTTTAATGGGTGTCAATACAATTAGACTGAGGAAGAATGGAAGATCATATACTAGTGAATGATGAAATTGAGATAAAAGTCAAACAATTAACAATCTTGGTGAAAACAGTGATTTATCAAAAATGCAGTTGGAGATTTAAATATGAGAAAAAAAATCAAAAATGGGATAATATGTTCATTTGAACTGCATGTATTTTTCCTGTACAGATGACTGCATCTCTAAAAAAAAAAAAGAAATCCTGAAGATGTGCAATTATTCTGCTGCATTAATATAAGCTGTTTTCCCATTCTCTGCTCTAACAGCGAACCACATATTAATTATCGCAGACAACCAGCTTGTCCAGCTGCCTGTAAGAAGCTCATCTTTTCATTTTACACTGATTTCTTGAGGGGAAAAAATGGTTATTCTTTCCAATAAATACAGTGCAGTCCATGCAGTCAAAACACTGCCTTGTCAGAATGTCCATCAAAAATCAAGCGCTCCCGAATGAGCAAAATGGACAACAATGTGCACTTGAACTGTCTTTTCTTCCACCTCTCTTGTGTGTTGCTCTTCTTCTCCTTAGTTCTCCGTATTTGGCAGTATTTTCTTTCTGGTCAAAAAGCAGAAATGCCTTGACAGGTGTGTGTTTGCATGTGAATAACTTATTTTCCAAAAGGAATAAAACTTCAACCAACCTGAAACAACACATACTCTCTCAACTGAAATTTTTGGCAACATTTTTTGGTTTGGTTCCACAAAGTGGAGGAGGTGACAGGGCCTTTTACTCCGAATCCCATGCTTTGACATAATTCTCTTTTCTGTACTGTGGGACTTCAATCCGTATTTCCAATGATTTGAGAGAGTTACCTTTCCCTAATTCCTGACTATTTTGGGTATATTGATCTCCCACTGAAGCTCAAGCACAGAATGCATTTGTTTGCATGAGTTTAGAAATGATTTTACTTCATTTCTTCTTAGCTTTCAGTACAAAGTAAATCAAAAATAAAAATAAACACTTTATTCAACTTTTCCAGATCAATATGATGCATTCAGAATAAATCAATCAGGGAAATTTCTTGCATTCAAAGATACATTAATATACCTTCCTGCTTGTGTGTCTGGAACTGCAAATATCACTTGGTTCAAATCAAATTCCAGTCCTACGAACAACACTATGGCTGTCCTGGGACTGGGCATGTGTTTGCCTTGAATCAGGACAAGAATGCCAACATTTTGGCTGTGTGGTGAAGAAAAGGCTTTGGTCATTGCTGTCTGGGCTACAGATGGGCCAAACTCTGGCTGCTTCCCTAACCTGAGCAAAAAACTCTCAGGGAAGAAGTAATCCTTATCTCACCATCAGACCACAGCTTGGCCATCTGTGCGAGAGAATTATTCAAAATGAGGCAAGGATAACCTACCCAGAGAAAAACAGAGCCCATTGATCTTCACATTGCCTAGAAATTGAGGTATCTGGCATGCTATAAGAATATATATATATATATATATATATATAATGCACACACACTATTGCTTTGGCTTATGTACATGCCTGTTTATCTCCACTTAAATTCAGCTTCTTTTTGGAGACTAGTGGCTATGGAAACAATCAAACAAACAAACCAAAACCCAGAAGCTTCCCGCTATTGTTTTTGCTAACGGAGCAGAGGGCTTTCTCGCTTTCTCCCAGCCCTCTTGGCTAGGAAGGGAGAGCCCTCTGCTGCCGCCAGAGCAGGCTGCCTCCAGCCCAGAAAACCTCCTTTCAACGGATTCCAAGGTACTGGGGCAGAATCATTTTTCCTTTCATTTTTACATACTTTCCTGTGGCTTCTGAAAGATCCTCTGACCCCAGGATGGAAGGTTTTGTTTGTTTGTTTTGTTTTTGCTGTTGTTGCTCTTGTTGTTGTCCATGCTTAACAACCTTATTTCTCTTTTTTAAAGGTCCTCAAGTCTCCATCATGTACTCATAGACCATTGTATAAAGTCAGGATTCCACACCAAACTAAAAGGTAACAGTGAACATATCACAATGTGATTATAAAGTTTTTTGATGCTACTCTGAATATTAAAATGTCTTTTCCTAGCACCTAGACTATTAGATTTAATTTTGCATCACATTATTGTAATGCAGATGAGTAAGATTTTCTAGGGATACAAATAACAGCAAGCAGGTAAGCAAAGTGTGGTGTAACCTAAAGAATAAAAATATTCTATTATAATCTCAATCCCATTTTCAGTATGAGTCAAAGCTTGAATATTACATATATGCAGCCACACACTGACAACAGATGGTGCTGCAGCACTATAGGAATTATTTTACCTGTACTAATTGTATTTGTTTGTCTTCCCTCAGAAATGAGCAGGTAGGCGCCAACTGACTGAATCACAGCAGTTGCCTTTTCTCTTATATGTTATTTGGTAGCATTTTTAATCTTTTGTAGCATTTAGATTGTTGGACTTCTTTTCTCCTGTAGCTATGAAAGTAATTAAAACATGAAAAAAGATCTTTTTCTTTTTTTTTCCAGTAAATTTTTTTTTTATTTTTATTTTTCTTAATCATCTGGCAATCTTTTGCTAGGCATAATCTCAGAAATACATGTTAAATGGAATTTGATTCAAAGAAGCTTTGATTCAAGAAGCTGTCTAGAATGTGCTTGCAAAATGGCAAATACCTGAAAGGGTTAAACACTGGTATGGTTATTTAGCAACAAAGATATTTCTTAGGTACTGTATTGTATTCTATACTGTATTCTGTAGGTTGTAATTGTGAAAATGTGTGCTAGGAAATGGAAAATACTTAAGTGAGCCTGAGATAGGGTGGGGCAAATGGACTTTTAAGCTGAGGGAGAAAGGCTTAAACATACATATGTATTTTTTCTGCGTGACATCAATGCTCCTGAAAGTGAAAAACTAATAGCAATGGTGCAGGCAACCACTGCGAAAATCTCCCCATGTAGCTCTTTCAATGCACCTCAGTCCTGGCTTGCGGTGACTTCTTAGTTAGGGGTCCTGGACCTCTCTTCAGCAGAGGCCGCCAGCTGTATAGCATTGTGCCAAATTACGTGGTGGTTTTCAGATGCACAAATTGTGCCAGAGAGACATTTATTTAAAGAAATGAATCAGCTGTTGAGATGTCAATAAAAATAAAATATCCTGAGGTAAGTAATACTATGTACTGAAGTGATTTCCAAAGACATCTTTAAAAAACCAAGCTAAAAAATCCTACTCTTGTTATATTTTTTTTATCCAAAATAAGAAAGCCATACTGACCAGCTTAGCTGAGAAATAGAGGTGTACATTGCACAAACGGAGAGGAGAGGAGAGGAGAGGAGAGGAGAGGAGGCAAGTTAGGGACAACAGATTTGAGAGCAACTACTTCTTCTGTTTTAAGGACGCTCCTCTAATGTCTTGTTCTGCTCAGCACGCAACGGGATAGAGCGGTTTGTGTTCCCGTGTGCTCCACATATTGCTGGATCTCTTAGTGTACAGATGTGTGGCTGTAAGACAGGAAACTTCTAGCTTCAGATTCAGACACTGCCAGATGAGAAAAAGCCACAGCACAAAATCATAAGAAAAATATCTTTAACATGGTAATTGCATAGCCTGTCTTGTTACTTGATTTCACTGTTTTGGAATTAGCCTTAATGAAAGAGAAAACAAAAGGCCTGGTTACTATGTTGGAAGTATATTTGACCTAATGGCAGGATTTTCAAAAGTGCTTAGTATTGGCCTTTTTTTGGCCCTCTCTGACATCAACAGGAGCAGAATTAAGTCAAAAGTCAAATGTGGCCCCATTATGCCTCTTTTCTCACATCTAAATAATCATGTCTCTGTTTTAATTCATTTACATTTCAGATTGGTTTACTGAGCATATTCAATGGCTAAAGTAGCTTTTTGATACCTTACCCTTAAAAAAGATTTCCACTTTTTAGCAATGTGGGACAAATGTAAGCAATTTCAGAAATTATCTCAATGTCATGGCAACATATTGACTAATGCAACAAAAATCTAAAATTTCTGTTAAGATAAGCATAAAAGTATACATGATTAGCCAGAGCTCTCTGGTCTGCAAAATAGCCTAGAAATCTTACATATGTTGCCAGCATGTCTTGATTTTTAGCTCAATTGGAAGGATGACAGAAGCATTTTTTTTTATTTTTTATTCTTTAATTTTCTTCTTCCTTTTTTTCTTTCTTATCTTTCTTCTTTTTCTCTTTCTCTTTCTCTTTCTTCTTGTTTTTGTTTTTTTTTTTTGTATTT
Organism: Nothoprocta pentlandii; assembly: GCA_013398315.1. Taxonomy (NCBI): domain Eukaryota; kingdom Metazoa; phylum Chordata; class Aves; order Tinamiformes; family Tinamidae; genus Nothoprocta; species Nothoprocta pentlandii. Next base: position 598,617 of record VZSG01000217.1, on the reverse strand, counting down.
TTTTTTGTTTGGTTTTTGTCAAAACTGAAAGACAAGCAAAATAAAATAGGTATTTAAACAATGAAACGTCAAAAGTTCATATTCACCTTTGTTTAAAAGCTCAGGTCTGTTTTATTTCAACAGGGCTGTTAGTACAGAAAGAATGCAATGTTACAATTGTTGCCTTTAAATCTAATCTAAAATTGAAGGCTCGGATTTTCTTCCTGGTTAGACTAGAGCAAAACTGGGCTGTTACTGTTCGGTTATTTTATACTCATAATTTACATAAATGTTAAAGAAAAAGGAGTTTGGCACAGACTTTTTTTTGTCCTCAGAGCTAGAGAAAGAAGACCCAGACACTTCCTTCTAATTCTGCTTTCAGAACCAGCTTAGCTTCTTAACAAGCATCTCCTGTCCACCTGAAGAAGATACCAAAATCAGGGTATTTTTAGAGAATTCTGTACGAAGTTATGATGAATTAAAGCTCCTGGTGAGTTACTAGGACTAGTGATTCAGTTCCTCAGCAACAAAGAGCAAGACAGATATGGTCCGCCATCAATATTTTGATTGTTATTTTATTAATCTTTGACTGACTTCTCCATTAAAAGGAGGAGTCACTTCAAAAACTTAAAAGGAGCAAAGATGACCAGAACTTCAGCAGCATCCTGATATATCTGATCTGGTCCTGAGGTCTGGGCTGACTCAGAAGAGTAGATCTGAAAACAGATGAAATGTGAAGGAGTGTAGATCCTCATCCAAACAACCTGGCTAACACTCATCATTGTTTGCCTGTTGATTTTGCTGCCAGACTCTACTAGTTGATTGTTTTTCCAAGCCAGTACTTTAATGAGGACTTCTGCTGCTTTCTGTAGTTATTTTCATAGAACTGCTCAACACAACGTTCTTGTTAGAATACTTTTCAAGAACAGTATATATTCCTTTTCTCTGTTTTCAGATGGAACAATGCACTTTAAACTCATGATGATATTTTCCCTTATATTTGAAATGTTAAATGTTAAGGCGTATGCCATCAGGTTTAACCATACAATTAAATTGTTAGCCTTAGTTTTTCAGTAACATTGTGGGATAAGATGTTTTTTTTCTGCCTTTAACTGTTCAAGGTTCAGTTGTCATGGCAACTACTGTCTGCATGACTTTTTAATGTAGAGCAATTATTGCAGCCACTTAATACAACTTTCCAAGAGGCAGTTACGATTTTTTTCTTCTTCTTACTTGAACTACAGACACCATGAAAGCGAATTCAACACCAACTCAGCTGCTAAAGCAGTAATATGCAGTACTGGCATTTTTCCCTCTTTCAACATGGAAGATTCTGCACAGCAGGCAACAGTGACCTAGTTACAAGAGATACTAAGGAAGAAAAAAATGAATACAGAGGAAAGTAATATCATAGGTCATTATTTCTTCCTATCAGGAGTTATTCCAGTAAATAATTTAGAAGTAAAAGGATTATTCACCCTATGGCAATAAGATTATTCATCTCTGATGACAGAAATGAGCTGAATTAGAATAGTGAAGTGAATAAAAATCAAAACTACCTTCACTTTGAAAAGCATTGTCTGGTGTGCTTTCCTATCTTTTTATATTTCTTCCTTGATGAGTGAATATATACAAAGTTAAATTAACCAGCAGATGGTAGCAGTGGTTAAGTTTTCTAGAAGTGATATATAAATCATATGAGATACAAATACATGGATAGATACAATATTTTAGAGTATACAAACCTCACAATCTTTGCAAATTTACTTTCATGGTCTTTATTGGACCTTTATTTGATACATTTAAAACATTTAAAGATTACCTGCTGTACATAGCAGTAGTAAAATGAGACTACCAGGCCTTTTTTGACAGAAGGTGAATTACTCACATAATAGTTTATCTTCATTATAGCCTTCATTTCGCCACTCTTTCCTCTAACATGGAGAAATGATTTGAAGAATTTCTCAATGGAGACTTTTTTGTCCATATCCACATCCGTTTCAGCACATTTTTATTCCATCCTGTTATTCTATTAGCCCTCCTTTATTTAGTAAAAAAAAGGCATTCCGTCTTAGCTTTTCCTTGAAATTACTTTTGGTATCTGAAATAAATAATTACTTTTGATATCTAAGATAAATAATTGCAAACAATATGAGATAAGAACACAGTAGCACAAACAAAATTTGAGGCAACTTTTGGGCAACTTTTGGGTTAATAAGGGGCAGGAAACATGCAGCCACTACTGATGGTTAGTTCATTTCTGAAAGATGCCTAAGGAAGATTCCTGTTGATGAAGAAGTGTAAGTGTGACAACTGCTACAGCAAGATGGCTGTACAGGAATAGGTGACCTTGTCTGAAGAAGAAATTTTGATATATACTATGTAATCACTGAAAAAGGCATAATCAGTGCATCATCAGTGCTACATCTACTGAAAGATGTAGCTGTCCTCAGCTGCCAACCAGAAAAAAAAAACAATCTCCCCAAACCTGAAAATTCTAAGCAGTTAAACTTAGTGCATTCATACATTCAACATCTAGGTATATACTAGCAAGAAGACTCTTGCAACAAAATATACTGGACATGACGTAACATTCAAGTTAGTGATCACATTGAGTTTGTCTCTAATGTTTTGATTCCGTTGCTCTTCTCCATATTAAACAACCAAAACATCACAAAAAGGGAAGAAAAAGCATGACTCTCATAATACATTTGTAATGGAAATAGAATTCAAGAAAACTAGTATTGGTAACATATTTTCTAGTCTCTGATTTTAGAGAAAAATTGAATGAAAAGAGGAAAACTGTGAGATGCAAGAAGAAAAAAACATATTCAAGTTGCAAGCTAGAAACAGAGGGTAGTGACACAATATTGTCTAAATGCAACCACTGTAAATAAATGCAGATAATTAGTAAACAAACAGAAAGGTCTCATTTTGTCTGCTGTAATGTTCCTCGTGATTTCACTTGTCAGTTACTATTTATTTACCTGGTAAAATGTATTCATATATTTTAATATGTGCAAAATGATTCTGCTTCAGCTATAGTCAACGGCTGTTCTGTAGGAAAAAAATAATCTGTATATATTCTGACTTAAAAAAGAATTGATTACATAATTTCAGAATGATTCTTTAAGAATAAAAATTCCAGAATAGAATATGTGTATAAGGCAAAATTGGCATCATGACTATGGTGTAGCATATAGCAGCTCCTACTAGACGTGTCACTTCTCTTAGTGCCTTAGACTGCTCCTCTGGTCTTCCAAAAAGCAGAGATCATTGTGTCCTTCTTGGTATTTCTGAGGTAATTCTGTTGCACAAACCTGGTACAGCTGTAAAAATCTGCTCCTCTCCACAGGGTCAACTGTGTTTTTGGGAACGCAACTCCCTCTCTACTCTTTATTGATAAAAATTTATAGAAATTATTTTATTTCTTCTGCTGTTTTCTTACACTATTCCTCTTTGATGCATGCTTAGTGGAAACTGATTTTAGAAACTGATCTTTGATTGAAGCAAACCCTTTAAATCACTATTTTTAGTTGTCACTACAACCATCGCTATTGTTTTTTAATTTCTTGTGTAAATCTACACGTGAGTAGTATCCCCTTCAAAGACTCCTTTTGATTTCAAACAGATTTAAATGAGAACTGAACATATTGCTTCTGCATATTGGCTTCATATCAAAAGCCTGCTCTTTTATATAGAAATCAGCTTGCTTTCTTTATAAGGAAAACATAGTCTTACAGGCTGAATTACTGGTGAAAAAATTAATGGTAATTTATCCCACTGTATGATTACTCATACTTTTTCCTTGCTGGTTTCTGAATGTACACAATTTTTCCTTGCTACTGCCCAGTGTAACACAGCTTGAATTTGTTTGTGGACTGTATTCTTAATAAGACCTTAATCCTGTCCCTGGATGGGCTTTTTTCTTTTTTATTATTATTAATAAAGAATAATTCTGAGTCCTGAAAGGTTTGGTCTTTTGGTAGTTTTTGTTTCATGATTATAAATTTCTGAAATGACTAGAACTTTTCATCTATGCTGTTTCATTTGCTTTTATTTCAGAAGTCTGGTTTTCATAATTTATGGGTGCCTTTGATAACAATACCTGCTTTATGAAACTCCTTGCACAGCCTGCATTATGCATAATGAGTCATTTTCAAAATCACTTTGAAAAAGAATCCTAACAGTTATTTAAGTGTGCAATACTTGGATATGTTACTTTATTATCTGTTTTTATTTTGCCTCAAGTGTGCTCATAAATACATTACACTGCTATCTAATAAGCAATTTCAAGCTTTCTTTTTCCAGGTAAGTAGATTCTTCTCTATTTCAGATAGTGTTTTGCATTAAATGCTGCAGAGAAAACATCTTTCAACAGAACAGACAGACATCTGCATTAGCTGCACTCCTATGGCTTATTCACCATATATTCCTATACTGAAACTTACATGAAAGTATTTAATCTCTCCCCTCACCCATTTCTTAGCAGCAGTCACCATTCTGAGCATTCCTCTCAACAGTGTATTCAGCTGTGACTAAATAAAAACAAGTAATGCTATACTAAAATTCCCTGTGAGTCTTAATAAGGCCATCTTGTTTGAGGTTTTCTTTTAATTTCCTGCCATAGCTTCTTCCTTTTGAAAACCTGAATGAGCTTTTATCCAGTAGGCATGCCAGGTATTGCTAATCCAGTTAGTCCATATGATAGCTGTTTCTGACGGAGGTAAGAGTTGGGATTTGCTTGTGCTTTGATACTTTGGGAAATTCTGTACAATCTCTTTAAGTTTTATCCATCATTTTCCTGTATGTAACACGTAATAATTCAGAGGGAGGGGGATATTGAGATGTAAAAAAACAAGGAAGATAACATGACCTGCTTACTCTGGAGATTCACAGGAAAAGAACTTGAAGACGTAGACCAATATGAAGGAGCCGCAGTATTTGTCCAACTGCCTTCTCACCAGGCACTGATTATTAGCAAAGCCCTAAAAATACGCTGCTAATAGTCAAATGCCTTGTTTCGGTGATGTGGCATCTGGACTTGCTTAAGGAGTGCCATGCACTCACAGAGCCTGAGGAAGTTTATATCAGTGGTACAGGTGGTGTAGTCAGTCTGTTGTTTTGCTTTTATAGGATTCTCTGTTGGATGATTCAGTCATGAAAAGTGATTTCATATAGTAACTTGAAAATTAAGTTACTCCTCAGTAACTTCTTGTATCTTGCAGATATTAAATTACATATAAAATGAATCCCATGATTTGCTTATTTTTCTTCCAGAGAATAAACTGAGAACTCTAGAGAAGCACCAGTCTCCTCTCCTTGTACCACCCGGACTGTCCTTCTGTCTCTGCTCTATCACCACCTGTTACTTCACTCCCTTTTGCCAGTGACATCAAAGTGTAAGTTGACAAAGTTTTATCTGACAGTTTAGCTCTGCTGCTTTGGATAACCTTTCTGGCTTCCTGGTGTAGATTACTTGGAGTGATTGTAACATGAAGAGGCAAGCAATAGTAAATAGCTACAGGGCTTCTTTGCACTGTGGTCTCAAGGATCTACCTGCTGCCAATTGCTGTGCTCCAAAAATGAACATCATAGTCTTTCTTTGCTGAAGAATAAAACTGTAATGACAAGGCAGCATATAATAAAGACCTAAAACTTTAATCCTCTTTAACTAAAAGCAGCTTCTTAGTAAATTCTCATTTTATCAAGGAGTATTAAATTACTTGCATACATGTCTTGGAATTGCTTGTTCAGGCTATAGTGCTAGTTGTGTCCTACGGAAAATCTCAGCAAAAGAGGTTTTATTGCAGTGGGTGAAGTTTGCAGTGTACCTAAAATGCTGGTTGCTTGATTCTGGAGGTATGGAGTGCAAAATACCTCCCTTCCTGTCTTATTGCCTTCTTTCTTCCTAGGGAAACTAGGAGAAGGGGCTTCTACACATGTTACTTTGGCACTAGTTAGGTGAGTGCGGGTGACACTGCTTGAAGGGAAAATGATGACATGCAAAGCAGCTGTCTTCCTGAGCAGACATGTCTTTTAAATGACTGATAGTGAACTAAGGACAAGCAGCCCACTTGTTGCAATTCTGCTGTTCCTGAGGGAGTTCTTTCCAAAACAGTGTCAGAGTGTGAATTGTATCTGAATTCAAAATTAGATATAATTTTTTGCAAAATCCCTTTAAGATGAATGTTGAAAATAGTTCTTCATATTAAGCAAGACCAGCAGAAATACCTTTCTGCAGCTATTCAAAATGTCAGAACAATCTAATATTTTCCCTGGATAACATGATAAATAAAACCTCCTTGTTTCTACAAAACAAACAAAAAATCTGAGCAGTGCAGACTGTATTTTGTCTTACTAACACTTTGGTGTTGCCTCAGGTTTTTGTATTGATTTTAGTCTTTTATTTTTCTGAAATAAAGCTTATTTCTGGGATTTGTCCCCACTTTGCTGTCAGGATGGAACAACATGATGTCCTGAGGTGTTGACTGGTCTGGGATTCATGTTTCAAATAAAAATAGAGGAAAGATAAATGTTAAAAAAAAAAGGAGAACTATTTATTGAACTATGTAGTTGATAAAATATGAAAATACATTATTTAATAAATGCTTGTTATTTATCTAGTTTATGTCTAGAAAAATGATACACACATGTTTCTAAGTGATTCCTCCTATTCTGTGGGGAAAAAAATTGGGGTCAGGTTTCCAACAGTAAATCAGTTCCTGCAGTGTATGCTCTTGGATATTTTCCTATTTGAGCTTAAGCTTCAAGATGAACTGGAACAGGAAACCACTGTTAAACTTAGTTGATAATAATGATCTGTCCAAAGGAAGGGTAAAATATCTGTTGTGTCTATTGTAATCTTTGCCACTTCAGCCAGATTTTGCTCATAAATAAGAAAACTTTAGAGCTGACCAACAGATTCTGAAGTATTGATTCAACTCCTGTTTGGAAGATTACAGAGCGTTGAGTAATTGCTTTTCCCCTCTGGGTGACCTTAGCCCTAATGTCTCACACTGTTCCATCCAGTCACGTGTATTAGTTGAGAGATATGTGTGTGTATATATATAGGTATAAACATAATCACAGATGAAACTGTTCTACCTGTAGCAAACTATTTGTTACAGGCTCATAGAGGAGACTGTGACCTTTCAGACTATGACTCCAAATTTGTAAAAATAACTTTCTAATATTTTAATATTAGAAATATTCTTTCTAATATTCCCTAATTTCCAATATTCCCTAATATGCTTATTGTTTTTTTCCACTTTGATGTAATTTGTAATTCATCATTATTGAGCTTATGAAGGAAAACCTAAAAGAAATAAAGAAACAAACAAACAAAAAAAAAAACCCAAAGAAAATCCCATTGTGAAACTGTCCAAGACACCTTCTAAGTTGATTGTGCGCTAATAATGACTACTGGCACTTCTACATTGCTCCGTGCTGTTTTCTTCTAGCTCATGCCTCTGTAGTTGCATATAGTATCTTGTTAAATATTGTCGGAAGCTTTTATAGAAAATCCATTACATGTGGTTAGTGCTTTCCTTTGTTCAGGAGGCTATTAGCCTGTCAAGGGATGAAAAGAGATTGTTTTGACATAATTTGGTTTGGTTAGAGTTTCCAATTTGGCTTGTTCTCATCTTGTTCTATTCGGAGTACTGCCAATCATTTCTTTCCTTGCTCCTTCCTCTTGGCCCTATGAAAGTAAGCTCAAGAATATAAAAATGACAAACTTCTTTTTCCTTCCCCCAATCCTCCTTCTTCTGCAGGTGATCATCATTTTTACCTTCCTCCACTCCTTATCTGCTATTGCCATTAAACAGATGAACATCCCTGATATTTTCAGTGTGAGATCAGGAGGACTAAGCTGAGATATCACTGAAGTGACTTTGGCTGCACAGAAACAGGCTAAGAGTGTTCTAGCATAATGGTGTAAGAATTAAGTGTTGTAATGTACCAACCAGGTACTTCTTACCCAGCATAGTTTGTATGGCGATATTCTAAATGTGTGCCTTGTATTTACCAGTTTCAGATCCTCCAGTTTTTCTTCTTCTTTGCAATTATGAATCTTATGGTAGAAAATATTTTGATTAGTAATAAATGTGAGTGATCTGCTTCACATGCTGTAACAATAATTACCTGTTTCCTTTCCTATTTAGTCTTTTTCTTCCATTTAGATTGCAATTAGAATTGGACAGTCATGAAACTCTTCACAAACCTGAATTAAGTACACTCTCTCACTCTGTCAAGAAGAAAATTTTCTGCCTAGATTTTGTGAGCAGGGTTAAAATCCCCATACTGGTGCTCCTGTTGCTTCTGACATCCTCAAGCTTTCTCTAATGAGTGACTAACTGGGAGTTTGGGAAGATATGTCTCTTTCCTCCTCTTTTAGGTAGAAAGTATATTTTGTATCTCCTCACGAGGAGTGTTCTGACCATTAGGGTCTATGATATTTGAAATAGTCTGTTCTTAAGAGTAGTTGAATATTCACTAGAGAAATCCTGCATACTGCATCTTGAGTGAATGACTTAGCCAGCTTTTATTCTTGATTCCTCCACAGTGATCAGGTCCTTTGTGCTGTGTGAAAACTTAGCTGAGGTCATTAGATACTGGTGTAAAATAAAAAATAAAGTTTTTACCCCATATATGTCACAGCATTCAAAGCTTTTTCTCTTAAGACAAACACTACAAAAATTATTGTAGAACCAAAAAAGCATTATGAGATTTCTTTGAAAAAAGATACATAATTGTCATTGCATTTTTGTTCGTTGAAGTCTATTTAGGTGGTTCAAGTGTATGAAATATGCAACATACCTACTAGCAGTGTATAATTTAGGGGACTGTCATCTGTGTCTAAATGTCTAGACTAGGTATCCTGTTCAATTCAGCAGTAAGCAGCTGTTTCAGTTTACCAACTACTATATAAACATTTTAAACTTGGATAGGTTTCAAAAATACTAATGCCCTGTGCTTTTCTAGTTGAGAAAATGAACAATTAGTTCTTTACCTGCTCTATGTAAACTACAAAGTAGACTTTTTCAGCTGTAAAGTTAAAAATTTTTAGTTATTTCTAGAAACTGAGCTATTTCAGTATAAATGCATAGCTACTGGGCTTGTAAAAAATACTTTTTTTTTTCCATTAGGAAGCAGAATTACCTTGGTAGAGTACAGGATTAACAGTCATGTTTGTTGACTTCTGTTCCTAGTTCTTTCAATGACTTGTCGCATATAAATCACTTTTTCATCTTTCCATATGCCTACCACATCTTTAATTACTTTTCAGGTTACCAGCCTCATATTTGTAAAATCACAAAAATAATATCCTTGCATGAAAGGTATCATTATAAATATCAAATATGAGAGAGATATAAGTTCACATGCAGATCTGAATCTTATATAATATTAATAATACAATATTCTTCCATTTTCTTAGCTCACAACAAAAGGAATCATCAATTACTTTGAGTAGTTTTTGCCTCCTCCCTCCTTTTGCCTTCAGTTTGTAACTTCTACTGGAATCACTGCTAATTATATATGTAAATCCATGATAAGGATCAAAAAATGTCTCTTAAAGTACTTAGCCATGCATACTGCTCTGTTTTTGGTATCCTTTCCTGCTACTTTCTCTAGTTGTAAACTTACTGATGCTTGGATGCTTGGATGTGGTTTTCATTCATAACACTTTGAAATCATGCCAGTTGTAAAAGTCAGGAAACATATAACATTGCATAGGTAGCAATTTAATCAGGAAGTGACAAAGTTTCTCTTTTGCTCACATGTATGCTTTGCAATAGAGGAATTAGTACAATAACTTCTTTTCTCTATGGCATTATGTCTTATATACAACATTACAGAAAGATAAATTCTACTTGTTTTGGACTACAAGCAGCATGTGTAAATATTAAGAAAGCATCATAAATAAGATAGAAATATCTTCAGTAAGTAGATAAGGCAGACATGATATCAATGTCCAATTTTTAAAATTTATCTACAGAAGAATATAGTCCAGTTTTACTGAGCTCTAATAATAATTACTCCTATAAAGTTCCTTTATGTGCTTGCAGAATTAAGCTTTTGAAGAGTAATAAAATTAATGGACTTTGTCTTTGAATTACTTCTAAAGGAATTTAGTGCCATCAAAGTGCTACGATTGAGACATTCAGCCTCTGACTCAACACCAAAACTGCACAGCCTTGTGTTACCTGAAGAAATTGTTTTCCTGGAATGTAGCTATTACACTGAGGGAAAAGAAATTCACAACATGATTTTCATAAGAGTCAACAATGTTCTAAGGCTGATGTGGAAGGCCAGCTTTATCACAAATGTTGCAAAGCTACCAGACATAAATGTCTGATCATTTGAGATATGTGGCTGGATCAATGCTGTGGATAAATGTAGAGCTTACACAAGCAGTAATGTGGTTTATGTTAGTAGACTTGGTGTAGAAATGGGAAAATAATCAAGGTGTTCATCTCAGCCTAGAGATGGGACTTCTAATGTCCAGTTCCCCACTCTGTCCCTCTTTCCTTCAGATTACTTGCTTATTGAATGAGACCCACAGCCCCATATTTTCTCCTCAGAGAAAGGGGGAAATCTGTAGCTGGTCACATTTGACATCTTGATGAAAAACAAAAACTAAAGCTCTGAATTATTTTAATTTTTGTTTTTCATCATATGTTAACATTTTAACCAGGAAGAAGGGTTGGCAGAACTGGAAAACAGAAGTAGATGATTAATATGACTAGTCCCATCAGGAAATCTTGGCAAAACTCAATTAGGTTATAGGGAATGATCAACTCCTTATGTGATTAATTTTAAAATTTCAGAAATGGCCTGTGCAGGAAATGCTATCACAGTAGTTAGAACTAGTAGGAGCTGAAGTTGTTTATGTTAGGAAAGTCAAATAAATGTTGGGAAAAAATGGAATAATTGCTCCAAATAAATTTCTTTTCGTATTTTCTCTGTTGGAGGTAGTAAGCATATCACTAAAGACATCATAAAAAATTCTATGTCCTATGAACAGATGTTGTATGTCTAGCAGAAGGTTTTCACCTACAACTTAAGCAGTTGAATCTATTTCTGCCTTACCTGCAAATTTCATCAGAGATTTAATAGACAGCAATACAATCATTATGATATACATGACTCTGAACATCAAATGAAATGCAGAAAAAATGATGTAATTTGCTTTATAATAGTTAAGTACTTGTATGTGAGAGATTGGAATTGTCTAATGACAAATATATTATCATAACATTTGTTAGGTAAATAGTTTAAATAATTTAATCTGCTTTGCAGTAATTAATTACTTCTGTATGAGAGGTTAATTTAACCTCATTTAATTTTAATATAACTGTGTGTTAAATAATATTTTATGAATTTTTTTAATAGCAACGTAATACTGCTATGTGAGTGGTATTCTGTTTTATAATGGCATGTGACGTCGAAAAAATATATATAATCGTTCTTGATATTTTGTCACTTTAGAATGACTGTAGTCACACTTGCTAGTAATGATGACACAGTAATTTTAGGCCTGGAGTCAAAATAGATCTCAATGTAAGAGGTACAAATTTCATTGATTTCAAGGGAATCTGCTGTTCATATACTTGGGTGAACCAGTCTCCTTTACCCAATATGAAATAACTGAAATTCCTACAGCATTCCTCTTGCTTCCTTTTTTTTTTTTTTTTCTTTTTTTCTTTTTTTTTTCTTCTGAAAGCTTTCATGTCAGTGTATTTCTAAATCTGTTCAGATCTGCTTCAGTATTATTCTGAATTACAGAATAACAGTGTTTTGGTGCTTAAAATACCTTATTGAACTGGTTTGATAGATGTGAAAGATCTCTTAAGCAAGCAGTTGGATAAACACAAGAAATATTTTTGCCCAGTGGCATATGTGGCTCTCTCTTCTCTATGATGTTTCCATCTCCTAACAGAATCACAGAATCACAGAATCACAGACTGGTTGAGGTTGGAAGGGACCTCTAGAGATCATCCAGTCCAACCTCCTGCTCCAGCAGGGACACCCAGAGCACGGGGCACAGGGCGACATCCAGGCGGGTTGGGAAGATCTCCAGAGAAGGAGACTCCACAACCTCCCTGGGCAGCCTGTGCCAGGACTCTGGCACCCTCACAGTGAAGAAGTTCCTCCTCACGTGGAGATGGAACTGCCTGTGTTTCAACTTATACCTATTTCCCCTTGTCCTGTCACTGTTCTCCACGAAGAAGAGTTTGGCCCCTTCCTCCCTACATTCACCCTTCAGGTACTTATACATATTGGTCAGATCTCCTCTCAGTCTTCTCTTCTTCAGACTAAACAGGCACAAATCACCTAGTCTTTCCTCATACGAGAGATGCTCCAGTCCCTTCATCATCTTTGTTGCCCTCCGCTGGACCCTCTCTAGGAGCTCCACATCCCTCTTATACTGGGGAGCCCAGAACTGCCCCCAATACTCCAGGTGCAGGCTCACCAGAGCTGAGCAGAGGGGCAGGATCCCCTCCCTCCCCCTGCTGCCAACATCCTCCTGATGCAGCCAGGAGCCCATTGGCCTTCCTGGCCACGAGGGCACTGCTGCCTCATGGCTAACTTGGTGTCAACCAGGACTCCCAGGTCCCTCTCCGTGGAGCTGCCCTCCAGAATGTTGAATAATGAAACCAAATTTCACAAGGCCTTGACAATAGGTGCTGATATAACTACATATTAAGCTTAGTAAAAGAAATCTGATATATGGACAGTGATATTTTTGTCCCCATTGTTACTCTGTGTCATACTTGGCTTGACGGACAAATTTCTGAGCACAGAAAACTGTCCTGTTGTTAGGTAACGATTTAGCTAGAGGAACAGAGGTTGCAGGAGGCTCAGTCCCACACTCAAAGCTGCTCAGTGGCCACCATTGGGATTGAAGGGCATCATGCAGCCAGCCTGTTCCACATGCATTTATTTATGAGAATCAGCCTCTTCGACGGCAGATGTGATTTTTGTTTAATGGTTTATTGCTTTCAGAGAGCTTTGGGGGAGATACAGTGCGTGACAGACCTGTTAGTTTCACAGCTCATAGGTTATAACCTATGGAGCAGGAGAGTGGGCCAGGGTGCTGTAATCCCGCATTAATGGTCCCTGTTGTAAGGAGCCCATGCTTCCCAGCATCTGCTTGCATCCAACTGCGATGGCAGATATCAGTTATTTTGGAACTGTAAGATGTAGATTTTCAAAGAATTATTCACATTAGTGCTAAGAGTTTGTTTGGCCACTGTTTTATCGCAGTCTGGATATATTCTTGTACTGTTGATAAAGGATATTTATACATAAATATAGGTTTGACTATTTGAAATGACCTTGAAAATAGGTGACATCTGTGCAATTTTTTTCTCAGAAAGTTCAATATTGCTCCCTATACTTTTCCATTGTTGGTCTCACTTCAAATGCTTCTTATTTTAAGTGCTTCTTGCAGGGCCAAACTGAAGGTGAGAATAGATGTGTCTATAAAAAAAAGCTATATACTTTTCTTCTTTGCCTAGAAAAACTATCATTGTCAACTCCCTCAATATTTGGAAAAAAAAAAGAGCAGCAAATCCTGTGTTTCCCTAGGAAGGATCACAGCTGCAGCACCCCTGGGTGCTATTCTCATTTTTTCCAGCACCTACTTGCAGGAATCACTTCCAGGGCTAGCGCAAAAGGGACAATGAATAAAAATGTGTTTCAGGAAGGAGATTTATTGTGTGGGAAAATATTTTAATGGGATTACTCAGCAATATGCCAAATCATGAATGAGCAGTTGTGGGAGAGACAGAAATCACTACAAATTAGCTTCAGGTTGATGTGACGAGGTTACTAGGAATAGAAATTGAATTCATAGTTTGTCTAAGATATTTGCTTTTCTGGAGATGAAAGTGCAAGGGAGACAATAACCCAACGTATTGGGTGATTAGGTAAAAGGCTCTTTAAATAACCTACATAATATAAAAGAGTATGTGGTATACTTTAGGCTTAAATGACAGTTTTTACTAAACATCCTTAATGTATAAAATGTCTCAAAATGCAAATTCTTACTGGCTTGCCAAACTGGAGCAAATATCTCAATTTCTGGCTCAATTGAAAATTTTAGTGCTTAATAATTTTGTTCTCATGCTGAACTGTGTTTAAAAATTGAGTTTTTGTGATATTAAGGCCTGTCAGAAAAAAAAAGTGTCAGAAGATAGCAGTTTGGAGGGCTTATACATTTCCTGTTGAACATTCTATTTTAATAAAAATATCTCTAAATGATTTAGTTTGACATGATGAACTTTACAGAGTTTTAACTCAGGAACATTTCTCTGTGCAGCTGGTCTGTGGCAGGTGGTACCTCCTAAATGATGCCCATGTAAATATTTTGTTGAGGGCACGGTCACATTACTGTCTGGGAGAAGAAATTCTTGGGAGACTCAGACTCAGAGGAAAGACTGGGATTCAGGGATTCAAAATTACATAGGGCTGGTAAGAAGCTATTCAACTGACTAAATACTGGAAATCAGTTTAACAAACAAAATATTCTGACAGTAACCAAACAGATAAAATGAATTATGTCAGTCTTTTTCTTGAAGAATATTTTTTAAGTGCAAGCAATATATTTTTTAAAATAAAATTTTGATTCAGGAACTGGTTATATTTGAATTTTTGGAAAAACTTTCATATTAAACTCCCTGTTACTGGATGCTTATGTTATATTTAATGCTATTTCTTTGATAAACAGCTGAAATTCTTAACTATGAATGAGTTTCATTGATAGAACAAGTTCAGAAACTGCTGTCCATTAAACACTAATTTTAACACATCTTACATCTGCATTACATTATATTTAATTCATACAGAATAATTCTCATCATTTACAATACATATTGAAATCAATTTAAAACATATGTCTCACAAATGGTCTGCCATAACCTATGCAGATTCATCGCCACAGCACAGATGCTTATGCCTAAGAAGCAATAGGATGTGCTCGAGCATATTCTCGCATTTGCTGAAAATCTTGACAATTTTTTTTTTGCCATTTCTTGACTTCTGTGCATCATATAGAGTTCTTATCCAGACATTTCTTTTTATAGTCCCTGAATAGCTTTTGAGCTGTTCTGAGAATGGTCATGAATGTATTTTTCTTAGGATAAACTACCATGATGACACACCACAGTTTGACCTTGACACATACACAACTGCTCTGCTAAATTTATGAGACCTGGAAATACTGTTTCTGGGTGAATCCATCCATTCATGGGTGTGTTATGCATTCCAAGAGCCAGGAGAGATACACCACAGTTTTGGATGTATATGACTGTTCTGATGAAATTTGTGAGTCGTAATTCTTTTGACTATGTCTTGTAAAAGACATTGACTGTCTGATTGGCTCTTAGAAACTTTACTTTACCTCTTTATTGACTCATGTGGCATACTATCTGTATTCACATGAAACAATTTTGAATTAAGTATTATAAAAATGTGTTGCTGTCTGTTTTAATTATGATAAAAATGATGCTTCCTAAGCTTGCAATGAAAGTTATCATTGTAAAGCATTTGCTATGATAGTGACTCTACCTTTTCTGGTCCAAAAATACAAAAAAATGAACAAACACGATGAATTAATTATTAAAAAAACATATAGAGGTAGAGATATGACATAGGAGCAGTGGCCATCATTTTTTTTTTCTGAGTATTGAGTTGTGTTTTATCCCTTTACTTAAATGGACAGTGGAAAATCTGATCTCAGTCCTGGAGTCTGTAACCAGCACTGTAAATGCAGCCACTCATATTCTTGAAAGAGCCAAATTACTGAAAATAGGAGTCTTTTTTTTTTTTTTTTTTTTTTTTGTGTGTGTGTGTATGGGGGGAATCAGGTAACATTTATAGACAGATAAGGATTTTCACTGTGCCAAAATAGTTATGATAGAGAGGGCAGTGCTGAGAAAATTCTGTCCTGTTCTGTAAAACATGTTACCTGTGAAAATAGATGTTGCCTGTGAAAATAATTTCATTCTAACATAACTGCTCATTTAACCAACTGAAGGATTTTTTTGAGTCTCCTTGTAAGCATGCATTTTCTTTTTGTCAGAGGAGTTGATGTTTCTCTTGTTATCTGGGGCTTTCGTTTACCAAGTTTCACACGAGCTGTCTGCATGTTAGATTCTGAGGAATGCTAATGTTTCTTTCTCATCTACAAGCCAATGGCTTCTGTTCTTACCAGGTCACAGTCCTGAAGTGCTTTGACTTGTTGAAGAGTCAGACAGGATTCTCTGACATTTTGTAGGTACTCACTGCGACACTCAATTTTAGTTCCACAAAGTGGTGATAAAGTTCTTCTTTTGGCCTCTTTAGGGAACTTGTGGTGTGACAGCTCTTACTCTGTCTTAATCAGTACGTCTACTTCTCAAGTTACAACAGAAGGATGTGCACTCATATTTTCAGACTTCACCTTGAAACGCTTATGCTTCCCCAATTTTTGTGTAATGTTTTTAAATGTGTAGGGTAAAGGAAAATAACTTCTTGAGGGTAATACTTTGTTACATATTGTATTCATGCTCATCATTAGTTTTCCAATGTATAAGCCTCTTTACTCTGTCCTCAAGCTTTCTTTTTTTCCCGCTAAATGTTACAAGGATTCTACACATCCATTAAATCCTATTTCTCTGATTGAAATTGTAGCGTAAAATTCTGGCACCACTGAAATCAGATTCCCTTCACTCCAGGGGTCAAGATGCAGCACCCCTGCCTGATTTTGCCACCTCGCATGATTAAAATAGAGGAAACAATTCTTCTACGATATAAGAAATGTCAGAGTCAGAGTATGCTTTTTATTCTGTGATTTTAATTGTACATAAAGTTCTATTGTTTTGATGCCATTATATGCACTATTTAATGAGGAAGATCAAAACTTCTTAAAAATATAACCTACTCTAGATGTACTCTTGAAAGTTTTCTTTCTTCTCATTACAGTGAGAAAGGTATAGGAATTTTAGAGATTCCATGTCTACCTCTCTGAAAAATCCACATGCAGGCTATTGGCTATCTTGACCTTTCAGAAATGTCTGTCCAAAACCTACAAGAAGCCTAACAGGAAACATGAATCTTAGTCAGTACTCCCTATGGTAGATTAAGCACAGGTTGCTGAAGTAAAGAGCTCTTTGTCGCCCAAACGCTTCCTTCACTTTAACTTGGAAGAGTTACTGGAAAATTGTTTGAATTGGCCCTTTCCCATCCAGTGACTTCTGTGTAGTCCACATCTAAGCAAATCTATAATCACAACAGCATAGAATTATGTTATAATCTGTCTCTGGAATAGCAAAGGACTTAGAGGCTTTGTCAAAGCAACCAGAAATATTTTTTGTCATCATGCTTTTTGGCAACTGTAACTTTCAAACGTGTATTCATTATTCAGCTCATTTAAGCTATGTGAAGGTGAAAGAAAACTAGACAAATATGAAAGTGCAAAGAAAATCAAAATTTATTTTCTCCTTCCTGTCCTGATCAGAAAAAATATATAACAATTTCATTTGAGTAATCATTAACTTCAGGGCTCATGTGTGGCCTTTACACGTAACTGAAGATTAGTATCAAGAAGTAGATTTTTCTTTTTTATATGAAAGGTCTTTATTGTTTCTTTCTTGATCTGATCCTAATAGCTGGAAAAAATAATTTCATTTTTCCCTGCCTTTTGGAAAGAAATATTGGAATATTCTAAACTAGAACTATTGACCTCAATACAAGGGAATAATTCTCTGTAGCCTGTAACATCTCTGTGAACTTGGAGATTAGATTAGACTAGACTAGTCTAGAAATACTGTCAAGAATTATTTTAAATAAGGTTATGCACGGGAATTTCTAAGGTTTAGTACTGGATAACCTCTTGCCTTCTCACATTTGAGGGATATTTGAGGAAGGCAAAATAGACAAGACAAGACACTTATGGTCCACTAAAAGTAGTGCTGGTACTCAGAATGTACAAATATTCTACAGAATGTACAAAATATTCTCTAGATAGGATTTGATACTTGCAAAAAACAAAGCGGAAGAGAACAATTTGTAGAATGAATATTTGAGTGGAATATTGTAAGGAAAAC
This sequence comes from Nothoprocta pentlandii, assembly GCA_013398315.1. Taxonomy (NCBI): domain Eukaryota; kingdom Metazoa; phylum Chordata; class Aves; order Tinamiformes; family Tinamidae; genus Nothoprocta; species Nothoprocta pentlandii. Next base: position 580,543 of record VZSG01000217.1, on the reverse strand, counting down.
CTTCAAAGGAGAAATACATCAGAAATGCTGTATTTCCTACTGTTCTTGCCCATCAAACTAGTGATTAAAGAAAATTCACTTCTCCATGAAATTCAGACATCCAGCATTAAATTTCCTCACATTCTAAATAGTATGTTATAAACTTTAAAAAACACATTTCATCATGTATTTTAGAATTATAAGCATCCAACAGCCTAACTCTATATTAAATTCTATAGAAACATGGTTTTCTGGATTAGTCTGCTTTAGGATATGCTTGACAATGGGAATCCATGTAGTGTATGGTCTTGGTGCATATCATAAAAGATACTTTTTGACAACTGATTGAGTATTTACATAGCTTTCTTTTTTTTCTTCAATATATTTATATCAAAACAATATTAGATTGGCAATAGGAAGTCTAATGTGATTATATAAATATATTTTTCTTGTTATTTTTAGCTAAGCAAGAATCTTTTCATTGGTTTCATGTGCCTAAACTTTTACACAAACTTTTTGGAGAAATCCTGCTTGCATGGAAATTGATGATGATTAACTGAGTTACATTTGCACTTTTCTGCAGAGTTAATATTATCTCATGCAAACTGTTTTACTGTTAGAGAAAATTGTGACCTGAAATGGTGTGTAACTTCCCTGAATCATTCTGTCCTTCTTTACAGCCTTCCTTAGAGTTTCTGAAGTACTAGAAAGCTGATAAAAAATGTATGGAGCTTTGAACCTTCACTTGATTTCTTGAACATTAGCGGAAGAACAAATCATTGCACTGTGGCACAGTATCAGCTAAATACCATTTTGCAGTTTCTAATAGTTCTATACATATTTTCAAAATTAGAAATAGTTAACCTTTCTGATGGACTATAGAGAGCATATAAGTTTATATTCTTTTGTGTTATACATATTTTTAACAATATATAGCATTACATCCCAAATATATAGATGAAGTTGTTAAACTGGACATGGAATAAATCAAGGACATAATTTCTTATATTTTTCTTCTCTTTTAATGATATTTTATTCTAGTCTTCATATTCTATTGGCATTTTCCAGTAATCAAACATCTTGTGGCTCAGAAAAACGATCAAGGAGAGAGGTTTTTGAGAGAATATTGCTCAAAAAAAAGTAAAAGCAATAGTGAATGTGAGCAATATTTGATGCAGAATACTTCAGTTCAGAGACCTCATGTAACATTTCTCTCACTATTTACAGAGTGTTTGGGATCATGAAATTGCCTGTCAATATCTTTTACTTCACAAATGGAAAAAAATTTTCAGAACCTCCTTCCATTCATGGATCTCTTTTGCCATTGATTTCATGAGGCTGAGAAGAGATTAGGATGAGCAATACTTCCATGTTTTTTTTCATGAGATACATTGTTTTCATTGTTTATTATTATTTTAGGTTGCTCATGTCCTTAATAGACTGATAGGAAACATTCTGTAGACAATGTCTAAGGATTTATGTATTTTAATTCTTGTGATTTGCACCTTGCAATGTTCAGATAAGCTTTTCTGCACCCTCTTTGTCAAGAAACACATTACACTGATGCAGAAGCTGACTCTTGTCTAAGCTAATCAAGAAGGTGACAGCCTGTTGAGACAGAAGGTTTCTTATAAAGGAACTATGTAAAAGTCATAATCCTGCTTCCTACAAAGGTCAGGGAGAGTTTTGCATTTGACTTTGTGGGAGCCAAATTGGTCCCTCGCTGAACAGAAAACAATCAGTCACTGTATGGTGAGAATTTATATTCTGCAAAAAAATAGTATCTATTATTAAAAGGGACTGACATAGGGGTCACTGAACACTTTTAGTAGCCTACAGATCATTACATTTAGTGCTCAAGTTTTTTCTTTTCATGCGAGAAAAACTCGCATTGACTTCGGTAAGAGTTTTTCTTACTTAAGGAGTACAGAATTGGGTTCTTAGCTGAGAACTAAGGCAGCATTAATGACTTCCATATGTCATTGCATAAATCTCATTCATGTGTTTTTGATTTAATGGATTATGAAACAGAAAACAAAAATATTCTGTGTTACTTTTTGTGAGAAGCAGAAATGCTTTAAAGATCACGGATGAGAACAATTGGGTTTTAGTTAGATGTGCAGTAATTGTTTGAACCCTGGAAATCACTTGCACAAAACAATCTCTTGTTCTTTTTGTTCGGTCTATCTGTCTTACATACTGTTTCCATTCTCTTGTCTTCACCTTTTTTATTTCCAAAGGCCCTGTGGGGATATTATGTCAGCACTTCTTGACCTCATGTGGTGAAGTTGTCAATGTTGAATTAAGCATTTTTTAATATAACCATACCAGTTCTGTGCACAGATCTTTTATACAAAATCCTTGATTGCAAAGGGAGGTAGAAATACTTAGGATGCCACTGTAACTGAAATAAAGTGAGAATGTGGAGATCAGCAAGAAAATATGAATTTGTTGTATAATTATCAGCTTAATAAATTAGTAATTTCCATTTCTTAATTTTCTGCAGACACAATGCGCAGACACCATGCTTTGCTTTTCTATATTGGACTGCAAGTAGAGCAAGACTGAAAAAATGGGTGAAATAAACCCACTTGCTACTTACTCTGTAATAATTTTAGCAACATCCTTATTTACTGAAAATATAGATGTGAACCTTCTTTTTGGTCTAGCAATTCTACCAAAATATTATATATTTTTTTCCTCTAAGGACTGCCATTCAAAAACTTTAAGTGGGCTTCTAATCTGAGCTCAGGATTTGGGACTTGCAATTATTTGTGCTTCCTGAATCAAGCTTCACTCTATGGCTGTTATTTGTGTTCATCTACCAGATACCTTTAGACAGACAGCAAGAAAACAGCCTCTCTTTTTATGTTTACTGAATCACAGAATCACAGAATCACAGAATGATTAAGTTGGAAGGGACCTCTAGAGATCATCTAGTCCAACCCCGCTGCTTGAGCAGGGACACCCAGAGCATGTGGCTCAGAGTAATTTACCTTGTAGTTTACCTGAATGTGAGTTATGCAAAATGGTGTAAGTTTTGGATTGTGTTTATAAGGACTTTACCTTTTGCTTTGCATTTGCTTAATGAACTGTGCTGTGTTACTCTTACTGATGAGGTGAGGAAGAAAACACAAATATGGTAGTATTTTAATGAGCTGCTGTCATACCAGACTAGCAGTTCTCAGGCACACTTTTGCTATGGCTGGAGATCTAGGTCAGTAGGTCATGAATTGCTCATGGAAAACAAAAATGATGTCGATCGACAAGGAAGCAAATTTCAGCAGTGTGTTTTGAGACAGATGAATGTAAAAACGATAAATAGTGCAAGACAAAGTGAAACAAAAAGATCAAAGTTTGATCAAAAGATCAACCCTCTTCTTTGTGGGTTACTAAATTTGTAATGATTTCATTGTGGACAGAATCAGTTCTTGAAGAAGATACGTGAGTAGAAAGAAATGAGTAGTTATAATTTCGTAGACATATTATTTTCCTACTACGCACAATTTAATATTTTCCCCAGTAGTTAGAACAGCTCTAGCCCTGCAAAGTAAGTTTAAGCTTCCTTTCCTGTATACCTGCAGACCTTTGGCCCCATCAGATATTTGAAACAATTTCTCACTATTCCTCATACTTCACTTCTCCATTCCATTCAGTGTGAATTTTCTGCATGGTATTGCCTGCTCTGGGGTTGAGTCTTTCATGACTAGAAGATAGAAATTTCTGAAGATTCAGGAAAACAGGTTGTAGAAAAGGAATCTTAACTGCTTAATAAAGGATCTCAGGGTACTGCCATCTTCTCATTTCTCTTCTGAAAGCCTTCAGATTGGACGCCAAGACTGTTGTACTGCTACTCAGGTAGTCCTTAAGTCCATAAATTTCACTAAGGAGGAATCCTACTTCTTTATTTTGTTTTCAAAATAGATTATTTGATGAACCTAAGCAAACAATCCCCCCTCTCTTCTACTTTAACTTATGTGTTTTGAATTGCCACCAATACAGGTATGAAATTGTTTTATTAGGACAGAGGAGATACCTCCTGGCTCATAAAAAGTGTGTAATAGTAGTTATATTTTAGTCATATAACTAATAGCTTGAAGTTTATATAGTAGGATTTTGTGTAAAAAGTGTTATCACTGCATAAACAAGAAATAATAAATTGAAACTAGCAGAATAGCCATTAAAGTGAAGATGTAGCTGAGTAAAAACACTCTCTTAAGTGATCTGTCTTAATAATAACAATAAGTTTCCAAGTTATTCAAGCTTTGTGTGGGGGATAACTCGAACATCTTTCTTTTTATCGCCTTGCACCTTGTTCCACTTGCAGTTCTCAGTGAGAAACACCAGGAGCTTGTGTAGAATCTCAACACTCTGTTTTTGCTGGCTTTCTAGACAAGTTTTGCAGACCAAAGAATTCTTTATGTCCAGGTAGGCATGCAAACTCAGCACAAAAGTTCTGAGTGTCCCTACTGGTATTTACTACCATTTCTTCCACTAAAAAGTATTATTATTTATTCATTGTAATAACATTAGAAAGAAAGAAAACCTCTTTTTCTTTCTGAAGTGATGTAATTAGAAAATTAAAGAGAAACATTGTATACAATTAATTTCATGGGGTAGACTGCAGGTCAGTATTAGATATATAATGTGTTACTGTACTATGAGTGACAAATTCCTGTGAGGCTTTTTAAGTATGTAGATATAATGATAACATAAGATCAACTAAGAAGTGGATAACTTGGATCAACATTTAAAAAAAAAATACCATCCACCAACCCCTTTTCCCCAAACCTTTCAGCATTTGTTTTTCATTTATAAAGCTTGGTGGCAGAACATTGATCACATTGTGTCAAAGACTTAAAGAAATATCACTTAGAGAAGAGGGATTTAGTTAAAGAATGTACTGTGTTAACAGAGATGGTAGTAATAATGTATGGAGTGTAACATATACACAAGGCATGGCTTCCAGCTGTTTGGCCTCACAGTTATTATGTGCACTATGAAAGAATAAATGAATCCTTGGATAATTTGGCAAAACTTTTCAGAGTCCATCAGTTACCCTTTCTGAGGGAATAAGGAAACTTTTCTTTCAATACTAATTCTGAGGTATGTGATGATGTCTACAAGACAGTTCCCAAAATGTCTGTATGACTGTTGAATTTTGAAACTGATAATTCTATCATAATTCCTCCTAGGAAGTACATATTATCAGGCAAAAAAAAGGAAAAATAAATTAAAAAAAAAAAAGACATTATATGGTAAATGTACTGAAATGTTTGGAACAGAGTCTTATACCTTAGGTGATTCTTGAGTGACATTTGACTCCTCATGCCTGGGTTGCAAGACACCTTATGCAATGTCATTGAGCCGCAGCAATTGAAATACTCTTAATGAGAAACTGGAAAGTTGAATTTTAAGTATAATATGATGACCTCCAGAATTTTTTAATTACCTAAGACATGACACAGTGAACAACACTGAGATCTGAGTATTCAATGTGCAGACACTGTAATGTGCTGAAAGAGGTTGAAAATTACTGAACCGGACTGATAATGCTTGTGGAGATAGGAATCCTATTTGTGAACTTGACTGTTATTTTGGCGATAAACACAAGCAGAATTTACAAATAAGAACTTCTCTTGTTAACCTCCTGCTACATTTGCCAAGAAATTTTAGAATTGTAAGATAACGGAAAATAAGAGACATGATTTAAGAGGTAAAGTATCTCCTCAGTCTGCTCTGTGGGCTCCAGCCTGAGATACGAGGGTGGCTGCCAACCCACCAAAATATAACAAAAGTGAAGCAATGAAATGAATTACAGTCCTTCTGCTAGGTGTTTCATTTCAGCAAATGGCATGCACATTGGAATAAGATACAAACACAATAATTATGCCTATATATAATGCAGGGCTGTATGTATGTGTATATATGCCTTATTTTACAAAAGAGTCCACTTTTTGTTAAGCCATTATTTTTTCCATCTTTGTATCCAGATCTCACTTAAAGGAAAAATGACAGGTCTTAGTGCTTTTACTGTCATTTCAGAAAAACATCCATGGTAGAAAAATAGTGACTGGGAAATGTGAGATGAAAAAAAAAATCACCTCTGTTTACCCAAAGAATAGGAGTGTAGAACAGGAGTGTAGAACAGGAATGTTTTTGTTTCTGTATGCAAGTCCCTCTGATACACTGAAACTTGTATACTTATGTACTCTTTGGACAGGACTGTACTTGACCTCTTGCTTGCATCTGAGGTGAAGCTGTTCACTATCATGACCTTACTATGATCATTTTTCATCCTGTGTTGTCATTAATAGCATTCTTGGCTGGCCTTCTGAATTAGTCTTTGCTGTGATGCTATCAAAAAAATTCTCCCAGTTCATGCAATTTTGTTCATGTTTTAGCTGTTCATTTGTGTTGCTCTTGTAATGACAAAAGGGTTCTGATTCTGTATCCTGGGCACACAAGCAAGGTCACAAGTTTCCAAGTAGCTGTTGAAGACAACAACAACCAAAAAAAAAAAAAGACAGTGAAAGTCCACAAAAGCTCATGGGTTTGTTAACATGGATGTAATTATGGATTGGGGTCCAAAAATGATGTCACTTTTGTATGTCCATGCAGATGGTTGATAAAGAACTCTTATTCGGGCAGGTGCTCTTTTTTACTTTCTTTATTATATAGGCCACATCGCTACCACAACCCAGATGTGGGCTCCAGAGGCATTATTATATTTTAGAACTGGGTCACTCGTACAAAGTGCTAAAATAACTCCTCAAGGGCCATATTTTCGGGCAGAATGAGAATGGAATTTATATTTCCCACAGAGTTCTCCAGTTCTTGAATGACTGGTACAGCCTTCTGTACCACTGTTAGCATCACCCCTCTGACTCTTGTCCCTGATTTGTCCATTTTGCAATCAGACTTGAGAGGTTTAGCTGCCAGACCAGAATCTGCAGAAGCAGCAGCTCAAGTATTGAAATGAAGTTCACAGGGGTTTGAGCACCAGTATTATCAGCCTTGATAATTATGCAACTTAAACTGCTCTGTAAGAACTTCTGAGAGAGAAAGTCATGGATATTGCTCATATATAACTGTTCTGTGAAAGGGAAAATTCTGCATTGTGTACTCAGTTACGGCTAGGCTTAGAAATTTACTCATCTAGGGTAAAACATTGGCTTCCATAAAATAAAGGGCAAAGCCACCACTGATATTAGAAAGAGTACAATTTCAACCCTGGATTTTGAAGTCTGTGCAGGCAGCCATAGGGTAGCTGCCTTTCATGGATGGAAAAATGATAAGTAGCTTTGAATATTAAAAAAAATATGAAAAGATTGTATTTCACTATAAGGTATTCTGAGAAAGAAACAAAATGGCCATGTTTAATAAATAAATATTTAAGGACTGATTTGACCTTCTCAAGGAATTAACTGCTTTCTTGCCCTTAATCTAACTCAAAATAAATTAAATCATTTATCTTGTGCTGAACAAACTTCTCCTGTTCCTCATGAGGAGTTAAGAGCTTCTACTGTGAACAGAACAAATATTTGTCATTACTTTCAGAGCTGTTTAATGTTATTTTCTTAAAAGAAACATTTCCCTAAGAAAATATTTTAGGTGTCCTAAAGTCACTGTATTTTAATTAATTTTTGTTTTCTCCTTGCTAAAACTTACCTCGCTTGTTGGCACATTCCAACTTTTCTTCTCCCTGGAAAACACTGAGATATAATTTATTTATTATAGTTTCACAGTTGTTTCTGCCTCATCTGTCACTAAGTTCCCCTTACACAAGTGCAGAAATATGCAACAATGAAAAATAATGGGCAGGAAAACACTTAAACAAACATTTCCAAAGCTGTAAGAAAGTTTGGTCTGGCATAGGAGAAAAGAATGAAGGTTCAGGTCATGGGGGTAAAATGGGTTCCTTATTTCTTTTCTGAACTGTTTTCCCTTCCTCACAACAATACCATAAAACAAATGCTATTAGTAACATAAAACATTAAACCATTGCTTCAGTAAACTTATACAGACCTGTAGGAACCATTCTAACTTAGTGAGAAGATGCTTTTACTTTGTGTGGCTAAATTTCAGGGAATTCTTACAGAATGATGCAAATGAGGTAACTTGTAATAAAAAATATTCCGCAATTTGCAGGTTACTATAATTCATCGTTGACCTGCAGCCAAGGCAGGTCTGTTGGATTTTGCTCTGAAAGAGTTTACAAGTGATAGTGTTTTATCACCACCCAACTGAAAGCTCCAAGCCTAGGAGGAAAACTTTGCAGCCTTGCAGTTGTGCTGAATCCCTAGGGCAGATATGACTGCCCTAGCATTTCTCATTTGGTGACTTCAGAAGCAAAATAAACGAAGGTCATTCACTTTAATCAGCTGTAGCACAGAGAATCTGGGTGCAGATTTCAGCAGATAGGTTGCCCACTTGCAGCTAATGCAGACTTGTCACAGAATGAGTGGTGGTAGGGGTGAGAGACACAGTGCACTTCACTTGTATGAAAGAAATAGTAATAGGTTTTATTGATATGGACAATGCTTTCACAAGATTCTATGGCAAGGTCACTTCTTTACTGCATGGGGTACAAGATAAACACTGAGGCCCCATTGACTCCAATAAACACTGACTCCCATTGAGTCACAAGGTTCAGATTGGACCCCCTTGCTTTCCAAACTCCTTCTGAGTGCAGCCTGGGTGTGACTGGATCCAGTCCTAGTTCCAGGCCTGGTCAGTGGTTTCTGACTAAAGAATTTGGTGCACAGTTACATCAGTAAAGTTTACAAATTCGAAAAGAGTGCAGTATGGTCACTTACCACAGATCTGTTGCGGCAAGGATCTCTTAACCCCGAGGAGTATCTCTGAAGGCCTCCCCTTCAAGGGGAGACCCTGGCATGCAGCCCACTGCTGTGCAAGGAGAGCAATGGGCTCTCAGGCTGTCCCTATATTTATGGGATAAGGTGATTGGCTTATAGTCAGTTTTGGCTGGTGTCTGCTCAGTTAGCCTTATCTTGCCATCAGAATGCAGTCATCAGGACTGTTATTGAAGGTTATTGTCTGGGTGGGGGAAGAGATTGGGGAGAAAACCACCAGAATCAGATAATGTCAGTGCTGGTTAAGACTGAATAGGGCTACCTGTGAAAAGACAGGTTCAGCTGCGGAAGGAGTATGCCTGTCGCAAGGGGTCACCTCTCGGAAGAGACCAGCTCCTCTCTGTACCTGTCTCCTCTCTGGTCCTTTCAAGTCCAATATCTAATAAGATAAGATAATATAAGGTAAGATAAGAGATATCCTTAAACTGTTTGACCTAATCTGTTTGGCTTTGGAATGAAATATGTGTGTTGAAGCTCAGAAAGAGCTGAAAAGCTGTTTTAGAAGTAAACAGCTTATGCCAACTAGATATTGTCTTTTTTTGAGCCGGGGAACTAACTCCAGTTTTGCCAGCAGGTTTAAATACTACGTCGTAGCAAGCTGGATGTGTTTGCATGGGAAATTTATTAATAAGTTGGATCTGAAAACTCATAGGCACTATTTCCTGAAAGAGTGTTTCAGTGGTGTGCCAGTCTCCTTAATATGGAGAGATGCATGAGGACAAGTTGTCATTTCCATGCTACTCACCCAAGAGAAAGCTCTGACATTGCCTGGCTCTCTGTCTTTTGAGACAAAAGTAATGAATTTCCCACTCTAAAAATCTGCACAAGTTGTCTAGGCAGCCGAGCACTCAAGAGATGCCTACACTGGGAGTTGAGTGCATAAATGCTGCTGTAGAGATGAGCTGTGGTACTTAGCGCTGGAATGGTTAAGGACATGCTGGCAGTGTCTTGCAGTTGAAGTTGCCTAATATGTTTAAATTGTTGGTGGGTTTGCATAGAAAGGAGAGGCTACTTAATCATTTCATACTCTATTCAAACTGTTTATCCAGTTCAGCCAAAGTTAAATGTTATGTTGAATGTGCTTCAAGTTTTATAGGTGATATGGGGATAGATCCATGAAGGGCTGTGCTACTTCTGCTTTTATTCAGAAAGTGCTAAACTTCTTTTGCTCATTATCTGAAGTTGGTCTCTGTGGGTCTCAACTATTTGGGACACATACATTTAGCAACACTCCTATGTTGATATGGCTCTCCTGAGATCACAGCTGAGACAGAGAGTTTCTGTTGCTGCTTGTGATTAGACTAAGACTTTCCTCTTTCCAGCTTGAACTTCTTATGTCACCGTGGGCCCTGGGAGCCTGCTTTGTAGCTTTCGCCCACTTAAGCTTTGGAGCTATCTCAAGTGGGTGAAGGTTTCTAGGACTGAGCCTTTGATTCTTTATTGCTGCAGCCCTTGAAAATGTTTTTTAACAGAAAAGATTTCGGAGCTGTATTTTCTGCAGGAATAGCAAGAAATATGTTCACATTGCAACCTTCTCCTGGTCTTTCTGTGAAAAAGTGTGTTCATCAGTGCATTCTTCCCAAAGGATGCCATTTGTTTGGGGCTGCCAGTCAAGTTGCTTATATGATGGTTGCCTGAACTTCAATTCAAACCTGCTCTGTTAGTGTCAGTTGGCTAAAGGCTAGCTGTGTCCTCGATCTGGTGATTTTAACTAGAAGAAAAAAAAAAAAGTAAGGATAAGGATAAGGTGCACCAAAGGAGGATCTCTACCACCAGATGCAAAGAACATGCTGCCAGAGGCAGTCTGCAGCAGGGGACTGTAATCTCGTGATTTATAGTTAGAACCCAAAAAGGATGTTCAATGCCTTACATCAGACTGAGGTCAGCATAAGTTAGATTAGGAGTTGTAAACTGAGAAAACAGATCCAGCCTTAAAAACTTTCATAGTGCTTTTTCATAGTAGAAACCCACCTGCAGGCATGGGCTTTTGACCTAGTGGGCTTAGGTTTAACTCTTCCTGTCTGAAATGTGCCGTTACACACACACACACCCACACAGAGAGAGAGAGGGGCAGTTTCTCAAATTGATGGCATTTATGTAAATGTTAAACAAAAAAGAACAACAATCCTTTTACTTTTTCGTAGACTCCACTACTGTTTTCTCTAATCCTTATAGCAGGAGGCTGTTTTATATTTTGCAGATTGCTTTTTGTGTGTTACTTCTATTGTGGGTGCCCCAAAACAGGCATGTGAAGCCTTGTTCAGTTTTCTGCATACCTTCTTATACACATTTACACCTCTATGGCTACCGAGTGAAGAGCTGTAGGGAGTGTTTTCCCATTGAATTCAAGCTACACACCCTGCCACTGTAGTTATTAGGAAAGGTATAAGCCTGGCAATGAAGAAAGAAGTTGCTGAATTAATATTGTTCAACCCTACTTACTGCTTGCAAAGGTTTCTCTTAAATAGGGCTCTCAGTTGTATTCTGCTTAGTGCTGTCCTTGGTAAGTCCCAGCAAAACATAAGCTGATCCACATTCCTCCTAATTTGGACTTTTACGGAAAAATCTGGAAAAATTCAGTGAAGTTGTGATTCCCATTGTATAGCTGAAGGCTGTTAGAATATTGCATGTGAAATGTGAAGGCAATTAGCTACATATCTGAAACATCTGTTTTACTACCTTGGTAAACGGACGTGTGTGCTTGGAAGAGTGCATAAGCCAGATCCTGCCTCTCTCTGCAGTGGCTCTGACTTCCAGTGCCATGAGTATGGAGAGCGCAACGATGTCATTAACCCCCAGCAAGGATATGAAATGCTCCTTACCAAAATGTCTAATGAAGGAGATGACGTCTGCCTATCTCTGCTCTGCTTATTCACCATTTGAATAAGCTGAACTGCCCAGGGCTTAACAGCTAGCCATTCATTTATGTTTTTTCCTCTGTCCTCAAAACACAGCTCAAAGAGAGCAATGGAGGCTGGAAGGTGCTCACCATAGCACACAAGCATGGGAGCTCCAAAGAGGTGCAGTGAGCACAGGGAGTGAAACCAGCTGCTCCTGGAGGGTGCACCATTGTAGAGCTAGCTCCACCATTTCTTCTTCAGGCTGCCTTCTGCCATGCTTGGTCTGGTGCTGATGGAGCAGGTGGGGAGTTAGGCAGGGCAACACAAAACTTTTCTTTCTAAGTAACTTTGACTGGAGAAGGCTGAGATGCTAGGCTCATATAGGGGATGTTTGATGAGCCCCTTCACTCATTATCCGAGAGGCTCTGTGACTCCCCATGCCTTGCTTCCTAACTGACAGAATTCAGGCAGACTGTACTCCTGCACCTGGGCAGGAATAACCCCAGGCACCAGGACAGATTAGGGACTGACCTGCTGGAAAGCAGCTCCGCAGAGAGGGACCTAGGAGTCCTGGTTGACACCAAGTTAGCCATGAGGCAGCAGTGCCCTCGTGGCCAAGAAGGCCAATGGGATCCTGGCTGCATCAGGAGGATGTTGGCAGCAGGTGGAGGGAGGGGATCCTGCCCCTCTGCTCAGCTCTGGGGAGGCCAAACCTGGAGTACTGTGTGCAGTTCTGGGCTCCCCAGGACAAGAGGGATGTGGAGCTTCTAAAGAGGGTCCAGCGGAGAGCAACAAAGATGATGAGGGGAATGGAGCATCTCTCGCATGAGGACAGACTGAGTGAGGGTCTGTTTTCTCTGGAGACTAGAAGGCTGAGAGAGGATCTGATTAACATGTATGAGCACATGAAGGGAGAATGCAGGGAGGAAGGGGCCAAGCTCTTCTCAGTGGTGGCCAGTGACAGGACAAGGGGCAGTGGGTACAAGTTGAAACACAGGCAGTTCCATCTCCATGTGAGGAAGAACTTCTTCACTGTGAGGGTGACAGAGCCCTGGCACAGGCTGCCCAGAGAGGTTGTGGAGTCTCCTTCTCTGGAGATCTTTCAAAGCCGCCTGGATGCTGCCCTGTGCCCCGTGCTTTGGTCTCTCTGCTTGAGCAGGGTTGGACTAGATGATCTCTAGAGGTCCCTTCCAACCTCAACCATTCTGTGATTCTGTGATTCTATCGACTAGAGTTAATCCTGTTTTGCAGAATAATACTTTTATTTTAACATATTGCATATCTTTGTAGTTCTTGCATTGCATTGATATTTCCAAGATAACCAGTGGGTAAATGTGGTGTATATCCACTGTGGTGGCACTATGCTCAAGACTGATACATAGGCAGTAGCAAGCATTTGAACAAACAAATAAGATACTATTCATCCTGCCCATTTTTCTCTGAATCGACACTGTGAATGTCCTTTGAAACTAGCTCACTGACAATAATAGCAACAAAGTATGGGTGATGTGGATATTTCTCTGCAGATATGCATAATGATGATCAAAATTCACAGTAAAAATGATTGTTACAAATAAATGGCCATGTAATTTCAAATAAGAGAGAGGAGTAATCTCAGATTAATTGTTCCTTAATGGTTTTATTAATTTTGCCTTTTTTTTAATTATTAGTTTTCCCTCTGTTTCAGTACTGTCAAGCAATTTCTCAGCTGGTAAGTGCAAAGAGGTTGTGCAAGGAATGATCCAAAAACCAGAGCTGGAGTTAATGGCCAAGTTTTACCTGGGATTTCGTAGGTTGACTAACCCTTGAGATGTCCAAAAAGATGCAAAAAGTTCTCTGTGTCTGGTACAGAGTAAAATGACACTCACTAGTATTGCAGCTGTTATCGACTATGCAAATCATTTGCATTAACATTTTCTATCATGTCTATCTATTTAGATGTATCAGAGCATTACAATCTTATGTTTGTCTTGTACATGTGCAGTTGCTTTAATGGATGGTTAGACCATGAAAGAATGAGAGACACATTAATGCAGGGTAGAAATGATACTGTACGTATTGCTACCATTAGTTCATGTATTTATAATTGGCAGAAAGAGTATATAAAAGAAAAATAAAGTGTAATATTTTCTGTCATGAATAAAGCAGAGCTATTTAACATGCTTAAGTTACTTACCGTTAATTTATTAAATCTACGAAACTCCTGAAAATTGTCATGAGCATTGATTGATTTGATAAAGGAAGATTGGAGAAATCACTAGAGCTCCACCAGCCTCAACGTTTGTGTAGTTGCTGGAAACTTGCTACGAAGTGGCTTGTTTCGCTAAACTGGCAGGCTGAGGGATTTTTTTTTTCTATAAATTTCTTAAGTTCTCTCATATTAAAGCTTAAAAGATGCAGGACTTTTATATTCCAAAGTGTCATACTCAAGTTTCAGAAACATGTGATTTTGTTTAGTGCAGTCCAGAACATTATTTGCCTTCAGTAATTTAGAATTGGACTGTTCTGTGCAGATTGTGGAAAAACAGATTTCTATTAGAATATGACTTCTTTTTGCTTGATTTCTCTTTAATCTCTGACTTAGTTTGTGCAGAAACTCTTTTGTGCAATTTTATAGAGGTTTCATGCCAGGGATGCCCTCTAATCTCTAGGGTTTTCAGGATGTGCACCTGGCCTTTACAAAAGAAGTCCTGTACATGTTAAAAAATTATGCAAAACATGGGGCTTGTTTTCATTGCCACTTTATGAAAATAAATTCAGCCTGAAGGCTTGTGGCCAAACGCAGAGCAACCATTTGAATTTGATTGTTGGATGTTAAATTCCTACAGGGCTTGACTTCATTGCCACAGCACAGAATAACTCCTGAGCACACACTAGAATAACGACTTTTTTATCTTACGGCTGGTAAGTGGATTTTTGGGGGTTGATTTTTCTTGTCTTTGGCAGAATCACCCTTGCTAAATTCTCTTTCTTCCTCACCACTAAGAACAAAAATGCGTCAGAAGTGAACATTGAACTCCTTTGCTCAACCAGTCTTGCAAAGGAACTAAAAAAGAAATCTCTCACTCCTTCCAGTTACTCAGCTGATGTCTGGCAAGTCCACAGTCCACTAATAACCACAAGTGACACTAAATTAAAAGGTCAATACCTAGAAAAGGACAGGAATTGGCAGGATTTTTAAAGGACCTTGCAGATTTCAGACAATTTGGGGAGAGCCAAGGTAAAGATTTGTACCACCCCCCAACACACTAGTAAATATAGGGTGGGAAAGAATGAAAGAAATGGGGTGGGGGGAAAGAAAAAAGACTTAAAGAATTTGCAGGGCATTTGAATAATTGATCTAATTTTTTTATCCTTTCTGTGCCCCCAATTCCCTTCTTTTCCACCCCTTCTTTCTTCCTAAAGTAGAGAAATGTGGTGTAAGCAGGAAGTCTAGGTAAACAGAAACATTTCAAAAGAACTTTAAGTTGATAGTTGAGGGAATTTTAGCAGTGAGGACATGACATTTTGTGCTACAAGCTCACCCCATTAGCATCATGTAACACTGTGGAATCTGTTATAAAATGGCTTTCTAATCCATAAGATAAATATTTTTCAGTTCTGTAAGCAATATTTTGAATGAGAACATGTGGCTGAAATAAATGGTGCTAAAATTCTTTTTTCACCAGGTCAAATCAGCATGAAGTATGCATTCTGTCATTTATTACAATAAAGGGATTTATTATAGAGAGTTGTTTATTCACACACATTACAATTTCATATATTAAAAAAAATCACAAAAAATTGGCTTAAAAGAACAAATAACATTGGCAAACAGTATGCAGCTGTTAATGTCAGTTTATCATGGTGATTTTTTTTCATTTATGTGGCAGCTGGAGATTTGCTCAGGGAGCTTTGTAGAGATTAGTAAAAGTCTGTCCTGAGATCTTAAAAACTCTATCCCTTCCCTTAAGAAATGTTTTATGTCTTTCAGGACATAGTTTAATGTGCTAAAACCAGACAGGTAGCTGTAAAAATTTCTTTCTGACAAGCTATTTTACATATCTAAGATACTAAAAATGGGCATTCTTAACCATTTCTGGTTCTGATTTTAGTGGGAACTCTCTAAAATCTATTTCTCCTACCAAACTCTGCTTTAGAACGTGGCCCTTATTGCTTTGAACTGTGAGTCATTGAAAACCATTATTATTTTTCTAAAAAGAGCTTGTATGGTGGAATAACTGCCTGTGATATTAGTTCCTTTCAAAACTGGAAAAAAAAATAGCATGGTGAAGGATTTGTTTAGTTGCACTAAGAAGTGCAAGTGAAATAAAGTATTTTGTTCAGATTTGTCTGTCTTAAGTGCTTAGGTGTATATGCAAAGCAAAGTATTAAAAGACATCACTTGCAACTTTGCAACTCACAACTTTTTCTGTTTTCAAACAGAAGAGATATATTATCCAAAAGTGTTTATTTCAGT
Source organism: Nothoprocta pentlandii (assembly GCA_013398315.1). Classification (NCBI taxonomy): domain Eukaryota; kingdom Metazoa; phylum Chordata; class Aves; order Tinamiformes; family Tinamidae; genus Nothoprocta; species Nothoprocta pentlandii. Next base: position 564,389 of record VZSG01000217.1, on the reverse strand, counting down.
GAAAACTGTAATTTCAACATAGAAAAGATGGAGTTTTCCATTCAGGTTTACTCTGTGGGAGATCATATTCCCAGAAGAACTCGAACTCAGGTTGAGTCACTTGCTCAGTTGTAAATAAATGCTATGTAGGCTTGAAAACTTTACCTTGAGTATGTGTAAGCTTGCACAAAATGCTGTTGTGCAAGTCAAGAGTTAACAACCGAAACTGCCAATTTGCAGAAACACTGCTGATGTGGCAGAAACACAATGGAGAAATTTTGGATACTCTCTTCTCTTCTCTACAAGACAGGGAAGTGAGAAGTCTTGTGGAGGTAGTATCACGTATATGCTTAACTAAAATTTGCAAAAAATACCCATCTGGCTAAACAATCGGTACACTGGCACAGTACTCCATAAGGGACTTAAACTCACCTCGCTGATGGTGCAAAGAGCAGATACTCCTAAAGATCTCACCTGAAGGCTCAGAAAGAAGCACGCATAAGGATGAACATAGCACAGTCATGTACACTTATCTTAAGATCATATAGGGCAGAGTCTAGCACTGATGAGTTGAGCGGGGGTCAGGAATGATACCTGACCAATTTATCACAAGTATCCACAAGTATCACAAGTACCACAAGTATCCCTCTTGTTACCTGGGGCACTGGGCTAAGGAAACTCCTTGAAAGGCTGATAGCCCCCAGTACAATCAGAGTGAGAGAAACACTATAGCATTTTGCTGGGACAAGCAGCAAACTCCATTTAGTTGCGCTAATTACTAGCTGCTATTTCCCGATTGATAAAAATTCCTATAACAACCACATCAGGAAATGGTGGATGTTGCTACCACGAAGATCTTGCACCAGTGAATAAAATGAGCTAACTAAAACCAGTCCTTGTTGCTCCTCTGGATCATCTTACTGTCTTCTTTACTGAGCTTGCATAATAAATGCTCTGAGCAGGGTTTCAGTATCGACCACTAAGAATTTTCACAGAAGGGGGAAAAAAGGAGACAAAATCTTGGGTAACTATCTTTCTGCTTTTATCAAACTAAGTCACTCTCTACTATAAAACTTCTCCATCATCCTGTCAGTTCACTGGGGCCTCACACATTTCCTTATTACAATCCATGTGCAGCATTCTCCATTTGTTTCCTTTTTGTTGTGCAGTCTTTTTTCCCCTCAAGTTCAACAGTAAGTCTTGCAGAGAGTTTTAAAGATGACCAATATATATAAATTACTGTCCAGAAAACCTTATCTTTTGGTGAGAGAGATGACACATCTATATTCCAGTGTGAATCTGCGCTTTGAGCCATTCTTGATCAAAACTGACCAATGGTGTTAGGTGTATCCTTGTAGGCCACAATTTGATTTTTTTTTAAAGTGGATCAGCTCATTTGTTTGAATGAATTTCATTAAATCAACCTAACAGTAACCTCACCATGTAATAAACATTTGGATACTGTGACATGCAATAATGAGACAGTCTCTCAGCCATTATCAGGGGTTTTCAGAAAGGAAGAGTACGATGTCAAAAGAGCTGGATTTTCAAATTGTACTTCTTTTGAATAATGATAGTTACTAAAACCTAGCAAATAAAGGAATAAGTGGATTAATTTATGTAGTAGAAAGAAAATCGACCTAAAAATATTATATATATGTGTATATATATAAGGATATATATACACTTTTGACTTTCAAGTTGTTTTTATTCCAAACCAACTTGGGTTCTAATCTGTATCTACAGTGATGTAAAGTACATAGAAGCACATTATTTGGATTAACATTTACATTTTTTTTAGCAATATACATTTCTTATTTCTGTAATCAGCATTTTAAAAAGTTTTTGCATATATTATTCCATATTTTTTCTATGCCTTAGCATTGAGGGTTAGGATCAAGTTCTTACCTGACCACTGTTTCAACTGGAATTCCTACTAGATATTTCTGAACATTTTATGCAAGTGTGTTGTAACAGATGGCTCTAAAAGTCTTTGAAGGACATATTTAGAGTAAAAATGTTCTTTAGATTATACACACAAGCATAATTTTCTGGGCAAAGGAAGAATTGTTTACTATTTTAAAATTATGTACATACTAATGTTTGTGACAATACTTAATCAAGTTTATACATGGTTTCAGTGTAACTATAGAAGACCAGTCATTTTTATCAATATCATGCTAACAGCATTTCATAGGTTTCCATTGTGTTGTTGCCTCACTGTTTTTATTCTGGGAAACTTCTTAATTATACTCTTTTTACTTGTGAGCACACTAACCAAGAAAAAAAGCACTCACCAAGTTCTGTATCCCTAGTGCGAATTTTCTAAATTGCTTTGGGGTTTTACTTCTTGTTGAGACTCTCATGAAAGTTTTGAGGATTTATTTCTGTTTTCTTTTTGAAGAAAAAGAAGGGATGTAATGTCTGTGTCGTCCTGTTTGAGTCCTCTATTCTGAAGTGAGATATTGTGTATATGAGTGATGTATACACACTGACATGTATATACGCATTTGTAAATCCCAAATATATATTTTATATATATATATATATTTTTTTTTTTTTGAGATTTACAATCAGAAGCAATGATGTTACTTGTCTGTGTTCACTGGAATCTTCTGCCTGGACGTCATCTTCTTGTTTAAATAGTGACTGGAATGAGGTAATGAGTACTGATACTTGTTGGCCCATGACTGCTTGACCACACATCCATAATCATGATTTTAGAAAATTTCACTGAAAATATTATAAAAATTCTGGAAAAGGGGAGATTGCTTGCTAAAATCCCATCTCACCCTCCTGCTTGCAAGTTGATAGATCTTATAACTTCACCAGAAAGAAAAAGGTTTTTTACCACCCTTCCTTTTCTGATGCATTAATCAACCCCAAACTATTAATCATTATAGAGAGTAACTACCAAATTCTTAGTACAGATCTGCAAAAAGCATTATCAGATGTATTCAATCTTCCCTAAATGTATCAGGATAATGGCAAAACTTCTGTGTTTCCATCACAGCCACCAAATATCTTTCTCCATCTATAGATCTGTAAATGCTATTGCCACTTTTATGCTCTGTTTCAAAGAGAATAACAGGATTTTTTTTGAGAAATGCTACTGCTTATTTCTCTGGTTTAGCGGAGTAGGAGATAATATATGATATTGTAGATATACACATAATAGTTCTTGAATCTTCTAACGAGGTTCATTGTAACTTGAACTATTTCCAATATCACTGAAAAGCAGCAAAGAATGTTCAGTAGGTATGCTAAGAATTACGCAAAAGTACTCAAGAAAGGACTACTAATAATGTTTTGCTATTTTTGATATACAACTCTTTTATACAAAAACTCTGAGCTATTAGCATCTGTATCTTTTTTTATTTGTAGATTATACATTTTAAATGTAAATGTAAACATACTTATTATGAAAATCAAATTGCTACCATTAATATCTTTCAACTTATGTGAAAGAAATTGTAGAAGTGTGCTATAATTAGTATGTATAAAATTTATGCTAAATTCACTGTGTAAAAACCATTTTTCTATCCTCTCCTATTCTTTCAGGAAAAAATTACTTCGTAAATACCTAGGCAAGCCTTATTTCATTAGTCAAAACAAACAAATAGAAATAAAAATTTGTTTCAAATAACCATACTCCGTGATTAAAGCAAGACACAAAGCACCTTACACAAGCTTCTTACCTGCCCAAACCTGAATTTGGAGCAATATTTTACTCTTGTAATAGACGACCCCACAAATACCCAAAGCAGCAATATTGATTTATTCCTCATAGTTACTTTTCATAGTAGAGATTACATCAGCTGTAATTGGAGAGAAGCATGAATCTTCTTTAACCCAGATGTTGATATCTAAATGAAGGAAGAACCTTAAATAGTTTTGCCTTAAAATGCATTTTAAAATGTATTTTTAATGAGGCTAAATTTGTCTAAAAGTTCACAAACTCTTATATTTTAGAAGAAAAAAAGGATTTTCACCCCCATTGAAGTATTTTCATGTTTTTCATCTGAAAAGGCAAAAGCACTTTACAAACACAGGAACATAAAATATGGTTAACTTTTAAGACAGGGGAGGCAATGACTTACCCTGGAAAGACCAATATGAGGCAGAGGATTGAAACAAGTATGCCCTGTCACCTTAGGACTGCCCTGGGAGCTCAGCAAGTGAACACCCCTAGTAACTTAGGCCAGAGGACGATGGACCCATTTCTGCTTATTAGCACATTCTCAGTCTTGATTGAGATGAGGATGAGAAAGAGGTGGTGACTCGAGCTAGAAGATGCTGGGATAAATAAATGAAAAGTGACCAAAGTCTAGAGATTTCTATAGACCATGGTTTGCCTGTTGTAAGGTAAGCCTCAGCTGGATGAAAGTTCAGCAAACAGTGCTGCAAGACAGATGGTTTGCTGTCTATCTATCTATGTACCTACCTACCTACCTACCTACCTATTCATCTAGTTAGTTAGTTTACTGTATCACAAGAAAGGGAAGCCAAAGCACTATCATTCTGGCAAACTGTGAGTACAAGAGTTACTTGATTTGATAGTAGACAGACAGGTCAGCATTCCCAAGAACAAGCATGTTCTCCATAGGTAAAGTTAGTGACCACACTAATTTTAATATTTCTCCTTGGTTTCAATTTCTCAAAGTGTAATTATGAATAAACAGGACTTGGGGGCTTGGATGTTGATGGCTAGTATATCATTAAAGTATTTAATCCCTTTGGGAGCTACAGACTGAAATATTGACTATGACCTATTTTTGCTGTTAAATGCAATTAAAGATTTCAACAGTCTTTTGTATATGGAAAAAAATCATGGTAGAAAATTGATAGGTGTTTCTGTTCAAAAAGTTTGTTGCTTCTATTTCTGCCTTTTTGATTTTCTTCCTGCTTTTCAAAATCTGGAGATAAGAATAGAAATTAGTTATTCACAGTGGGTGTTTCTTACCAGTGTGTTTTCTGTAATTCCTTTTAACATCGTGTTTCTGCACATAAGTATCTTCAAATGATTGGGATTTTAGTTGTGTGAAAATTAGCAAAGTAATTTATTGTTTTGTTCTCTTTTCATTGAACTTCTTCCATATCTTTATGCCAAAGGGGTTAGGGACCAAAATGCTTTATGCCTTACCTTCTAGGGAAAAGAAATCCTATTTGTGTTGATTTGGTATAAAGCATACTTGCAAAAAGCTGTTCAAATAGTTCATTATGAATCTATTTTCCTAGTCATGCAGTGACAATATGTATGTTAATATTACACAATAATTAAATCATGGGGAGTTAATATAAAGTAAGAGACAAATAATGCCTAAAAGAAAGCTTAAGAATATCTCACTTGAATCCACAAAAGAAATGGCAATATTTCAGAAAAGAATTGTGCTTCCTTATGCTAACAGTTCAATTCATTAAAAAATCTATGATAGTTTAATCTCTTTACCTATGTATTTCTCTGTACAGGCATGTGAGTGTGTATCACAGAAGAATGTATATCTAAAGAAATGCATTTCAAAGCAGGTAGTGCTAAGTAAAACAAGGCAGGCCTTTCTTTTGTAAGAAAAGTAATCTTTTCCTTCTGATAGCTTGAATAAGAGATGTGTATATTTGCATTAATGCATTTTTTGCCAGTTTATCTACATAATTACATATAATATTCTTTATTTCATGCTTATTGATTATTATTTCTTATTCAAGCTAGTCTAGTCCTCTGCTCACCTAAAATGTTCACGTGGTTGGAAAGCCATAGAAAATGTGAAATATCAGAAACTGCAGAACACTATATGTATGTTTTTTGAAAAACTTGCAGTTGCATCTAAATATTTTGGGAAGAGAGTAAAAGCACACCACGTGTAAGAGCTTGTAAGGGACATTACCTTGAGCAGGCGTATTAAGGATAACCTGTCTTTTCAGCATGAGATGTACTCTTACAATATCGGTGAACTTGTTCATAAGCATTAATAATTGTTGTAGATACTGCTGCTGACTTCATACAAGAGTCACTTGTGCAAAACTGCTGTTGTATTCAATTGAAAATCCTAGTTTTAGATAGGATTTCATGAAACATTGTCCATTGCTTCTCGCCTAGTGTGTTGAAATTTTCCAAACAATACATAACACAGGTATTTCTTATCCTCAGCTTGAGAACTGCTTAACAGTTTGGGATGTTAAAAATGCCTCTAGGCACATTTTCAGCCTAGTTTCCTGAGGAAACAAGGCTTAAGCATTCAAGCTGTCTGTATATCTGTCTGTCTCTCACTAGCATCCCAGATTTCCTTGGACACTTCTACCAAAACTTGACAAAGATGTCAAAGTTTCAAAGATATTAAGCTCTTTCAACAGGCTTGCATGAAACATTGCCCAGGGGCCTCATTTGGGTTCCAGAGCTATTTGTTTGATCCATCTGAGTTGCTCTGCTCAGGCTCACCCAGGAGCTGAGAAACAGCACCCGGTTGGGAGCAGCAAAAATATGGATAGGGACCCTCCTGGCTATGGACAGGATTGTGTAGAAGTTCTGCTATTGTAGTGTAGATTTGCAAGGATTCAACCATTAATAAAAAATATTAAATAATAATTCAAAAAAAACCCTTATAGCTTCATCAGTCTCTTGTTTTAGAAGTACCCAAAAAATGAGACAAAATGCATACATGCTTTCTAACAACCAAATGCATGCTTTCTAACAACCAAATAGTAGACATTCTCAAAACCATATGCACAACACATCTGTTAGGAAGAAAGCAATAGCTAAAAGCTAAAGAAGCAGACATGCAAGCACAAAACACTTAAAAGCATATGTGTGTATGCACATGTAAATACATATATTTGAATGCACTCATCCTGGAATGCAGGAAAGTTGGTCCATATAAAATATGCAACGAATTTTTTGTTTTGGCAACATATTTGACAACAGAGAAATTGCTTATTAGTTTATTTCTAGCTGGTGGCACAGACTTTGTGAGCATTAAGGGTCAGGACCACCACTTTACTTCCTGGTTTGGTTTGTATGGATACCTTTTTGGATTAAACTGTGTTTGTCAGCCTCATTTATATCGTGTAATTATGTGAGCTGCAAAGAGTCTTCACAAAGCTTTTGGTGTCACAGAAACATGTTGGTAATTCTACTAAGTTTTTTTTTTTTTTTCTTTTTATAAAAAGTCAAACTATTTCACAAATTTTTGTCACTGCCAAAAATGTATCTTAAAATGTGTTAACCATTTGTCTTTACACTTTACCATGAATTGCTGTCTGCCTTTGGTTAAGAACCATGGGATGGGAGCCAAAAGTTTAAGGCATTAGTTTGTTATTTTGGTTTCATTTTGTGAAAAGTCCCTTTTAAAAAAAAAGAAAAATTAATGGTGGGGGGAAAGGGAAAAGCACTTGGAGGGCACAGCAGAATGGACAGCAAATGTCCCATAAGTAATGCCAGCAGGCAGGAAATAACATATATTAAATTCAAAGCAGCCATTCGTGTCTTCAGCCTCTCCAAGAATGCTAGTACAAATCCAGCTGGCACCTCAGGTAGGTTCTCCAGCCACATCTGCCTGACGCATTTGGCGGCGTCTGCTACTTCATTTTTTCTTCTCTCTTTAAGAGAGGTCTAAATGCTAAGAAAAGTATAATTCATTTATTTTAGGATTTCAAGGAACAGATAATCCACCACGTGGCAACATTTCTCCTCATGAGCTTTTTCCTACTGCTGCAATACTGCGCAGGAACCACTGAAGGGCAACGACTGCCGTGCTGCATGTTATTTTGGAATGGCTGTAGTCCCCATACATGCACTATGCTCTATGGTCTTCCTTACTTAGTAAGATGGCAAGTGACCACCTTGGAGAAATGCTGACTGCTTGCCGCTTCACCTGAAAAGCTTTGCAGGAAAGTTAGTACATCAGCAAAGGAATATCTGCTCATTTGGATCATTAAAATACTAGCTGGTTAGCCCCAAAATATCTTTATGAGGTACTTGAAGTTATTTATGTTGCAGATGATTGGGCAAGATCTTTTCTTTATATTTGTTGATTTTTCATCTTAAAATTGAGGAGGATTTGGATATTCTGGCTAGAAACAGGATGTACTCTCACAATGTGAATCTGAATGTTTCAAATGCACCCCCACCTGGAAGTGGGGTTTAGCTTAAACCCATCTCTCCCTGTAACAACAGGAAAACACAGGATTATGGCACTCCAAATTCCTTTTATTTTGCTCATCTGTTTTGCAGTTGGTCAAAGCACTACAGAAATTTTTCTATTGGAAGTAGGTGTCTTTCTGTATCTACATGAAGTCACTCTGGAAAATGGGATAAAAATTTCAAATTCATCTCATCATATATGCATTTTGAAATGCATGTATCTATGTGAAATGTCAGAAAAACAGACAATATTTTATTTCAAAACAAACATGCAAAATATTATTCATTTATAATTTCAATTTACAATTTCAATTGACATTATTCAATCTCTTTCTTTTTCTGCATAGCATCAGGCAAGCAACCAGCTCTCAATAAGTCGTAGGATAAACACAGAAAAAAATAAAAGTGAAAACTGAAACAATCCAAATAAGGCTAAGTAGTTTTGGCTTTATAGATATATTGACTTTAAAGAAGTGTTTGCCTTGAGGGAACATGAGGTTAACCATCTGGCATACTGACCTGAGCTTCAAAGTAATAGAATGAGAGGCTTTTGTTGAAGCACTGCATTAATAAAACCGTCAGTGACATAGGACGACAAATTATATTGCTCTGCAGAGCATGTAGCAATATTAATTTTTATAATCAGATTATTAATAAAGACAATGACAAACATCCAAATATAATGTTTTAAGATATAAACTGAGCAGTGATGGAGCCAGGAAATCAAGTCTCCCATGTAGAATACTATAGTCAGTGACTCATTACAGCATGAATCATTCATATCTAAAAAAGCATAACTGCTCCTGTTGTGTCTTGCATTGTGTTAATATTTCCATTATAAATCTTTTAATCATGGTTTTATGGACTTCCATCCATGAAAAATGGATTTTTTTTGATTAAAACTGGTACACAAAACACTACACCTGCAGCACACATTTTTGATTAATGAAAGATGTTTTTCTATGCAAAAGAAAACATTTATTTCCGTCTCTCCCCTACCTTCTGCCCCAGCCCTTTTTATTTTTTTACCATGGACACAAACAAATTTTTTTTTTTTTTTTACCATGAACACAAACTCTACTGTAGCTAAGCTACAGTTTAGCTTAGGAGGAATGTGTAATTCCAATGATCTTCTGAAGACCTGATTCCTTAGTCAAAAGCTGTAGATTTTTAGCTCTCTCTGTATGATATTTATAGCTATTTTCCTAAATGTTTCATATCAGTTATGAAAAAGTGGATTACAGATGCAATGTCTTTAGTCTAAAGATTTAAATCAAACCTTTATGATCAGAGCAAAATCTTTCTTATTAGTGACAGTATTACTTTGCCAAAATGAAGATTTTTTTTTTTTTATCCATTACCATATCTACTGTTAGGGTAAATATAGTAATTGCCAAATTACGACAGTAACTATTGAAAATAAGACCATCATCCAGATTAGTATCATTATAAAAATGCAATTGGGGCAGAAATCGAAACTCTGAGCAGAAGTACTGAAGCATTACTTAAGATATTTCACACTGGCTAGTAAGTGCTGAAGTGCTGGTGACTTCATACTGATAGATTACTGATAGTGGTAGAATAAGTATGAAAAAGTCATCTTAAAGAATTCAAATACCAGTACATAAATCTGAGGAGTGAGTTTAATTCTGCAGTCCTCAAATAAAACTCACACAGAACAGAAAGTCAGCTTGCACAGGACTAGATGTTCCAGTGTTTCTAAGCAATTAAAATGGGCTTGAGAAGAATCCAAGAAGAATGATCTGTAATCTGACATTTCTTCTCCTGCTCCAGTGTCATCCTGGAGCTCTGAGAATATGAACAATTATTCTTTTCTTATCTGATTTCTTAGCATTAAGTGATACTTTTTAAAAAACTTTTATATCTTAAATCTGTCTCGCTGCTGTTGCTTGTGCCATCTGGACCAACCTGACTTTCCTTTCAAGCTCTTCTCATCCTGTCTTTCTAAAAGAAAAGTCTCATAAATTTCTTTCACAGAAGTCAGTAGTAAAACATCCATTATATTCAATGGGTCAATATAAGCACTTTTAGAAAACCAACCCTAAGCTTTTATATACTAAGCAAGCAACTTGCAAAATGAGTCTACGTCTGTGGTGACCTCACCTTTGTTAATCTTCATGGTCACCTGAAGTCATTTCCTCAATAGTTGTCTACCATAACCCCTTCTATTGCAAGAAAATGTGCCTGTGAAATCCCACTAGAAAGAAGTGGGTTTAAAAATATGCTGTAATGCTTGTGAAGGGTGAAGACAGAGACTTTGATCCTGCTTTGTAATCTTCTATGCCCACTGGTAAGTGCTAGGAGTACTGGCTTCCTTGGAATAAGAATTGGGTAGAGGCTGGTATACATGACAATCATCTTGTGCATCAGGACAGTTATGACTCCTGTCTTAAGACACTAAGAATCCCCATAGTGACAAACGGATAATAGAACATTTACTGTATACAGCACATAGTGATGTATTCACTTAAATATATCAACAGGCTCTTTGAGTGATTTTGCAGTGAGAAGTAAGAAAGCTGACCAGCTTCAATTATTTTACATCCTTCTATGATAAGAATTTAACTTACAAATTAAGTTGAAATATGTTGCAATAACCATCTCATTGCAGTGAGGTCAGATGACTCTCACTTCCAAGCAATTTCTAGCAAAAACTTCCTACAAAATTGCTGTTGCAATTTCAATCACTCCATTGAGACTGTGAATCTCAAAGAATTTCTGGATCTAGCATCTAGATCCACCTATCTTCCTTATGAATGTAGGGGTAGGCAGACAAATACAGAAATACGGCAAAATGCTAAGCTGTTGCAATTAGCAACTGGGATGCAAACAATTGGTCGTGCAGCTACATGCACATTTATTTTTTCCCTCACACAAAATTGAACACTGTTCCTTAAAAGACAATTTCATAGGTATGTATGATAGGAAGAGTCTGAAGTTCAGCACACTTCATTAATTTTAAACTGTAAGTTTTTCCAAGATTTCTTTTTTTCTCCTGTATTTTTTTCCAGAAGTGTTTTATATAAAACAAATAAGCTTCAGTTTCAAAGAAGGAGAGTTATTACAGGCTGAAGACAAATGCCAAATAACAACCAGTGAATAGCTGTTTTCATAGTGTTAATAAAAATATTATTTTTAGCAATAAAAGGTATTCCATTCTAAGACTCAGAAGATAAAAACTTTTTGTGGCTATGTCATTTATTTATTTATTAATTTTGTTAACATGCTGAGATCCTATTGCCCCTTAGTTTTGCAAGCAAAGGTTTCTGTGGAGTTTGTCTGTCTTACCTGCTCTGGCCAAAATGTGATTGTATGATTTCATATCTCAGACTGAAAATGCTCAGGACAGAAGATGGGAGCAATTGTTACTTTACCACATTTTGGAGTGGAATGTTACCATTAACAGGGGGATATGATTAACATGTGTAAGTTCATGAAGGCAGAATGCAGGGAAGAAGGGGACAAGCTCTTCTCATTGGTGGCCAGCAATAGGACAAGGGGAAATGAACATAAACTGAAACACAGGCAGTTCCATCTCCATGTGAGGAGGTACTTCTTTACTGTGAGGGTGGCAGAGCAGTGGAACAGGCTGCCCAGGGGGGTTGTGGAGTCTCCTTCTCTGGAGGTCTTCAAAACCCGCCTGGATGCCACCCTGTGCCACATGCTGTAGGTGTGCCTGCTTGAGCAGGAAGGTTGGACTAGATGATCTCTGGAGGTCCCTTCTAACCTTAAATATTCTGTGATTCTGTGATTCTGTGAACAGTGCACCAGTCTATGGAAAACAAGCAGGAGAGACAGATGGAAATAAAGCTCATTAGCTTATTTTTCTTTCCCTCTGGGTTGGAATAGCAATCCTTTGCATAGGGGGTGTGTGCCCTTTACAGAAGGGTGTGACACTTATGCTTTGCCCTTGTGACCTGGAGATGGCTTGCGTAAGTCCAACACCAATCAAAGAGGAGGTGGTGGGGATGAAGGAGAGTGGGTCAAGTTCACAGTGGATTTGCTGTGAATGCTATGAGAAAACACTGAATAGCTCTTACAATCTCTACTATTCCAAAACAAGAAAACTGTTTCCTGAAGTATTGCGCTTCTGCGCAATAGGCACGGGCCTGTCCCCATGGATAGACCATCTCTGACGTGGGGGTTGAAAAATGCATCCGTAGTGGGAAGCTATTCTGTAGAGACAATTAAAATCATCTTCAGTTTTTTCAGTTTGGCAGAAGATGTTTTAGCAAAGGCCTTGAAAGAGACTCTGGGGGTCCCTCCAACTCTCTACTGGCTTGTTTGATTATTTTTAGCCTTGAGCTGCCATTTCACTTAATGCCTATGGATAACTTGGCTGTCATGCTTTTCCCACCGTACTCAGAAGCAAAGCCAGCCTGCATAAGCTGAATACGCTTGTGATGTAGTGAGATTTCTTTGGAATGACTGTTTATTTTGGAAGTCTGTGGTCATTAATGGGAAACACTTTCCTACTCTCAAAGATATGTGAGATCCTTGCCCTCCCTAGGTGCAGCATCCAGACAGTGTCTGGGGTTGGAAAGTGACTCTATAGCCAAAACTGAAGTGTTTTAGATTGTATTCATGGAGACCTGTGTTTTTGTTGTTGTTTTGTTTTCTCCACGAAGGGAAAATTAACTTAGCAATTACCCCAAAGAATGGCAATTTTCTCTCCAGGTGGAACCCAGGAATCTGATAATACAAGGGACTGGAGACTCTATCAGCCATTTACTGTGCATCACAGGTTGTAGGTGAAGACTGACTGAGAAAATATCCATATGATAATCCATACCCAGGGGATTATATCCCCCCAACACAGAGCAGGGGATTGTTACTTTACCGATATCTCTTTCCTTCCTTGCCCATTCTAGCAGTTAATGAATTGCATTTGCAATGTTTGAAGAAAAAAAATAAACCAAAATTCTTTTAACTTTAGCACTTTTTCCAATTTTTAAAGCTCTATCACTGAACAAAAGCAGACTGGAGATTGCTTTGCTCCCACTTGTTAAAAAGGAAAAAGAAGAAAAAGGCAAAAAAAAAAATCAAGTAATTAATTGACTTGTGATTCATGGCAAGTATTAATTTACCTTAAGCTAACAAGAGTTATGTCTTCTCTGACTAGAAATGGGTGAAAAATAACAACTGTTTTTTATCCTTGAAGCCTCAATACCAAAACTCCATCACTAAAACTTTTTGATGTATCAGGTTTTTATGCCTATGAGATTTTTTCTGCATGGGAAGTAGATTAGAGAGCAATTTGGGCTTTTAAAAAACTAAATAGCTTTTTATCTGCTGGAACTGAACAATTAAACTACTGGGGATGATAAATGCAATGATGGAGTCTACCCACTAACATGAACTTTATGTTCAAATGCAGAAGCTAGTTAATATATTCTTGTTATAACTATTAGGCTTTTCTTAGCTTGTTTGTTCTGATATGAAGTGACCACATGGGTCCCTTTTCTGTTACAGAATTGTTTTAAGCTCCAGTGGTTTAGGTTTGTGTGCTTGTATTTTTCTTAAGAGTATTGCTTCGTGAAAAGATGCCAGTAAAACTATTTCAAGATATGGAGCTGGATAACCTCTATGGACTAAATGTCCAATTTCATATGTATCTTAAGTTTGTATTTTTTTCTTTTACTCTTATTTTTTATTTGTGCATTTTTATTTATTTTTCCCTTTTGAGGTTTAACTCTGACATCATACAGATTTTTAACAGTTGATGACCTCCTCTCATCCCACCTCTGCCAGACGCTTTTGAACTCAATTCATGTCTGCAACCCTCCTTCCACTAGAATAATATCAAGATCTCTGCAGAAACTGGCCTGTTTAATGTCCACTTTGTCACCTAGTAAAATCCTACTGTTTGACATTTAGAATTATCTCTAATAGCTTTACCACTTTCACAGGGCCTTTGTCCCCATTCGCTATAGTCTTTGTCTAATCTTTGCTAAAATGCTATGCTCAAAACCAAATATAATGGTTGTTAAATTGAATTAAAAATTGTAAAATGCTGTATAAACATCAAGTCCCTGGAGACTTCAATTAGGTAATTTTTGACTGTAAGGAAAAGAAAACAGATACTCTGCACTAAATTATCTTAATCATAAACTTAAATGATTAAAGAAAGGAGAAGCCAGTTGCTGTTACTGTTACTTCAGAATCACTTCCCCCAGATTTTTCTTTGTAAAATAGAATTTAAAAAAGAATTAAGCAGATTATTTCTAATGAAGATACTGCTCCTTTCCTTTTGTTGTTAATGTACACTTGCTCGAGTAAATTATACTTTTCCCTTAAGATTCCATTATAACATAATGAAATAGTTCCCAATATATTGCAGATTTGATAGTAATTAGTTAATAGTTAATTTATCTGATATTCAGACCCTGAACTTCAAGTTTGGGACTGGCCACTGGAATCACATGTTGGGTTTAGCTCTGCAATCTAGATGAATGTATTTCTTGGTCTCAAACTTCGTGAGTTAAACTGATTAATTTGTAATAATATTTTTTGAAATTATTCAGAATTGCTTGGCATTATCACTTTGACAGTTGGCCATAATCATTTCCTCGGGAAGCCAAGCTGGATGAAGATGTATCCTTCTTCTGCCCTTGCCTCCAAAGTGCATTTCTTTTTTGTCAACACGTACTTGGTGCTCCTCTTCAATGCTCTGTGGAGTAACACTGAAAATGAGGTCTATGGAATTATCCGTGTTGAAAGAGCCATAGATAAACGTAAAAGATGCCTCTGTTAGGAAGGCCACCTTCCACATCAAGGTGGAGTATAAACACTGATAAACTAAACCTCTGAGGTTTGTGGTACAATGCTTTCCTACTAGCCCTAACAGAAGTCTGTAGCCTTATTTGAGCTTTTCTTGACAACAGTATCTGCCTTTAAGAACAAAATTCCTAGCAGAGTTCCCTGGACCTAATCATCAAGTCTGGAGGATGATAGTGATGGTGATAGTCAGAATCAGGAACATACATTGGGCAAGACCTTGCCTTCTCCCCACTACTGCAGTGCATCTGCAGAAGAGGGCAAATACAAGAGATCAGGACAGCAGGTGACATTTCTGTGGCAAATACTACGTGTGCATAATATTACAGTGAGCTCTGGCTAATTCATCTAAAGTACAACTATGCTAGATCAGGCAATCCAGCATAATCCAACAGATCAGGTACTAAAGATCACAGGACCTTGTTGTGGGGAAGACTGCAAGGAGCAACTTTGTATGGGAGAGATAGATAGATTGTTCTTAAGATATCTATCTCTGTCTGTCTTGTATGTCTCTTAACCACCCTGATTAAATGCACTTTCAACAAACCTTGAAAACACACTGAGAATATAAACAAAGGAAATTCCCTTAAATGGCTGGCTAAAGTGTGGCTGGCTTCAGCATGTTAGAAGCCTGTGTGTGCCTGCAGAAGCTCTGGAGAATCTATTTTTGGTGGCCCTGCGATGTGGAAGCTGGACATTCTTTGCTTCAAGTCGAGCACTATATATGGCCATTAACAGCAGTAAAAGAACAGAAATGGAAATCTTCAAAGTGTCTAAGAAGTGATCAAAAAACTAAAGGGGTGGTGGCAGGGGGAGGGAGAAGCATTGTAAAGTGAGAAACAAAAGATGAATTAACACATTCTCTCCATGAGAGCTAAGAGAATGCTAGCATTGTAGTGCTGGGGTTCAATCCAGGACATGTGGTGTTAATTACAGAAGAATATCTATAGTATGTAGCAAAGAAGCAAATGTAGCTGCTGCTGCTGCAATTCTACATTTGTCAAAGTATGATTTGCGTTTGTGGTGACTGTGCAGCACAGTAGGAAAAGTCCTGTGAAAAACTCGGCAGTGCTGTGTCTAGAAGGATGCCTTTGGGCCAGGTGATGTGAGCGAATGCACAAACACATACATTTATTATTGAAAAGGTATTGAAAGCATCTGTTCCATGGTTGACTTCTTGCTTGTTTGCTTTCTCATGGATAAATAATTGTGTATTTCGGTCTGTGACATTTACTACTCAGGACTCATATCAGCCTTGACAAGCAGGCACACAGTGCAATGCAGTTAACATTTTTTTTTTTTATAAAATGCTAGTAAATGTATGGAAATATGTAGCTTCCAATACTGGAAATGTAGCTTTCTACACAGGAAAACTGCAAAACAGAAATTGTGAAACAGCAAGTCAGTGAAGCACAATGGTGGTACAAGCTGGGTGTAGGAGCAGCCATGGGCTGGCTGGGTTCACTTCACTGTGGACCTTCGGTTTTTCTCCTAAAGACTTGCCGGAACCAAACCTGACAAGTCAATCAAAATCATCATCAGAATTTGCAGAATTTGCTTAGAAAGCTGCATTGAAACAGGAAAGATTAATGAGTAATTCAATGAAGAAAAAATCACAGCATCACAGAATAGTTAAGGTTGGAAAGGACCTCTAGAGGTCATCTAGTCCAAGCCCCCTTCTCCAGCAGGGAGACCCAGAGCACGGGGCACAGGGCAGCATTCAGGCGCGTTTGGAAGATCTCCAGAGAGGGAGACTCCACGACCTCCCTTGGCAGCTCTGTCATGCTCACAGGAAAGAAGTTCCTCCTCACCTGGAGATGGAAATTCTTGTGTTTCAGCTTATACCCACTACCCCTTATGCTGTCACTGACCACCACTGAGAAGAGTTTGACCCCATCCTCTCTACATTCTCCCCTTAAATGTTTACACATATTGATCAGATCCCCTCTCATCCTCGTCTTCTCCAGAGAAAACGGGCCCAGCTCACTTGGTCTCTCCTCATACGAGAGATGCTCCAGTCCCTTAATCATCTTTGTTGCCCTCCGCTGGACCCTCTTTAGAAGCTCCACATCCCTCTTATACTGGGGAGCCCAGAACTGCCCCCAATACTCCAGGTGCAGGCTCACCAGAGCTGAGCAGAGGGGCAGGATCCCCTCCCTCCACCTGCTGCCAACATCCTCCTGATGCAGCCAGGATCCCATTGGCCTTCTTGGCCACGAGGGCACTGCTGCCTCATGGCTAACTTGGTGTCAGCCAGGACTCCCAGGTCCCTCTCC
>VZSG01000217.1:526638-546692 GCA_013398315.1 Nothoprocta pentlandii | reverse complement strand
GTATCATCTGCAAACTTGCTCAGGGTGCCCTCTGTGCCCTCGTCCAAGTCATTGATGAACAGGTTGAACAGCCCTGGGCCCAGTACTGACCTCTGGGGGACACCACTGGCCACAGGCCTCCAACGGGGCTCGGCCCCATTTATCACCACCCTCTGAGCTCTGCCATCCAGCCAGTTCTCAATCCACCTCATGGTCCACTCATCCAGTCCACAATTCCTGAGCTTTCCTATGAGGATATTATGGGAGATGTTGTTGAAAGCCTTGGTGAAGTCAAGGTAGATAACATCTATGGCTCTCTCGTCCAACTGGCATTCAGCCCATCATAGAAGGCTATGAATCAGGTTGGTCAAACATGAGTTCCCTTTGATGAATCCATGCTGACTACTCTTGATTACCTCCCTCTCCTTCATATGCCTAGAGACGCGCTCTAGGATGAACTGCTCCATCACATTTCCAGGGAGGGAGGTGAGGCTGTCTGGCCTGTAGTTTCCCAGCTCCTCCCTCTTGCCCTTTTTGAAGACTGGTTTGATGTTATTTTTTTACCGTCCTCCGGCACCTCCCCTGCTCTCCATGACCTCTGGAAGATGATGGAGAGCAGCTGAACAACAAGCCCTGACAGTTCTCTCAGCATTCTTGGGTGCATCCCTTCCAGACCCATAGATTTATTTGGGTCCAGTTTGCTTAAAAAATTCTTAAGCCAATCCTCCTCAAGCAGTGAGAAATTATGCCCAATCAGAATCCAGCAATATCCTTTGGTTGATAAAATAAACAGATGTGACAGCTCATCAAAAAACTCAGAAAAACTTGTTCCTTTGAAACTTTTCTCTAAAAAGAGCCAACTAAATTTTTCCTAAGTCTACTGATTCAAGGGGGAAATCACATTTTTCCTCTGCTTGTACTTGCAGACTGATGGCAATGTGACTGAAAGGACTCAGTGCTGAAACTACAGTTATTTTCACAGAGGTTGAGAGTAGTTAGCCTTCACACACATGAGGTATGAGGAAGGAAACATACATGGAGTAGGAAACGTACATGGGTACACTCATCACAGCAAAACAACACATTTAATATGGCTTAAAAACAAAATTATCTATTTATCTCTATCTGTGGATCAGAAGGATTGAGGGAAGGGAATACACTTTTTTTTTCCCATGAAACATTTGGCTATTTCTGAGATTTTTGCTTATTGTTTCTTATAAGGGCATGATAAGAAGAAACTTTTTTTTTAAAGGAAAGCTTAATGGAAGATGATGGAATCTGTTTTTCCGGTACTTCTAGATTTTTCTTCTTGCTTTCATAACTTATCATATGTAACACATAACTGGATGTGATTTTCTAGGCGTCTGTAAAACTGCATAATTTGGATATCTCACAATAATCTTATCGTTGCATAAAGTCAGTATTTTTGAACTGCAGCACTATAGATGTATAAAATATTAAGCTTTTTTAATATTTCTGTTTATTCAATTCCTCAGAACAATGCATCAAATTTTGTTGCTGCTTTAATGTTTGCTTTTACTATCCTTTTTTTTTTTTACTTTGTGAAATGATATTTTCAGCAAACTAGTACTTTTCCTGCAAATGCAACATGCATTCAAGTTAAGTTGGAACCTACTAAATATATACTTTCAAACAGCAGAACTTGTACTTTCAATTGAATTTATGGATATGCAAAGGTACACTTTCTACAAGGCAGATCCAGGTTTTAAAAAAAAAATGACAGTTAAGCAACTTACAACCTCGCATCAACATTGAACTGCGATCAACTGTGAATAAGGAGCAAATAAATAGTGTAACAATATTAAGCTGTTCCTCTGTGAGAAGCTCCACTGCTTTTTGAGATCGGCTGCTTTCCTCCGCTCTGCAGCATGGCCGGTGGCCCTGAAGAACAGTTACCCCTGCTGTCTCCATGCCCTTCCTTCTCCTACAGCCACGGGCTGGCAATTAATCACTGAAATCCTGGTCCTATGCAGACACATTTATATTCCAGGTGTCTTTCTGTAAATTTAGACTGCTAAGGAGATTACGTCTGCTTTTTTTCTTCTTCTTCTTTTTAATGTTGTTTGCTGTGTTGGCTGTTTAACAGGCCCCCAAGTGGCCTGTTTAAATCAGAGTTCAAACACCAAGGTTGGCTGATGGCTTTTTAATGAACAAAGCTGAAACTGAACTTGAATTAAAGAAAATAAAAGTAAGAGGCCTTCAGAGAGCCCTGTGTAAACAACCTGCAGCTCTGTGACCACATCGGAGGAAATGACTGTTTTGGTTAAAATTAGGCAGAAGGCGATCACCCAAATATTCCCTTCACAACTCTTCCTTTTTTGGTGGCCTAGCTCTTGGATTTGCTCCAAGGGACTGTACAGCAGCAACACTCATCTTTTGGAAGTCATCTTTTTTGACCTGCTCTGAGGAGCTTTTCTGAGGAGCTTTTCTGAGGAGCTCTGAGGAGCTTTGGTCCTGGGCCAAGGAGGTGTTGGGGAAGAGAGCCAAAACTTACTATTGAATGCATCATATCATGCATAAAGCAGCAGGGCAATTGTAGACTGCCTATGATGATACAGTAGAAAGGAGAAGGGGAAAAGGGAGCTTCCATGGGACTTTTTGTAGTTGTTTTTTAAACTGGAAGTTTCCAGTAATATTTATCCATATTGGAAAATGTGGTCCATTTTGTCCTGGCAACTGCTGCTGCAGATAGCAATTAAGCCTGTTGCAGTCTGACTTCTTTGGATGCCTGTCATGAAGATCGTTGATTAAAACCACATAATTTTAATAAGCTGCAAGGTCTTATTCTGTAAGTGGCTTGCTAACGTCCTGAGCTAAAAAGGAGATTAAGCCACATTGATGCCCACAAGGAGTATGTGGTACCTTGCTTCCCTGGGCTCATCTCATACTGAGAGTTGGAGATGCTGGCTAAAAATTGCATGGAGAAGAGTGTTAAACACTTTTAACTACAGCTGTTGCTCACAGCAGAGCACAAGGGAAAACTAAGATTGGACTAGATGATCACTAGAGGTCCCTTCCAACCTTAAATATTCTGTGATTCTGTAAGCAAAGTCCTTCTGGCTTCTGTACAGTGATAAGAATGTTTGATTTGTTCCCACCGTAGGCGTAATAGCTAGATGAAAGTTGCTTTATAGGGCAACTGCCCTCTCTTTCACCATGGTGTGTTAGGATATCATGCCTTCAGCAGCGACTGATGGGATGCATCCTACTCCAAACAGTGCTGACCAGTTCAGCTGGCAGAAGAGCAAGGTGATAATGCAGCTGACACCGACCAAAGGGTTGGCAATAATCTGATACCTTGAGGATTTTAAGTTGTGTTTTAAAGTGTGAGATATCTAGAACTGCATGTGGTTAAGGTTCAGCATCAAAGCCAATCTTTATCTCCCCACGTATACCAGCCGAATGCGACTGCCAACCTAAATAGCCATATGTTAAGACAAAGCATGTATTTGCAGAATCCTCCTTGTGGTTTATACAAAAACAGTTATGTTGGGTCAATATTGTTCTTTCAGATGCCAAGCCAGAAAGGACTGGCTGGAATTACAGCAGCAGTAGTTACATGTATTACCAGCAACTTCCATATTTATTTATTTAAAAACATCAAATAAGTCATTATTGTACTCAAGCAAAAAGAACGAAATAAGGAGTTGAAAGCAAAAGAGAAAACTGAAGATGTGCAGCAGTGCTACTGGCACACCTGAATGTTAAAGGTCTTCTTTTAAGGACTAAATTCAGTAAAACTGAAATCTGGCCCATGTTTGTAGAAAGGTGCCTTAGTGCTGGCCATTCCAGGTAACAGAAGCATGGTCTCTAGCTCCTAGAGAGAGCTAAATTGCAAAAAATGGTTAGGGAAACTATAATTTTCATCTCTGCTTTCTATACTACTAATGATGTTGTGGCTTGGATGCTGCCAGCATTCATCTGAAAAGAGCTTCTCTGCCCAAGCAGCTTCAAATCCAAGGACCTGATCTTGCATGCTGGCATATATGCAAGTAATCCTACACAGGCACATATGTGCTAGCTTGTTTTATACTTTCCTGGTGCCCAAGATGCTTAGAATTTCAATTTCTTCAAGACAATCTCCTATCTTTATCAAAGGTTATTCTGATATACTGAGGGAGGTAAGCATTTTTATAGTAATATCCTACATTAATACTTTTGAAAAAAAAATCATACAAACAAATGCAATGATATACACAAGTTTTTAGGTTTATGTGTCTATTAAAACAAGAATTTACAAGAAGTCTTGTGACTACTTCTTTCAGCTATTTAGATAATTAATGTGCTTGTTTCCTATTTCATTTGGTTTTGCTGGTTTGTTAACCTCCAGAACTTACTATT
The DNA here is from genome assembly GCA_013398315.1 of Nothoprocta pentlandii. NCBI lineage: Eukaryota > Metazoa > Chordata > Aves > Tinamiformes > Tinamidae > Nothoprocta > Nothoprocta pentlandii. The sequence goes on along the minus strand of VZSG01000217.1, from coordinate 542,351 downwards.
CCTTTTTTTTTTATTTCTACAGTTTTCTAACATTACCCCCTCTATCACTTGATCCTTTTCCCTCTAGAGGCATTTCTATCAGTTCATCGAAAAAATGACAAAGTTCATAGTTGGTCAGTTGCTTGCTCTTCATCTTTAAGGCGTTATTGTAAATTGAAGTTATACATTTTTGTTTGTTTTACTGTATGAACTAACTGGACATACATAAGACATACTTACTCATCAGAGCCAAAAATGCACAGCACTGCATTTCAATTTTTTAAATACATTTCAGTGTTTTTTGTGCACTTTGAGGGAACTCCACTGCAGCCCTGTGGGTGGACTTTGGTGACTATTCGGTGAATAAAGAAATATTGCTATTTATTTAACACTATAATGTGGATATGTACAAAGCAAAACTTCAGGCTCTATTACTAAGTTGTTTAATAAAAACATAAGACTAAATGTTATTTAGCTGGTACAGCAGTCAAACGTTAGATTGGACTATAAGAGATTGGATGTTAAAGACTTAGAGTTTCTGCAAGTCATTATAAATTGTTTATGGGTAATTAACAGCAAAGACTGCATGTTCTGTCTTTATAAACCAAAAAAACCATGGAAAGAATAGCAGTTGTGTGGTAAAATTGTTTACTTGCTTTGTAGTAAGTCCTTGTCTAATATAAACTGCCAGACATGGTGTCTTTCTTGAGATCTTTCTTATGGACCATTTTAGATGTGGTAGGAGCACAAAAGTGGAGAAAAGCTGCACTATGATGCAAGGAAGCTTAAATATTGCATAATAATAATTTTCTTCCAGGCAGCCCTGCTTAAAATGATGTACTCCTGAGGTACATGACTGTTTTTATTCTTTGTACCTTTTACGTTAACATGAAATAAATTCTTGTGAGTGATCTTGTTCCTGAGCAAAACAGTCCTATGTTCTCTCTCTTTTTTTTAATTTTATGTAAATTCACCGCCTATAGATCTCTGTGTCTGTATGGCCTTATATTGACCTTCCCTTTTGCTGAAATCTTCTTGCGCATTAATCACTTCTTATCTGGACTATTGCTATTCCCTCTTTATAGTCTTCATAAATCCTTATTATCTAAACTTCGGGGGGAGTCAAGTACTATAGCCAGACAAGTCTCTCCATCCAGTAAATAGCACTATATCAGCTTCATCTTTCAGAGTGTTCTTCAGCTCTCTATTTGGACTAATTGACCTTCAAACAACATTTTTTTAAAATGTTGCACAAGTGGATTAAAATTTGCTTTATTAAACTAATCTTCAGCAGCATATAGCTTTGCTCTTCCAGTTTAGTCTTCATCATTAAGGCCTCATCTCAGCCAAATGAGTTTTTTTTCTCTCAGTGACTAGACGACTTTTAAATCTCACATTACATTTTAGCATAAATTGCTTGATTTTTGTGCAAATCTTTGCTTTACCTAGAGTGATATTACAGAATTTCTCAATATTTTACTATAAAATGAGACAAGAAGATAATCCTGTACCATTTGAAAGTTTCTTTGGTCTCATAATGGAAAACATCCAGCACTTGTGATTTCAGTACAGCTTTTGCTTACATGAGTCTCTTAGAAACAGTCCTTCTTGCATAATATTTGTTCTTTTTAATCCCCCAAGCTAAAAAGGTGGTTTACATTAGTAAAATATATAAAAACTTCAGCTGCATGGTGAATTTGAAAATCCATGAAGTAATGGACAGTCACATTTTGAATGTATTTTCTGCCCTTAGTTTCTGTGCATTTAGACACAAGAAAATGAAGATATTTACAAACAATTCTCATATATAACTCTAGAAAGAAAGTTTAAACATCTTTAGCTCAAATTTCTTGGGTACAAAGCACAATATGTTGCAAGAAATCCTTTTCAGAGAGAGGCCTGTATTCAAAGAAAGGAATTGTCATAATTCTTTATCCTAATGATAAAACCAATTTCTTCTTTCTAATAGAGAGGGTTTGTGCCTATTTACCCTTTGAGTTGAGTAAAAAAACAGAAATGACCATAAAGACAGCAAAATCTTGCAAGGCAATGGGAGCGTGACATTTTAGGATAGCCTGGAAGATAAACGTCAACAGACGTGCAGGTGGTCAAAACTATCTCACACTGAATTAAACCTTAAATGTATTCTCAGCATGTACATCTAGACAAATGTGTACTGGGAGGCTGCTTTTAGAGAAACTGGAAATGATTATCCATACATTTTGAAAGATTTTTCTTTCGCTCTTTCTATTGGCCCCACTTTGAATGCTATATAAAAAACACACAAAAACTCAACTTTAGATATTTTCTTTGAGTTCTCATTTGTGTCACAGGGGCTTAATTTATGAGGTGTGAGTCCTGTTTTCCTTCCTTTGTTAAATGTTGAATTGCAAACTGAAATAGCAATAATTGTACTACTGTAGGCACTTTCTGCAGTTTTACTGCCCAGCTTGAATAGAGCAGTAGGATCCGTCTTGTCACTTGATCAACTGAAGAGTTGTTTTTTTAAAAAATCTTGGGATGTGAATTACCCTCTGATTTACCTTGAAGAGCTATTCTGTATGATCTAATTTAAAGTAATAAGGATGCTACAGTCCAGGAAACAATACTTATGAAACACCCTGACTTTTCAATGAGTTACAAAAAATCATGTGATGTATGAAAGCTGCCAGTAGAAAAGTAATAGACAGAAACAGAAAGCAGGGACGAGGTCAAGTCTGGAATATTTCAGAGACTTAGTAAATGACACATAACTCTGAGAGAGGTATGAAGGCAAAGATTCTTGGAAATATTGTTTTTGTATTTAGAATAAGAGTCCCGAGTATCTTGTGGACACTTCACCTACAGTTAGGTTGACAGCTTATGTAACTCTGTGTATTCACTTTATATATGGCAAAGTCACCATTATCTTGCATGGTCAAATCATACTAGAGCAAGCCGAGCATAGCTGGCTGTTCACCTTTTCACTTGTAATTCAGCCTCTCTCCACTGGAAGGTGGGAAGACGATCTCTAGGGCGATTCCATGTAAATTTAAATGGTAAACATTTAAATTACATGCGAGTCCAAATGGTTTGGTGAGAAGACTTTGCATATTTAAGCACATCTTTTCTGCAAATTTAGAAAAGATTTGAATAAGGCTCTGTGAATGCAGATGAACTTCATGGTAATCCCCACAATAATTTTAGAATTACGCACTTGGAAACATGCCAGTCTTTTCCATAAAACTTAACCTGATTTTCCATTTTACGAAAGGACGTAGCCTGAAACAGGCTTGCAAATGTGGTGACAAGACAACTAAAATGAAGGCCCAAGAAGCAATATCTTTATGAAGCTTATTCACTAGCAATTGCTGAGCAATACCTGAGCTATATTTTCAGGCTTTCCAGATTCCTGATCTGATTTTAGATGGATCGTGTCTTGAGTTTCAACCCTTAAGCTCTGAAGCATCCATGCAAGTGTCTACTGGACAATGTGTCATCTTCTTGAGCTCAAGGATAATGCCCAAGTGCATGATGCTGAACAGAAGAAAAGCTGCCTTCCGCCTCTATGTAAGCAAGATGGCAAAGATGCAACTGTATGTTATATTAAGCTTCAAGTTACTGCTAAATTGAAGATTTTTGGAACAGAAAAATTATTGTGCAGAAAAACACATGAAAAAGAGAAAAAAAAAAAAAAAGCTAGTTGAAATATGAATGTAGGTCAGCATCTACAATTAATGTGTGATCTGCAAATCAGAGTCAGGGGAACCACTGTCTTTCTTGACAAAGTATGCATGTCTCCCGCACAGATCTATACAGGGTTTTTTCCCATGCCATAAATATTCTCAGTTTTTTAAAAGTAACGAAAGAAATCATCCCACATTGACATTATTCAAACCTTTTCCAATCTACTTTGTTAAAACTTCTAAAAGCTTTTTGCATTGTTTGTGAAACTTTTTTTTTCCTCCTAAAAGTTTAAGTTCTGATTATATTGATTCTTTAAAAAAAAAAAAGGAAAAGAAAAAAAAGAAAACATTTAACCATCTGTATTTCTGTTCCACAGTGAAAGTTTACATGGTGTTAATAAGATATGGTAGTAAATACCTAATGTATTTGAACGTCCTGGATCCATACGTAATCATGCACAGCAGGTTACTGCATCCTCTGTCAAACTTAGAATTGTGTGCTTATCCCTCAAAACCACCCTGCATTGCAAAAGGCACTTGAAACACATTACCTTTCAAATGGGAACTTAATATATCTAAAAATAGATTTAAAGCGTTCTCCTAGCTAGAATTGAGTGTTTGGGATTAAGAGGTTATTTTTCCTAATAATATTTTCAATCCCAAACACTCAATTCTAGCTAGGAGATAGGCAAAATACTCTGCAACCTGCCATTCTGTTCAATTTCTCATGCCAAAATAAAAAACATATTTAGATCACCTGCAGGGCCAGTTACATTAATTAATAATTATTGCATGAGGCATTACTAAATGGTATGCTAAAACAGGCATGAGCAAGTTCTTCCCTGATCATAAGCCAAATAAAAGCCATTTAACTGCTATTAGTATATCACACAGAGCAAGCTAATAAGCTTTGCTGTGAAGCAGTGTATATTATTTTAGGAATGATGCCATGCTAATGTGGCATGGCTCATATTGCCCAAGAGTATAAAAGAACGAGGCTGTTTTTTAGCAAAATCCCACATAAGCACAGCCGTAATTATGGCAAAGTAATCAGCTTGCAGGCACCTTAGTTGTGCGTCTGCAAAATGAAAATTATCTAAAAGTATGGCCAAAGCTCCTTCTAAAAGCAAGATGAATTATTGCTCATTTCTGTATAAAGTCAAAAATCTGGGCAACATCAGTCAGAATTAACCTATGTATATCCTAATTTGCTCAATGATAGCCTAATTTTTATTCTTTTTTAATTGTCTAGGCAAGTTGTCAGACGCATTGTACATATGAGACCACAAAAAAAGTTAATCTCATATTTTCCCCTCCAATGAAATAATTAAGATGAGGAAAAAATACTATAAATTCTACTTTGATAAAATGACATGTTTTAAATTAAGATCAACATATAAATAATGGTTTTATAATGAAATTCTTACAAAACTGTGTGCCCAGAGAAATTGCTGTAGTTTTTACACAGGGGTACACAGTACCACTAGTATCACTCTAATAGCACATGTATATGCAAGGTATACTGGACTCACAATACTAAATAGTACTGATCTTCAAAATCTTGTATTGGGTTATTGAAGAGTATCTTATTCTGTCCCTGCAAATAATGGATACAATAATATGACACAAATAGGGATAGAGAGAAATGAGAATGTTTAGCAAAATAATTCAAATATATTGTTGTATTTTCCAAGTGATCTTCTTCCTAGAAAAGTCAAAGAAGTTACTTTGCTGCTTTTTTTTCCCTCTCTAGGCATGGTATATCTAGCACAGCAGTGCTGTATAATGCTTAGTGAGCATGAATTCAGGCAGTGAAATTCGAGTATAGAGATATAACAACTTGACCACTTGTCCAACTGGAAAACTGCAATAAAGTACCTTTATAGAAAGCATGTAGAGATATTTGTATGTAGCACTACCAAATTATACTTTGGCATCAATCAAGCTCAACTATCATAGTTAATAGAAAACTGCATAAAGTGGGTCTGTGCTGTTGAAAAGTAATGCCAGATGAAATGAAGATTCATAACAGCACAAAGAAACAAAAAAAAAATGCCAAACAAAATAATCAATGTCATGCAGGATCTGCCATTTTCTCATGGGGAGGCGGAAGACAAGAGTAGCAGCTTACAGAAGGCTCCCCAAAATTTACCAGATAGCTGCTAAAGAGAGCTAGCTCATCCCATGACTGCAAGGAGAAGTGTCCTGCGGGAAGAAAGGGGAGAGGCAATGGGAGGCTGTCCTCTGGCATGAGAAGGTCTTGAACAACAGTGCCAACAAGAGGAGACTACCGAGGGCTCAGCGCCCCACCATGTGCAGTCCCCTGGGGACCTCCAGCCAAGGCGGGACTGGTGCTGCTGGGGAAGCCACAGATCCGTGTCATTGCATTAGGCACATTATGGGCACGCCAGAAGTACCTAAGGTCTTTCAAGTAAAGTAGCACTTCTCTGTCAAATGCCTTGCCTTGCAGCACATCACATGCCATGTTATTTTAAAACGATTTAAAGTCATCAGCAAAGCGTAACTGCAGAGCTCTCCCCACAACAACCCTTATAAACTGTCAGCAAATGCTTCTTCTCAGAACAGTAGTTTACCTACAGCTGTTAGCAATGACCTCGAATATTGTATATTATTTTTATTACTTCTAAGAGTCTGGATGTTCCATACTTTCAGGAAGACATGTTTGGTTTTGTGACCCATAAAAATCTAGCTTTCAAAACCACAGCTCTCCTCCTACTGGGTTTTGCTCGTGCTGTCCCTAGTGCAGCCTGGACTATGTTGCTTTGTTCTACTTCTGTACTCCTTTTGCCTGGCAGCTGGGGAACCACAGTATGTGCTTGTGTCTCCTTCAGGAGATGAGGCTATTCTCAGAGCAAAAGCTTCTTTAAGAAGAAATCTTATTTATTTTGTGTCCTCTCGGGTTTCCAGTTGTCTTCTCAGTTATTTCTCCTCCATGTGGCTCTTTTTATGAGATGTAACTAGGTTATAAATACTGCAGGAACTACGTTTTCACTTGTAATAGTGATAAGTATCTATGTTGTATGTTCCTTTTGACAGACCCATAGAAACTTTTTCTTAAAAAGGCAAAACAAAACAAAACAAAATCTTAGCAATAGTCTTATGAGACATATAAATCAATAATAAAAAGCAAGGAGTTTTCTGAGATATAACATTGTTAATATCTATTTGTATATGTGTCTGTTATTTTTTTTTAAGTATATACACATAAATGTATATATTCCTTTTAATATACTAAGCATGCTATCATTTCTTCAGATTATATCTGTTTGTGAAACAAGTTTGTTTTATTTCCTTAGGAGTAGCTGAATATTGAAGAGCATGTGTTTTAAACGTTGAGTTCTTGCTTTTCATATGACACATGACATGTTTGCTGTTTTGCGGCTGGGTGAACCCAAATCCAGAAATTTGGGAAAAAAAATCGCTGCCTTGAAGTCTTTTCCTGGGGCTTGACTTTCTCAGACAGATAAAATACAGAAATTTTTAGAAAGTGTAAAAGATAATAATGATTAGCCTAATTTTTGTTCAGGTTCATGTAGATTTTGCTTAAAGATGTGTCCTTAAAAAAGTGCTATCGTTACTGTCATATTTAATTCCATTTCAGGATAATTTGTCTCTAGCCAGACTTGCACAAAAGGGAAACACGTGTCTGTTTTGCCCGACTCCTGAACAATACAGTCACCTTTGTCTAGTTTATTTAATTGCTTCCCTGCCCAGGACTGGGGGAAGTCTGTCTCTTTCCAAAATGGGTGTCCCATGCTGTTCAGAATACACCAAATGTTTTGAATTTGCTATGATCTGTGAATGTCTGTCCAACCCACAGCTATTGCCCTAAAGAGTTGCATGTGCTGTCTCTGCTGCAGCAGACAATCTGCAGCCTGTTTAAGATTTGAGTGTCTACCAGGGACTGCTCATAATAGACTCCTCCTGCATGTTTGGGCTGTTATTCATCTGTCTCCTCCTTGCATTGAGCTCAAATAAAGAGCTGTAAGCATGGCTTGTGCTAATTTGTTTTTAAATGGAGGGACATCCACAGGAAGTCCTAGCTCTGATTTTGCAGCTAAGGCATGAAAAGAGTGAGATCAGCTGAGACTGGACATAATGCAGTGCAGGTTCTGAGATATCTTCAAAGAGATGGCGAATGAGTAGATACATAAACATAGAGTGACAAAGTTCACTCAGTGATAGGACACAGGAAGGGCCACGTGCCACGCTGGTCACTCACCAGAAGGACAAGTCAGCAGCCTCCATTTCCTTCCTGTGGAGATATCCCAAATCCCATACAGTGGCAGAAAAAGAACACCAGTCTTCTGGGAAGGTCCTTGAAGTTCACAAGATCCTAAAGGTTTCACAGGATTTGCAAATCACTTGAACTTGGTTTAAGTCAACTCTACGTGAAAGGAATGTGGGGTGGCAATATGGGAACTGTGGGACCTTTGGGAGGTGCAGGGACCTGAAGACTCAAATACTGTTTAATTATTTAAAAAAGAAAAAGCTTAAATCTCATGATGAAAGAGAGATGCCTGTGGCAGGATGTTGGCCCTACAGATGATGTGAATTTTAATCAGTTAATGCTTAAACAATAATTGAAAATGTAATGGACTATTACAACTTTAATAAAAAAGCAATACAGTCATTGTGAAAATGCAGCAATGAGTGAAAATGCAACAAGACCTGTAAAATAAAAGATCTCTTACTTCACTGGACTTGGGAATGGTCTCATAAATAAACTTGGCTTTTATTGAAAGTGGGCCTTTCTGAATTTTAGACTGGTGAATGGGCTTACTTCCTAACATGGGCTTGAAAGTCTTGAGGTTTATTATAGAGCTATGTATTTACATCCTCCATGCTTCTTCATGCTTTTTGCAGCTCTAAATAATTACACAGTCTACAATTTCGTCATCCCGCACACCTGCCAGATTGTGTGCTTGCTTGTGACATGATATGATTCAGCACAGTAAAACAGGTCAGTAGAACAAGATTTATCATATATCTTTTTTTTTCTAAGAGGAGCATAAAGTAAAAAGGGGATATTTATTATAAAGAAATGGATTGTGGTTTAGCATAGCGTCCAGCATTGTAACTGATAATTCTATTTTATTTTGCAGTAGAGCAGAAATAAAATGTTTAGCATGTAGTTAATGTTGAAAGGGATGTATGAGGCTATGCTGATGTTCAGTTCACTCATGTCAGAAAAATTAGATTAGCTTGTCCCATAAATGTTTTAACCAATAAAGCAACGCAATGATTGTCATTTATCATCGCCATTTTAAGCACACATCTTGGAAAAAAAAAAGGAAAAAAGTTTATGTATGTTTGAAATTAGCCTTAAATGTATTGTTTTCTTTTCAAAACAGCATGTTTTACATGTTTTTTTGGTTCCAAAAGAAGAAAAAGAACAGATTTATTTTACAACAGGGCATTTCTGTTTCTGTTTTTGAACATCTCTTCACACTTGTATGATCTGTTTGGCTGCTAAGAATGAGGAAGCCCTCTTTCTTGGCAGGAATGGGTGAGAGTACAACTGTCTCAAAATACTGCACACAAATAACTGTATATATGGAGATCGTCTCAAAATATACGCCAAGTTTTTACTATTCACTCTGTCTCTTCACCACTGTCTCACTCTCCCAGTGCCATATCATAATAGAGGCGTCCTTTATACTCCCACCCATTTATGGCTGTGTTTGAGTACTAAGGAGCTGAAGAAGATGGGTTAGGATGTGGGCAACAACATGAGGTAGGTGGGGAGAATGGCTGAGAGGAATGATTTGGAGGTTATGAGAAGCTGTGGGATAGAAACAATTCTGTGTTGGTGTGATTGTAGGTGTTGAGAAGAGAAAAGGCTACTGTGATGACCACAGCCAGCAGAAAGTTAGAAGAGCTCAGCAACTGACAAGAGAGAATGGATATTTGCTGAGGCAATTTTAAAATTTCACATTTTAACTCTTACTGGTAATTTTGTGTTTTCTTGAGAGATCAAAGGAATCTAAAGTCAAAGAAAACCAAGACTGCATAACAGGGTCAACGTTTTTGTTAGCATCTTCAAAAATCAACACACATTTCACCAATATAACCATGTGGAAAGTGATCTGACTTACAGTTCGCTATTTTAATTACAGAATGAATTCAGGCAATGAAGTCTGCAAGAGCACTACTGTCGTGCTTTGAGTTTCATCTGCATGCAGTCTGAAAGGCAGAATGTCTGGAGGAATGACTGGGGATCCTTCTTAGTTTTAGTCCTTCATATAATTCTTCAGTCCTTCAAATATTACTTCAGTCCAGTCCAGGAAAATGGGAAGCCATACCTGTCAGAAAGGCATTAGTAGCCACTATGCTCAAAATTGCAAACTTTGAACAACCAAGATCCGAAGTAAACATTTAAGCAGTTAAGACTTTGAGTTCTTTAGATGTGGTGTTAAGCAACCTTTTTTTTTTTTTTTTCCTTAAGGGGAAACACAGCTTATTTTTTGGGACATGCTAGAGTGCGAGCATTTGCCTTATTCCCTCTGAAATTGAGAAGGCTGTCAGTGGACTAACAGCTGCAGAGCATAATTAGTATTAGCCTAAATCTCAAATGAGATCATAATAATAAATACCATAACACTGATGGTTTGATGGTTTTCTTTAACATCTGTGTATTGCTTAGTATTTGTGGCAATCATCATATGATGACACCAGAGAAGGATAAATATTTTTATTTATAAAAATTGTTTAGGTTTACTCTGCTTCAGTCTTTCTCCTTCCCTAGCCATATACTGACTCTCCAGAGCTTTTTTCAAGTACACTGCTATTCAGACCCTTTCTGCTAAAGTCTTACTTCCTGCTAAGAAAATCTTATATAAAATGAGAGACTAAGGGAGAGTGTGATACAAGGCACACACTGTCTTGCAGTAAAACTTCTTAGATTTCTGGCATAACTATTTCTTTGCAGTAAATGTATGTTTTCCATCAGAGTTTGCTCTACCATGTGGCCTAATCTTCTTGATATTTTGCCCAACATATTATGAGCTCAAGCTACTATTTCTTTCCTTTGTACAAGCCAATAATATAAATACTAGTGAAAACCCCAGATAAACCCCAGTGGAAAACACATATCTATTTCATTGGGGTTGTTGGTTGCCAATGGGAATAAACAGATTTCTGTCTTTGAAGAGCTCATTAGCTTTTAAGGAAAAAATCGGAAAGAAAACTTTTCTAGCCTTATAAACCTACTGGGACTTGAAAACAAAATTTCATTTTGTATTTTTGGGAGCCTCCACTGACCTTGGCTTTGTCAATTTTTGTGAGCTGTACTTTAGCCCACACAGCTTTAGATGCTTGCAGTTAATTTAGAAAATATCCATTAGTGCTTGTGTCCAAACTGCAGAAGGGTGTTGGTTTGGAAAACAACTGCCTGAGCTTCCCCGATGAACTCTTCTATTAGATCATCCCTGTCGCCAGCTTTTCATTACTATTTGAATGCTTACCTTTCCCTCGAGGCCGACCAAGAGATTTTCTTGCTAGGGCAAGACATCAATATCCTTGGAAAATTGTAGCCCTATACTCAAGTGCTATGTACTGTAGTAAGAGTATATGCCATTACCTGCTTTGCTCTTGTGATTTCCATTTTTGAAAAAGCAAATAGCAAGATGTGCTGGGTAAAATATTGTGATTATTGATCTATTGTTCAAAAGAAAACAAACCAATCAAATAACAACAATAACAACAACAACAACAACAACAACAACAACAAAAAGAACAAACACCAGGATATTTGTCCTTTTTTTTTTCCAGTCATATCCTGCTAGTGATCCTGCTACTGATAAAGAATGCATTTCTAGAGGGAATTTAAATGACACTTTTAGACATAATTGCCTAAAAATATAAAACATTACAAGCTAAAGAAAGGTCCTATGGGTAAATAGCACATATCTGAAAAGTGTGGAAAAATGAGCTTGTTTTGACTGTACTGTCACATCAGTACAAATGTCATTTGCAAATGGATTTAAAAATTCAACAAGGATGGCTGACAATGCAGTTAAATCTAATTAAACTTTCATAGTCAAGGCTAAGTAATAATTACTATTTCTGAGTTGTTCATGGATAGCTTATTTGATATGAGAGTGTTAGTATTGAAATATTCATCATGTTTTGGAAGCCATTAAAGAATAGAATAAATCTTTATGTATCAGATGAACTCCTCAGTGAATATAAGTTCACAGTTTTATTCATACATAAAATGTCTGTATGTAGCATGACTATTGATACACCAAGAATAAAGCCACAGTAACCTTTGAAATCATATTTCTATCACTGCCATCTCTGTGCCTTCAGACTCATAACTACCTTACACTCTTGGTCTATACTTGTGTTCTTATAAACAAATTTTTTAAATTAAAATTTCTGTTATGGAGGATCATGACCACAGGCTTTCCTGCACTTCTACTCATGAACTTGTTTGAATTTCTTGTCCTGGATTTAATTCTCCTGGAACAATTACTGAATATTTTTTTAAGATAGGAAGGCCTTATCTTTCCAGCAAAAATGACCTGCAGCTGGCAGATATGCCAGTGACTATTTCTTTTTCAGACCTACTGCCATCAGCTGTTATTAAAACGACCTCAGCAGAGGGTACTAAGAAAATGATCTCCCTATCATTGGTAATAAAGAAAGGGAATGAAGGAGAATTTGCCTAACAGGTTTAAATCATGTTTTTTTCAATAATTTTGAGATATTTTTTCCTTGATTTTCAGATTTTGTGACCCAGCTCTGTCAATTCTGGGTCATCACAAAATGTGAACTTTGGCCCTTTTATTTATTTATAAAATGAATGATGATGGACAAGGGTATGGCTTGTAGACTGAATAATCTTACCTCTTGCCCGTGTTAAAGGAAGAAAAAAATACTTTTCAGAAAAATATTCAGGGTTTTCACAGCATTCTTCTCTAGGCAAATAAGTTGAAGCAAATAAGCTTCTAAAAATCTGTGTGACGTGCAATCATAAATGATTACTACCTTGCAGCCATTCATGAAGGGTACTTGCCCTAGAACAAATATACCATAGCCTTAGAATTTATGCCTTCATTTGAAGCCAAAAATAGACTAAGTAACTCAATAATTTTCTTTCTACATGATGACTCTCCTAGTCCTGTGTTTTCTGGGCTGTGGCCTGTTTTTCTCTGCTGTAGAGAAGTCAATCGCTGCATCTGTATATTCTTGCAATGACTCTTCTAATGTTTCTTCTTCACTGTAGAAGAAAAAAAATGAAGAAGATTTTTACATTGAAAAATTTTGTAAAATCTGAAGGTGTATTTGGAAATATGGAATCTGAAATAATAAAACCAGTAAGGCTGAGTGAAGAAGTTTAGCCAGTATCTTGCTAAATCTATGATGGGTTGGTATTTGAAGGAAGTACCACAATAAGATTTTTAATTATGTGAAAATATACTTGTGATTGGTAGAGTTTTTTTGAAAATGTTTGTGAAAGGACAAAATAACACAGAAACTACATTTGAAGTATGGTAATCTCAGTCAGGGCATATCTAAAGCCTGTAGATTCAACGATACTTTGAGATCCGTGCATCTTTCCTGGTCTGGTTCATAACTTTGATTGTTTCTGCAATATTTATTTGCAAAATTGAAAAAGGGAAGAAGAGTTGGCAAGAACAAAGAATGCTTTTATTTTAAGACACAGATGTAAATGTGCTGCCTGTTAAATCAGTTTGGAAAGGTGTCCAGTCAAGAAAGCAAGCAAACAAACAAAAACAATAAAATAACTACAGTAAATGCATTAGTATTGATATTCTGAGGCCCCAACACTGCAGCTAGAGCCTTCTGGCAACTCCTTTCTAAGTCTGAAGTATTTTTATAATCAAGTTGTGCACTGCTTTTATAAAAGCCTGACCAAAGCCTACAGGATGGTGGGAAATTTTCATCTTTTCTTCTGGAATGTCAGATTTGTTTCTTGAGTCACTTTCATTTATAGTGAGCATATATAAATTTGACAACATGATTCAAAAGTAGGTGGAGAGATTGAACATATATTCATGTTGTGTTATTTCTTTACACACAAATTTAAACTCCTGGATAAGAATAAGCTTCAATATTTACTTGGGTTTGCTGTGCCACCCAGAGGATGGCATAGGGCTCACTTTGATTGCATATATCTGCTTTATCCTTGCTAAGGTTAGAATGAGAAATACATATCTTTCTCGACGGTTTAGCAACTGCAGGAGTTTTGCTGAATTAGTCTAATTATACATCATTTTTCTAGACAGTGTGAAGAGTGGAAAGGTGCAGCCCTGAAGATGGCTGCAGAAAACTTTTTGAATACCATAATAGGGAACATATTGGTTTTTTTAATCTAAACTGCCCATGAATATACAGTAACAGATATTCCTTAAGTAAACCGAGGGCCTTCTGTTGTCATGATCTGATCTAAGCATCACTAAAATCAATATGATTTCTAGGATCATTCAGGCAATATAACTAAGATAAAAAGTGCAACATGTGCTCAAAAATTTCTGACCCAAGACAAAAATGACTGTTAGCTGGTCTAAAATTTAGCTTAATTAGGCCAAATGTTGCATTTAGTTGTAACTCTGTAACAGAGTAACTCTGTAAGAACAACTTGGAGAATCTCCTATGATGTTTGTTGTTATTCCAGTGTAATTCCATTTTCAGATTTACTTCTTTTCAAATATCTTTAAAACTAGAAAGATTTGCCATATACCTTCCTAAAAAAACAAGAATGTATAGTATTTGATTAGGGTTGAAAATAGTCACATAAATAAAATAATGTAAGTAAAAATAATTCATAACAATATTTTAGTTATATAAAGGAAATATTTCCCTTGTGGAATTAAAAGAAATCTAATAATATAAATGCAAAGTCACTTGTTCCACAGCAGACAAGAATGTATAGCTAAAGTTGTGATTTGCTTTCCCTTTCTACTTGTATCATGTTCTTTAACAGAAAGAAACTTAAAAAAAAAAAAAAAAGAGAGATGTGAAAAACCAAAACTTTCATCCATACCCTCCACAACAGTTAATCATAACCCTGGGATCACTCTGTAAGTACGAAGAGAATGGCTTTTTTTTTCTACAACTGGTCTGTAAAAACAAATTAAGAATCTGTTTGATGATTGCACTTCAACATCTTTTGTGCACACGACAAAAGGAACATCCTTCATTAATCCTCTTGCAACAATAAAATTGAAATGTGTACATGTCAATGTCCATGTTAAGGTTCAGGTATGCCAAGCATTGTCTGTATGCCTGTGTTAATATCATCATACCAGATGATATTAAAATCTTTGCTGCTTTCTGTGCAATGGCTTCTTTTCCTTTTGGACTCCTGTAGACAATGTTGTTATCAATCCCAAGCTGATAAACACAGTAGAGTCTCTTAATTCTGGTTCATCCCTATGTGCACAGCTAATATTATTTGATTCATTGGAAGTAGTCATATAGAGGTTTAATATAAAATTAGAGTATCAGATGCAGTTTTTGAGTATTAATGTTTGCACTGCTGTTGGAGACAGGTATCACTTGTTATCCAGCAGCATGTTATAGGTACACCAATTTCACTACCATAAATGCTTTTTTACCTGCACTGCTAACCATGAGATGTCCTCAGTCTGGGAAGAATTGTCATGAAGTATCCCTATCATTTGCTCCTAACTTATGGTGTCGATTGCAGATGTGCTCAGTTTCTCTTAGGTTTCTCTTAATGTCTGTGGTTGCATGGCCTACACCATTGGTAGAAGACTTGACAAATGGAATGACCAATAAAATTTTCCTTGCTTCAGAAGATGTCAGATGGGACTTTTTATGAAGGGTGTTCCAATTTCTACACTGCATAGTAATATAATATATTTATAACTGTGTATACTAAATTTATATATATATATATATACACACACACACATATATATATTTATATAATCACAGAATCATTAAGGTGACCTCTAGAGATCACAGAATCACAGAATGGTTAAGTTTGGAAGGGAGCTCTAGAGATCATTTAGTCCAACCTCCTTGCTCCATCAGGGACACCTACATGTTCCA
>VZSG01000217.1:506623-526370 GCA_013398315.1 Nothoprocta pentlandii | reverse complement strand
CTGGTGCCTGGGGTTATTCCTGCCCAGGTGCAGGACCCTGCACTTGTCCTTATTGAACCTCATGAGGTTCCCCTCTGTCCAGCTCCCCAGCCTGTCCAGATCCCTCCCAATGGCAGCACAGCCCTCCGGAGTGTCAGCCACTCTACCCAGCTAGGTGTCATCTGGAAACTTGCTCAGGGTGCCCTCTGTGCCCTCGTCCAAGTCACTGACGAACATGTTGAACAGCCCTGGGCCCAGTACTGACCTCTGGGGGACACCACTGGCCACAGGCTTCCAACTGGACTCGAACCCATTTATCACCACCCTCTGAGCTCTGCCATCCACTCAGTTCTCCATTCACTTCACTGTGCACTCATCCAGTCCACGCTTCTGGAGCTTTCCTATGAGGATATTATGGGAGACAGTGTTGAAAGCCTTGCTGAAGTCAAGGTAGACAGCATCCATGGCTCTCCTCTCATCCAACTGGCCAGTCATCCCATCATAGAAGGCTATTAGGTTGGTCAAACATGACTTCCCCTTGGTGAATTCATGCCGACTGCTCCTGATCACCTTCTTTTTCTTCACATGCCTAGAGATGCTCTCTAGGATGAGCTGCTCCATCACCTTTCCAGGGACAGAGGTGAGGCTGACCAGCCTGTAGTTTCCCAGCTCCTCCCTCTTGCCCTTTTTGAAGATTGTAGTGACACTGGTTTCTTCCAGTTCCCTGGCACCTCCCACGCTCTCCATGACCTCTGGAAGATGATGGAGAGCGGCTGAGCAATAACCCCCACCAGTTCCTTCAGCACTTTTGGGTGCATCCTATATGGGCCACTGGGTGGCTAGTTTTCCTAAGTTATCCCTAACCCAATCCTCCACAATCAGTGGAAGGTCTTCTTCTCTCTCTTTTATTTCTCTTTTACCTGGGCTCTGTAGCTCTTGGGGACTAGCCTTAGCAGTAAACACTGAAGCAAAGAAGGCATTTAGTAACTCTGTCTTCTCCTTGGTGATCCTCCATCACCAAGGCACCCTCCCCATTCATCTGTGGAATAACCTTTTCCCTCGTCTTCCTCTTGCTATTGATATACTTATAGAAACCCTTCCTGTTGTCACTGACAGCCCTCACTAATTCTAATTCCATACGGACCTTGGCCTTCCTCATTGCATCTCTGCATCCTCTGACCATGCACCTATATACTTCCTATGTGGCCTGGCCCTTCTTCCACATGATGTATGTTCTCTTTTCCGCATTAAGTTTATCCAGTTTATATATATATATACTAACCATATAAAATAATTTCATACATTTAGCTAAATAGAATACTGCAACTTCAGTGCCCTTATGAACACTAGCTCCTCAAAAGAGGCTTAGTAAATAGCACCAAAACAACTAATGAAGATCATCATTGACCCTGCATGTTTAGCGGGATGTGCTCTGGATACTGGTCTGGATATAGTCACAGAGCATTATATAAAATAATAATATATATAAAATATAATATATATAAAAAAATATATAAAAATATATAAAAGAATATATTCTCTATGAACTCAAGTTAGACATCACCCTAATTCATTAGGGTTAAAGATATCCTTGTTATAGTCTAGACTGATTGCTGACCCAGACTGGCTATAAATAACTCCAAAGAGAAATTTTTCAGGCTATTAAATCATTGTTAAGCCCGTGTGTTCACAGTTACAGGCACAATGCTGCCTAGTGATCCTTTTCAAGACTTGGCATAACAATGTCCTAAAGTAACTATCAGAGGAGATAACTAGAGTGTGAGGGACAAAGACACTGGTAAAGACTTCGTTTTATGCCATGACTGTTGAAGAAAAAATATATGAGCTTTTTTTTTCCATGACATCTGTAACATCTCAGTCAGTGACTGGTTCCAAGTAATTGTCTACTTTTGGGGTTGGTTGAGTGTTTCATGATGAAGAATTTTTGTTATACTTGGACAAACTCACTAAAATTCAGAGCTGAATTTTGGCTTGCAAAGAAAAAGCCTAGTTTCATATAGGACAAACTTCTTTTGGGTTGAGTTTTGTTCAACAGTATCTTTGGGTGAGATTCTAGAAACACTGGGGGAGTTTCAAACTGAGATATCTGTCAAACATACAAATTACTTTGATCAGTGAAGCTGTTGAGAGGGAGCAAGATACCACTTTATTTGTACTTAAAACTGTTGAAATCTATCTTAAGACATTGTTTCTTTTGCACCAATAAACTCTGTAATTGCCAGCTCACTATCAAATGTTCCTTCTGGGACAGCAGATGCAGTCAGAGCAAAGAAACTGAAATCCTGGTTGTTCTCACATTTTTATGGCTTTATACAACAAGAAACTTAGTTACCTTCTAACAAGAGATGAGAATCTGTTGTGAAAATCTGATTAGCTGCACAAATTACTGTTATTATTGAACAAAAGGGGTGATATATAGGCCCTATATATACGGGTTATTTTCTCATGACACCTTGGATTACATCTTTTAATTTATATTGCCAAATGACCATTTTCTGTATCTTTTACTCCTGTTTTCAAGTCACTGAGTGATGGTGATTAAAAAAATGCCTATCACTCAACTTTACATTTTTATTTCACTAGGTATGATACCAAGAGTCACCTTGTCTCTCTTGTTTGGGGTACATATCCAGATAAATGCACAGTGAATGACATTACACAGAAGAAAAGATTACACTGTAAAAATTAGACACAAGAGCTGAGAAATTTCTGTCTTTTATTAGGAGTATTTGTAACAAATTTTCAGCTTGTAGTATTACAGGGTATCTTAGAAAGCGACAGAAATCAAACTTACGCCCTTCCAGTTCATTTCCAGATGTAATACAAAATGTAGAGTTTGAGTTTTCTTCTTCTCCTTTTTTTTTTTTCTTTTTCTTCCTTCTTTAGACTTGTATCTCATTAAGTTTCTTCATTTCTCCAACCAACCTTCTCTCACCAGTGAGCTACTATGCCTCCTGAGAGAGCCTTAAGCAGTCAAGATAATGTTAGCTGTTTTATTCATGAGAAAATGGAAGCAAAGTCTTTCCACATGAAGTGTTTTTCAAAATTAAACATCCTAACTGCAGTTACTGCAGTCTTTTGTGAAGATGCTAATCAGTATATGTGAGATCTTTTCAGAATGTTTGTTGTTTTTCATAAAGGAGCTCCTGTTCAGCTGTCATAAATGATCATCTTTACTGGGGGTATCCTAGTGGGCTTGGCAGGATCCCCATGTGCATCTTGTCTGGGTTGCAAATAAATGATCCCTGTCCTGTCTGTGCCGTGCCTCCAGTGAGATTAAAGGGCCTGGTCTTCTGACATAAGTTTTTTAGTTTAGGACTCATAGGGTTCTTCAGGTCTTTAGGTCTTCTTTTTTCCAACCCCCTTCCCTCCCCCCACACCCCCAATCATACACGTACCTTTTTTGGACTAAATTCTAGTTCCAGTGTTTTGTCCATGCCTCTCAGCTGTTTGGTATCTTTGAGTATACTTGTTCCGGTTGTTATCAGAATTTTTCCTACAAGCACTGTTTTTTTGTGTATTTGTGTGTGTATTTTTTTCCCTATGTTTTCTTGACTGTTGATGTTTCATACTATCCAGGGAGTCCTGTTTTCTTTGTCAAAGATAAATCTCCATCTGACTCTTCTTCCTTTCCAACTTTTCTCTTAGTTTCTTGTCTGATATTTTCCTAGTCATTGCTCCCAGGAAGCCTCAAGACATCCTTATTAATTATCCAATGCATTTATCAGTTGAGGAGGGGGAACCCAGATGTGGCATTTGCGTGCAGGCGTATCCACGTGCAGTATGGATGCTCCTTTCACCAAGGCCCTCTGGGTTTGTCCATAGGCCCGGGCAGCGTTCCCAAATTCCTCCATGAATCAGAGGAAGGCAGAGCGTGGCTCTCCGCTCTTGTAGCCTCCCAGGAGATGTGTTACAAGCCCATGACCTCAGTTTCTCTTGGTCTTCCTCCCCCTCACTCCCATAACCCAGCGATCTTCTTGCACTGTGGAAAATTCCTCTGCACACTCAAAGGTAAAAGATCCTGCTCCTTCCTCTCAACTGCAGTACAGTGTAGGATGCTCTGTGTGTGTGTGTATCAGTTTGGTATGTGGTGCGCTTGGTCCAGGCGCTTTTCACAATCAGTTACTAAAACCTATTGAAAGTATTGTATTTGGGGGTGTGCCTGGGGGAAAGAATTCATGATCTCATCAGGTTTTAAATTTTTCCTGGTATCCTTGTTTTCCTTGACCTGTGTCTAAGGCAAGCTTCAAATACTCTCCGTCCAGAACAAAACTGGACATTGAGCTCACTCTATCTTTTCTGGCACAAAGTCAATAACTTGCTATAGTAATTCATGAAGGGGAAAAATGGCAATTCCCACAAACATCTTTGAATGCAGCAGAGTCATACATCTGGACTGCTCCTGGCACCCCACAGCTGTAATCCTCAGTTTGTACTTGGAAAAATAGAAAATGTCTTGGTGGGCCTCTGCTCAGCATGCAAACACTCACTTCATGTTCACTGCTGACTCCTGGGACTTTATATGGGTATTGATTAAATGAAAACTGAATCTTTTTCATGTATCAGTGCCAGTTCACATCACCTAAAGGTGGTTAATGTCAATATTCATTGTCATCAAACATAAAGCAAATACACCGTGCAAAGCAGACCTACTTTGGTAAGGGAAATTGGAATAATAATCTATGAAGTAAAATAACTTTATATCTGATTTAAGTAACCATTCATTGTAAAGCAAATGATATGTAAAAATGCACACTAAACATCAAAAAAAAAAAAAAAGATCCCATGATTCTCCTACTTTAGCTGAGTTTGAAAAGACACTGTAAATATTAGTATTCACTTATATATTAATACGGCTGACTTTCTTATAACCCATTCTTGCCACTTGCTATCATAAACCTGAGAGCTACACTTCTGAGACAACTGTGGTGAGAAATAATGAAAAATTAGCTCTTAGGCAGTAACACTGAATGAAATAAATTATATTCTTACAGGAAAGGGAGGAGAAAATCATATGGATCAGAAGTTTAATTAATGGAACATTGAAATAAAATATATACTGGTTTAGTAACTCTGACTGTAATGGACTCACTGGAAAAAAAAATACTCAGAGGATATCAGACTCTTCCTGGGTTCCCAAGTGCTTGTAAGTATGGGAATGTAATACATGCATACAAATAATATTGTTTATTGTCTAAATCTTGGCTGTGTATTTTTTTCTTGTTCTTCTATTTTGTCTCTTTCCTGCAGTATTATTTTCCTAAAATTTCTCCCATAGATTATCTGGGCTTTCTGATAGGAAAAATTAGTGTTTGACTCAACGGCTATTGAAGGCAATGAAATATTCTATTTTAAAAAGTTATGGAGACATAAAACAAACTGTATTGCCAAACTGTATTACTGCTAATACAGAATTCTTATGGTCTGTATTATATCCATTATTTTATTTA
Organism: Nothoprocta pentlandii; assembly: GCA_013398315.1. Taxonomy (NCBI): domain Eukaryota; kingdom Metazoa; phylum Chordata; class Aves; order Tinamiformes; family Tinamidae; genus Nothoprocta; species Nothoprocta pentlandii. The sequence goes on along the minus strand of VZSG01000217.1, from coordinate 520,920 downwards.
AAATTATTGGCAATTTAATTCTCTGTTTTACTACACTGACTTTACTACACTGGTGATATTAGTTAAGTTTTTGCTGTACGTAATCTTTTCTTAGACTTGATAGTGTCCCAAATTCTAGTCTTGCATTGTCCTTTACAGAATAGAAATCCTGTCATATTTTCTTGGCAGGGTGAGATTTCCAGGTTCTTTTTTTAGCACATTGATTGAGAGGTTTTTTTTTTCTCTCCCTGTGTTGTCCCCCTACGCATTCCTTCTCTGGCATTTTTAAGAAATCTCCGTGCTGAGCTGAGGTGACAATTAATGATTTTTTTTGATGTTACAATGAGGGTCTTTAGCCATATCTTTCAGGTAATCTCTGCTAGTTTTTGATATTTTCCACAAGCTAGTTTTTGATATTTTTTTTTTCTCCATTTGGCACACATTTATATTGTGTGCTTTTAGAAGATACTCGCTGTGGTCTCACTGTGCTGTGCGGTCACATGAACCTGCACTTCTGCAAAAAACATCTATTATGGAATCACAGTAATTTTGTCTTATCTTTATTATCATACTTTTCTTTTCATGTCACAACAACAACAACAACAAAAAAGATTATAGGAGGTTATAGGAGAAGGAGGCAAAGCTTAAATGCAGGGGAAAACAAATGTGGAAATGGTTGGTAACACCCTTGCAGAAGGCAAGCACCTGGCCTCTGGGGCAAAATGCTTCACCAGTCTCCAGTAGGAGGCTTGTGGAAAGAAGCTCACACTGCATTAGCAAATTTTTGTCTCTAGTCTGGATTGCACAACCCTAAGGTTGAAACAACCAGCATAATCATTGGTAAAGAAACTTAGTTTGGGTTCCTTCTACATGAGCATCGTGGTGCAGTATGTAACGATGTCACTACCAAAAAAAAAAGTAACAATAAAAGTGATCATGGTGTTTTTGGAGGCAGATATTTGGTGAGAGCATTACATTTGCTTTTAATTAAATCAAGTTTGTTGAGATCGTTAGAGAAAAAGGTGACTTTAAATTTTGTAATATATTTTGTGCTTTCTGCAGAACTGTGTTATTATTTATTTTGAAATTACCATTTACCATTTACCAATTACCATCATGAGATAAGCTTTCAAAATGTTTGTTAAAATGTTCCTGCCTGGTCTGTAAGGCAAGGATCCCTAGTCCATAGAAACCTTAGACCCTTAGTCCAAGGGACTTTGGTCCATAAGGTCAAGTGCATTTCCTGCGCTTGAAATTTAGGTCTCTCACAGGTTAATAAAATGGCAATGTGGATGAGCATAACTCATCAGCCTATGGATGCAAAATCCCCTGCAGAGAATAACAAAACACCATAATATTTCTTAATACTGAATCTCAAAGCTATGAAAAATTCTGTGGAGGCAAAAGACATCCTATCAAGCACACCTTGGGGAAGTTTACATGCTGTTTATTCCAGTTAATACAAAGAATAAATCTCACCCAAGATGCTCAGAACTCTGCCATTACTTCTACTTTAACAGCAAAACGTGGAAAATAAAAGTGCTCTAAGTGCTATTTTTTCCCTCACTGTTCCTTTGTAGATAAAAAAAATCACTCATATGTCTATGTCTCTTTGCTTTTGATTATTTTAGAAAAAGAATTGCTGTATTGTCCTGGGATACAATGTACCGATACTGTCTTATATCACTAAATCATTTTGGAATACATTTCCTATGAAATAACACAAGATAAATAGGTTGCATAGCTAGCAGTTATGCTTACAAAGGCTTAAAGTTATGAGAGCTTTCTTGGGTGGGATTGGGGCTAAATTCTATGTGAACAAATTTCTATAAGGATTGCTGGAAAAATTCTTTAAGTCCTAAAATAAAGAAGAAAAAAATCTTTTTGAGAACTTTTTCTTCTAATATGCTGTTGATGAAGAAAAGCACAAGCAAATACTGAAAAACAACTGAAGTCTGCTGAAAAAATCCTCTGTTGAACAGAATTGTTCATCAATTCCACAAGTAGCAGAAAGTAAATGGAAATGTGACCTGAATCAGCAGATGAAGAAAAAGCAGAAGTGAAACCTGTTAGAAATGCTTCTGTTGGATTTTTGGCATAGTTTGGTCCTTATATTAGATACCTAAAGTGCTGTCGGTATATTCTCAAAATAATAATAATAATAATAATAATAAAGCTGTAGTAGACATTAAAGCTATTCTTGAAGAAGCAATAGAAGTTTAATAGAAACCATCTGTTATGATGTTCAGACTCAACAAGTCTTGTTTTAAATGGTTATTTTGATATTTTTCGGTGATTTTTTTCTAAACAATGAATTCTCTGCAAAAATAATCTCTTTAAATAAGATCAAAATAAGCATTTCTATATCTTCCCTTTCTAGGGGAGAAAAACTTTCTACCACATTGTAGTTTTATTTATTTATAACTGCTTATGAGTCATTTCATTTATGGCAATAAGCTCCTTTGGAATAATTTGCTACTTTATAGATAATGAATTCTTCTCCTTTCTTTTAAGAATAATGTAAGTTGAAGTATGTAATTAATATCCCATAATAGCTTTTTCTTCCTTGTTTTACACTGACCTATACCTTCTACACTGTGTGATATATGTGGGAGTGAAACACAGTCAGAAGTCTGCAATGTGATAGAGCCTGTAGAGTTCTGAAGTTCTTCATAAATAAAATGTTTTCATCAAAGACAAGCACTCCTAAAGCAACTCTTATCCTTTCACCACACACACAGCCTTGTACTTTCCTTCATTGAGAGGGTGCCTTTGTGCATAGCACTGCAGTGCAGGATGAACTATTCTGAGATAGCTTTAATTCAACTGGCTTCAGTTGTACTGGGAATACAGTTGGAGAAACTAGAAAATTTAGTGCAAGTAAAAAGCCAGAATATATTCATTTTCTACACAGGTTTTGCATTTGAGCCATTTTACTCAAGGCAGTGTTGGGCTGCCCAGAGGACTAGGGATGCCCCCATGCATTATAGCTGATGAAAAGCTGGCTCTGATGGGTCTGCACGAGAAATACTCATAGCAGTACAGAGGTGCCTGTAAACTAAATGAAACTGTTGTTAAGGAATGGTCCTAGAGACTGAGGAACTTGGGTAAGAGCATGCTCACTGGTTACGCTTAGCTTTGAAAATAAGACAGGAGGTTATTCCTTACGCTCTTGCACCTGTAAAAGCACTTCCATTTTAAGACATTGCTGTTCAAAGCAGGCTCCAGTTTGATATTAAAAAAATATTCAAAGCAAAAGCTGATATTTTACATATCATTACTATGCAGATGCTGTGCTTGGGTTTACATTCAATATATGTATGTCATTTCAAGTTCATGTTAGTGTACCTTGATTTTTGTGTGGATAGGTCGTGAAATCCTTGAAAAATTCAGTTAAATAAATATGTAGCTGTCGAGCTCCCTCTAGCAGAGTTTAGTTCTCTGCATTCATTTTCTCTGGTGTGTTCTCTGAAATGGTTGTACTGCTTGTCTTTTTTGATTGCTTGAAAAGCGCTGCTTTACATAGGTTTTTTTGTTTTTCCAGTAGTCAGTACTATGTCTTCTGGGTAAACTTATTCTGAACGCTAACAGTAAGATATGAATATAATATTTTCCTCTGCAAACAATTTAAGAGGAGATAAAAATATTTCTGTTTTAAAAAGATTTGAAGAGATGTCAGAATAGCACTTCAAGATTGAAGTCCTCTAGTGACTGTATCACCCTGGGCAAAAAAATGACAGCTAAAGTATTGGAATTGGTAAATTGGTAACTGGAAGGTCATTAATTTGAGAAAAGTGTTAATTATTTGTTCCCTATAAAATCTGGTCTTATATAAAACTAAGTAGATCTAACAAAATAATAAACTCATTTTTACTAAGCTGAAAATGTGTATTCTCACCATGAAACAATTGTAGTACACCTTACATTAAGTGACATCAATTTTGCTCTTTTAATAAGTATTTTATTTATCTTAATTGTATCAATCCTTTTTATTAATTTTGATTAAAATATATTTTTATATGAAACAATATTTTACAGTTAAGATTTGTTTGCTGATGTATTTCATTTCATATGTAATAAAAATACATATTTATTTTCTTAATGATACTTATTTGTAAGGATATCCTCTATTAAATGTATAAAAAAAATCAGACAAATAATACAAGGGTGATAAAGGCATCATGATCATCAAAGTCATCCTAAAGGTCTTAGGGATAGAGACTGAATTTTGCCATTCATATGGAATGGCCTCTGCTATGAACAGTAAGTCAAATACATCATATTTGATTTAGAAGATGTTTTTTTTCCTTCAAGATGGAGCCCCAGAAGGCCTAAAGGTTTAGTATCCCTTTGTTTACTATAACTGGTATATTCATCTGAAGAAGAAGAAGAATGGCATTTGTTTTCTTCAACAGCATAAGCCACTACTAATGTTAGAAAATAATGTTAGAAATATTAGAAAATCAAACAATGAACTGATAAGCACTGTAATTCAAATCAGTCATTTAAGAGATGCAGCTGGATTCAATGTGATTTGCATCAGCTATTTAATGGGTGATGGTCTTCTTTAATAGGAATGCTGCTTGGGAAGAGAATTTTAAGAAGTTTAACTAGAGAAGCCTTAAAATACTGTGCTTTTTGCAAAATTCTGGAGGTTGTCAAAACAGGACCAAAATTTTAGCAGGCTTTGAGCTGGTATGCCAGTGAGCCACTGAAGGAACCTGGTAGTTTTTGTAATCATTAAAGAGAAAATGATGTTCTCATTCTTTTTTTTTTTTTCTTTTTTTTTTTTTCTCTCTTTTTAAAATTGTCCCCTCATCTATTCATCAGCTTTGCTTGTATCTATGAATCAAAGTTTGCAACAGAAGAGACACTTAGTTTGGCATAGTGGCAAGTACTCAAGAAGGAAGAAAAGCAGCAAAAAAATAACATTGTGTTAATATGGGCAAAGTGACACTTCACTGCCAGGCAGATCTGAACTGTACTTTAGTGCTAATTCAACCAATGGATTTGATCTTCCATGCAATAAGCTAGCTACAAAGTAGTTTGCAGTGCAGAAAAGATGGGGAGCAGGATTCTACCCTCCAAGTGTGTTGTTTTGATTGAGGCGGTGGTTCTTCTCACTATTTTTTCATAGGCCAAAAGGGAAAATAGGAGGAACAAGTTGCTCATTTGGCTTATTTCCACTACTGAGATGGCCATTTCATAGGTCAGGAGGGACAGGCAGAGGAAGAGCTTGCTTATTTGGCCAATTTCCACACAATTTCCTGCAATCAAACCATATCCCTGTTTGCTTTTGCTGTGCCTTCCACTGTTTTCTTTTCTTTTTTTTTTTTCTTTTTTCTAAATGTCATACTAAATGCAAATGTCATCCATACGATCCCCTAAGCCTGGAAGAACATGTGTGCTTCTTGGGTAGTGTAGCTGGAAGGCCTCTAATCTTCATGTCCTGAGGCTAGCAAGGAAAAAGAAATAGCTACCTATATATGAATTTAAAGTGCAAAACAGATATCTATTATGCTTTAAAATACATTCTGAAGTATTTTAGAATACATACATGTATTCTAAAAACAAACATATTTACCTTCCCTCTGGCCAGCACTGAACTGAGCCTATATGCAGGTTCCTAAATTTTGATTTCTTTGAACAACCAGTGATTTAAACTTAAATTTAAGACTTTGGTTCACAGTAAAGGGCATGAGTCCTTCCTGTATATCTTACTGCCTCCCCAACCTCTGTACCCATAGCTGAAGTCACAGGAGGCCATTTATCCAGGAAACTCTTATTTATAGCTTTGAGAAGGAAACTATTAGGTAGGCCTCCTCTGCAAGGCACCTCACTTTTGGAACTTGCTCTCCTGTTTAATCTGTAATCAGCTGAATTTGTTAACTGATAGGTTGCATTATAAAGACTTTTCTCCCCTTCTTCATTGCTTTGCAAAAATATTTTACTTGGCTGCTTGTAGTATTTGAAAAACTTTTCCAGAAGAGATGTCTTTATTTCCAAAGATCAAAAGAAGTAATTAGGCTAATATCTGCAGACTGATGAATGAGGGAATAAATATATAAGTAATGTACAAAGAAATTTCATTACATTAAGAAGAAAACCATAGGTACTGCTCTGACACCAACTTGCAACTACCAAATACAGGTTTCTTGCTGCAAAAATTATCACTAACTGATCTGTATTCTGCGAACGGTTGCCTCTTCCAGCTAATTGGTAGATGAAAAAGTTTATTTCATTTTTAAAGAGTACAGGCAAAATAGACACTATAGTTTAAAATAATCTCCCTTTCAAGCCATCTTCTGAGAATGTTTATGGACAACAGCTGAGCTTAGTTTCAAGTCACGCATAGTTCACACTTGCACAGAGGTCCCGCTGTCTAATTTTATTACCACATCTGTCTCTGCTTAAAAGAATAAGATAACTAATCAAGTTTATATCTGTTTTGTTCACACAATTATTTTGGTGTGAGAAGCTTCAAAAGCATAACTGAGGTGCTTCGCTTACCTATGAGACCTCCTTCAACCTGGCATTACTAGCATTTTTGTTATGAGCTGAATGCTCATATTCTGATTCCGAAAGAGAATCCAAAACATCTGTCATGGAAGCAGACACTGGAGTAAGGCCTTCAAAATCCACATGGTTTTGTTGCTCTCACTTATTCAGAAGCAGGGAGGTTTCAGTGAGAAATTGGTTTGTGTAATTGCCATTTCCAGAAAGCTATGGGGAGGGTCCACAAGAGAGCAGCAGTGGTTGTCAGAGGTCTACAAAACAACTCTAATACCATGACCTGCAAGAAAAGCCTGCAAGAACTGAAAGGGAAGGCCCCAGAGAGCAATGATGCCTGTTCAAAGGGGAGGGAAGCTAAAATTCTTCATTCCTGTAGCTAAAGAAGTAATAGCTTAATGGAAACAGAAAAAAAATGGCAAAACGGATTTTCTAATAGTTGTGTTATTTTAATTCCAGAATTGATACTCTCAGAAAACAGACATTCCCCATCACAGAGGTTTTAACCTCCTGATGTAATTTATCAGCACCTGTCAGATAGACTTCGGTATGATAGCTGTTCCTTGGGTGGGAAGATGGATAAATGGCCTGTCTGGCCTTACCTGTCTAGGATTACATGATGTGGAGAGGTGAGCGAGAGGGGAGCTCTGCAGTATACTGACCCTGCCTCTCCCAGCTTGATGAATCAGCCTGTAATTCAGCTTCTCCAGGAAAGGAAAAGGGAAACACATCTCAGCCTTTCTTTGTGACGTTTTCTATCTTTTTACAGTTCCTTGAGCGTGTGAGATACTGGAAAGTAAACTAATGGTGTGGACTGATTGAAACCTTTGGTTCTCCTCATAAATGTGTTCAAAGGTCCAAAGATGTATGGAAGAAAATCAGTGTCAGGAAAAGCTGCATCAGGTCTCCATAGATCGCTGGCAGAACTGCTGTTTCTGTGTGTGAGATCTTATTTCCACCTTATGAATGTAGCTCTCCCAAGAATTATTCCATGGAGGAAGAGCTGGATATCTGCAAGAAGATACATCCCTTACAAAAGGAAAGAAAGACTTTAAATCTTTCTATTGTATTTACGGGAAGATAATATTTCAATGAACAAAAAGTCCATCTTAAATGGACTTAAAATGTTGGCTTAAAATGTTGTTGATGATACACAACTAAGAGTTGAGATCCAGACTTAAAATCAGTAATGACCAAAAGTGAGAGGCAGTCAAATGATTATATATGTACACATTCTGAGGATAGATGTATCTATGAAATGTAGACATTTTGTTGAGTGCCACCTCTACTGAAATACTTCTAGAACTTGGTCCTCTCCTTTTCTATAAAGATAAGTAAAGATAAAAATATTTTTTCCTATCTTGCAGGCATATGAATAGAATAAAATACCGTAAAAGATTGTGGTAGTAGGAGCTATAAAGCTATGGGTTAAGTACCACATACTTTAACTCATAATAAGTCCTTACATTGTTGGCCTCTCAGAAATACTTCTATCAATAAATTGCCATCCTTATTGTGGTTTAGGAATGCATTTATACTACCACCTCCAGGTACTATTGTACTGGTACTATTTATTTTGACTGGCTAGAAATCTGTTTCCTTCACACGGATCATGAAACAGTTGTGTGTATGGGTGACACACTTGGTGTACTCACTCCTACACTGCCAGAAAAAGCAGGAGCAATCCAGGGTGAAACAGTTACATCAGTTGGCTCAGAAAAGATGTTTGAAAGTGATACCAAGGTTTTCTGACTACATACCGACTAGTTTCCTTTTTCTCAGAAGACACAGCTTTTTGGATAAATCATCATGCTCCAGTGAAGTTCTTTGAGCACTCTGGTGATGGATACTTCCTGGCTTTGGCTCACGCGGATGGTTGTGCCACTTATCATCACTCTGTTCATTTCTACAGACCTCACTTAGGCACACCAGCTCATGCACTCTTGTTCTCACCTATCTCAGCATGACCGAAAGGAGGCAGAGATAGGAGCTGCAAAGCAAAATCAAGAATACTTTCCATGATCCCAATACTTTTTTCCCACTTCCACTCAAGCAAAAGATTTGAGGGGAAAAATAATAATAATAATAAAAAAAATGAGTAGTTTGGAAACCTTTTAGCCATATGCCAATGGCTTTATGCCTATTTAAAAGTATTGCACAACCTATGTTTTAAACTCTGTTGCCTCAATTTCTCCATATCTTAGCTAGTCTCCTGGGGCAACTTTTTGCCATTGGCCTGCCTTCAAAGCAAGTGCCTGTGGGCAGTGCTCCTACAGCGTATAACATACCGTATGCTTTGACAACTCATGTGGTCTTAATGGGTTTCCCAGTTACAGAGGCTAAAAGAGCAAGGCAGCCTGTCCTGCTGGCTACCACATAGCAGTTTTTATGAATAAATCCCATAGATAGGGAAAAAATAAATCATTGGTGCAATGTTTGTTTTTTATCTGGTAGGTATAATGAAATCTTTCTCTTCCGCAGCAGAAGAAAGTGCAAATAGGATATGCTTGAAGTCATTTAAATGAATAATGATGCAGAGGCTAGTTAACTTCATTTCGGTAAGCCTCATGGTCCCCTCAATGTTTGCAGTTAGGTGACAAATTGGAGAGGGATATCCAGAAATCAGTGATTATCTTTGTCCGCCTACCTTGCTCCATGTTTGCTTTAAATCTGTATGGATACACTTCAGAAAACAAGGCTGTTTGTAAGTCTCACTCTACAGAACAGCAAGGAAATTAAATTTGCCACATGGAACGCTTCTTTGATTTACCTACAGCTTTTGAAGTTATGTCTTCTCCTTATCCACTCTTGTTTGTCATGGCCTCGTTATCTTGATCAGCCTTCAATCACCTCTACAGCAGCTCCTCCTTATCCTGCATATGATCTCATCCCACTTGCCTTCTTTTTCTATGCATACATTAACATTACAATACATATGTTTAGCTGTAAAATAAAAATACTAACATATCTATAGTGATACTCTGGCAGTTACAGAGCAATTTACCTTTCAGAATATCTGAAACTCCCTGAGTTACCTAACCCTTTCTCAGAGCCATGCTTCATATCCTGCAAGATTTCTCACATACTGTCATTTCCAGCCTCTTTTTTTTTTTAATTATTATTTTAAAGTTTATATGCTTTTGAGTCATTCTTATGTTTAAACTGAATATGTATGTTAGGCAAAGTTATTTTTAACCCACTATGTAGTGGGTTAAATGTAATTTAATGTAATTGTCCCATTTCCCCTGTAAAGGATCAGGATGAATTCAGAAAGCGACTGGTTGCCTAGCAGGGTTGCATTGAGGGTGGACTGCAGCACCTCTCTTTCAAACTGTGGCAGCAAATACAAACATCTGCAGCTGACTTCAAAAATTCACAGTTTTATCATGAAAGCAGAAAAACTGACAAATAGATTAGATTATTAGTGAGCACTATATAAACATCTGCTCTATTTAAACCAGTAAAACACTTTGCTCTATGGTTTACACTTCTCTCTGCTGTCCCCACATCCATTTAATGTAGGGACTTACAAGAGGGGAGAAAATGAAGTAACCTGCTGAAGTTCCCCAGCTTTGCTTCTGATATAAATTAGAAACGGTTACAAAGTCTTTAAACACTAACGTTACGGTCCCTAATGGGATGAGAATAATTTCCTTGTGGGGAGCAGAACTGTGTTTTTCCACCTTTTTTGATCATTTGAAATTCCTTTGATCTCTTAACTTGCTCTTATGGCTTGGCAGACGGGTTAGTTTCACTGTCTTTATTTCAGAGAAAGGCTTCCCTCTGCTAAGAGAATGCAGAACTATCAAGCTACTGTCAAAATAGCCTGCTCACTGCTCAGGCAGCAAATAAAGAAAGACAGCAGGGCTAAGGATTTGCCTCCTTTTTTATAAATGATAATGCAATTAATCCACCTTTTTTTTTTCTGCCCACTATCTGATGTTTAACGTAGTCTGCATATAGGCATTTACCAAGTATAACACACTTGTAAGCAGCATCTATTCTTAATACAAAGGTTAAATCTCACATATATTTCATTTTTTTTTAATATAATCATCAAGAAGAACCATGCAGTGTGTCAATTAATTGTGTGAAAGAATTTCCTTGGAATACGTTGTGCAATAGCATCTCTTCTTTACTCCATGACAGCAATCTCTGTCTACAGCTTCTGATGATGAAACTGCACATGGCATTGTGTATAGGTGAGTCATAAAGATTGGAACAAGACTGCAATTGCACGTATACTATGGCAACAATTTTAGACTTATACATTGACTTCAAAAGATTTACACACTTGCAAAAATTAATTTATGTAAAACAAAGAAATTCTGGGGTCTTACTGGGAGGGCCTAAATGTTTACCAGAGTCTAATTCAAAACACCATCTAAACAGTTCCTATCAATTAGTGCTCTCACCTACTTTGCTTTTGAAAGGTTTCAAAATTATGAAGAACAATATGCTAAAGAATAGACTAATCATTGTTACACTCTCCAAAAATTATTTTTATTATGCAGATGTAGCATGTTTTCTATCACTTTCTTTTTCTACCTGAGTATTTAAAACTGGATAATTTATTTCTGAACAAAAGCAAATGCATTTTTACTGTCAAAAAGGTAGATTTTTGTTGTAAAAAACAAGTAGTAGACATTTCCAATGCCCTGCACTTGCATTGCACAACTGTAATCTTGCATTACCATTTTTGTCTTTTCTCTGCTTGAAGATGGAACCTTTTAGCTAGAGTTTTTCATTTGTTTCAATTTTATTTGTCCTTCTCAGCATTTATTTAAATGCAAATTAAATATTTCTCTATCATCTTCTTAATCAGGAAGAAACTCACAGTAGCATTCTGTTTCATGCTCTTAAAAAATCACCAAGTACACTTTCTTCATATGTTTAAGAAATTGAATTTTGGAGAGAAGCTCGTAATTTTTATGGAGAGGAAAGGATCTCTTTTTGTCATGGAAGAAATCAAGGAGAGCTTTTAAATCCTTAATGGACAAAAGAAACCAATGCCCGAAGGCAGTGTTTGAAGTTTGGGGGGACAGACTCTGTGTTCAGACTTTTAAATATATATATATTATTATTTCTTATGTTTGTTAAACTTCTTTTTTTTTTACATATTCAAAAGGAAGAGGTCAGATTTCTGATTCATGTAGAGAAGCAGTCTTCCTAAATTAGTAAATTATTTTCTTCACTTAGTGATCTGAAGGTTTTGAGTTTGAAGCTTTTATGATGTTCCCCAAGTGGGAACTATTTGTTATGAGCGTGCAATGGCAAAACGGATGATTCTGCAGAAGCCTTTTATTTTTCTCCACAACCGATGAATTTACTTGTGCAATAGACCATGTCTAGAATAGAAATCTGGAGGAAGCTCGTTTAAGTTGTTGGGACTTCAGGTTCACTGTGAGCTTTGCTATCATTCTTCTAAGTGTCTTCAATGTGAGCAGAGCACTTCAGCTCCTTTCCCTGCAGACCAAAATAGTCTCCCTTGGTGCAGACCAAACTGTCTGTGAAATTGCCTGTGCCAATCATCAGTTTTTCTGAGGAAATCAGTTAACAAAAGAAAAGAGCATAACGCAAGAGGGTGTGAAAGCTGGTGACATGATAATTTTGGCAAACAGCCTATATATACAGAGAGAGAACACTATAAGGGTATTTTTACTTACAGTAAAGTATATTTTTACTTTGTTTACTTTTACTTGCCTTATACCACTGACAGACATCCTGATTAATTTCCCAACATGACTTTATGAAATAGCTCATGATCTGAGGACCATAACTTACACAAATTTAATTGAATTACCTAAATGCGGGAGGACTTGCAAGAATTGGTGGAGGAACCTAATCATAGTCATCTTTGAACTCAGCTTTACACATTTCAAATCTTTGCAATTTACACCAATGGAAGCAATACTGTGAATTAAGCTCACAATAGTTTGACATACATCTTACTCCTCGGGTCATCTGATTATACTATTGAGTTTAGATAGAAGTGTGAGATTTGCTCTAAAGCAAGATTTGCCCAAGAAAAGTTGTTTGAAGTGGTCTTAAAAACATACATTTTAAATAAACCCTTGATTTTGAGCATGTAAATAACAATATAGAATTACAGACTAAACATTCAGCATCTGTGAGCTAACAGACAGTGTTTAGTTCAATGGTCAGGGAACAACATTCTCTAAAACAAGAAAAAAAACTCTTTTTTTCATGCTTAAATTCAAAAAAAATTGCATCTGTTCATATATATCTCACCTATAAAAAAAAAAAAAAAAAACATGTTTTGTTCAACCTGCATTTTACACAAGTTTATTTATACTGACATAACATTTGCAAAGCACCCTAGAAACAGGAAGACATGAGTTTCTGTTTCTAATCTTGACGGTCATACGATACATGGCCTTAAGGTAGTAAGCACCATTCAAAGCAGAACAGTTTCTTCCATTGATCTAACATATTTTGTTAGGCTGTAAAAATTTGAAACAAATGTACCCAGAAACTAAAAAAAAAAAAGGTGAAAATCAATGATATTATCAATCATATGTATATAAAGTGTATACTCAAATAATTATCAACCAAAAAACTAAAAAGCCTGTGAAGAGGATTCAAGTTTTTTTTTTATATAATAATTGAGACAACTTGTATAATCTTAGATAATTTTAGTTCACTTTTGTATGCATAAACTTGATAGCTTTTACAGTTAGATGATTAAATAAAGTCAAAAAATAAGCCATGAAAATGCCCTGACTGATGGTGCTGTCTGTCTCCTTAGGAGCTGCCATTTTAAAATTAACTTTTTTTTTTTTTTTTTCCCCATAGTGATCTTAATCCCTGTAATTAATTGAAATGGATTTTCTGGAAGATGGGGGAAAAAACTGTATCCTTGCTAAGAGTTCAGCTACAGGTAGGACTGTATGAGCAGGCCAGATTTAAGCAAACCCATGGCGGTGAAGGGAGCCAGAGACCTTGTCTATGAGAGAGCTCTGGATCTGCCTGTGGGATGTCACCTACATGGGATTCAGGAACTGACACGGATGATTTTGTCACACTGATGAAATGAGACTTCTCAGTCCTTGGCTGGGCCAGACAGGACCAAATGTGCAGTTGGATCTGCAAACTCAGCACACTGGAGGAGAAGCTACCAGAGGGATATTGCCAAATCTCCCTTCATTTAAATCAAGACTGATTTATGTCAACCCGGAAGGACAGACAAGCACACAATCTTTATCTCTTTCTGGCATTTTTTCTCCACCAGCAAGATGGTCTGGATAGTTGTGAGACTGTGTTGTGGGCATCTACAAGCCAACACGTTCCTCTCATTATGTGCTTTTGATTTTGCTTGAGTCACTCCCAGTGCCAACAGACCCTTCAGATATGGTGTGCAGCTTTAAGAACCCCCTAGAAAAAGTAGAGTCTTTCTTTCATTTTTTGCTCTGCATTGAGTTAGAAAACAGTAATTGTTCTAACTTTGCAAAAGCACAAGGAATTTTCAATCAGCAATACGTGCAGTAACAGAAAAACTCAATGGCTTTGTGATTAATAAAGTTAAAAGTTTTTTTTTTTTTTTTTGGTACAGTACATGTAGGTACATTATTCTCTCTGAAAAATAATTGCAGTATGAAACCACTGTTTTGCTCATTTAATTTTTATTCTCTTGGTCATAGACTCCCCTGCACCAGCCTGTCAGTGTGTCAGTGATGACAGTTAGCATGTGGTGGGCTACAAGACCGTCTACCAGCATTAACCTATGACCAGACTCTTTGTTAAAACTAATGAACACCAGTGGGGACTCTGTTTTATAGGGTATTTTC
>VZSG01000217.1:481164-503834 GCA_013398315.1 Nothoprocta pentlandii | reverse complement strand
TTTTTTTTTTTTTTTTTTTTTTTTTTTTTTTTTAGTATTCCCTGCTAAAATAACACTTTTTTGAGCCCAATGGTAAAGTTGCCACATTTTTTGTCTAAAGAGAGAATGGTGCGTGCAGACCTCATTGCATGGGGGTCGTAATCTTGAAAAGTAGATGATCATGGTTGAAGAGCCAGGACTGGTGCTGGCTGGCACCAGTATATCTTCTACCCAGCTTGAGCTCCAGATTTTTACCAGGACCATAGTGTGACTTAAATCCTGAGCAGATACAGGGAGTCCTAGTGAATGGCCAGTCTCCTGTATGCAAAGACAGAATGGAAGGGCCAAATGGAGCCCAGCCTGGTTTTGAGTGGCATGCTTGATGGGATGGAAGCTGGAAAGAGTGTGTCGTGAAGGACATAGGTAGGTTTCCGACATATGCCGGGCGCTGTTGATCGCCCAGCTTGTTTAAAGCCTCTGTTGGCCTTTCCACAGGTTTCCAGGCTTCTGAAGACTCCGAGGAATGGGAGATAGTCTTCCCCGCGCTGTGGAGCCGGGGCCAGCAGGAGCCGGCCGGTGGCAGTGGTGGCGGCTGCAGCGCCGACCCCAGCTGTGGGAACCGGAGCAGCACCCCCAGCGCCCCCGTCACCCCCAGCCCAGCAGCAGGCAGCTCCCGGGAGGTGCGCTCCGTGTCCTCCTCGGTGGAGGGGCAAGTGCACGCTGTGGGGGAGGCGGCAGAGGAGGAGGATGCTGAGGATGAGTACGAGTCACAGGAGTTCTACCACTGGTCACCCGTGCCCCAGGGCTCTGGCGCTGCCTCGCAGCTGCCACTGACACCTTCCCCACCACCGCTGCCTCCATCCGAAGATGGAGAGGAGGTACTGCTGAGGATCCCGGCGTTCGCCCGGGAGCTCTACCTGCTGCTCAAGAGGGACAGCCGCTTCCTGGCGCCCGGCTTTGCCGTGGAGGAGCGGCTCAGGGGTGAGGGGAAGAGCCCACCCAGTGCTGCACAGCCTCAGCCTGAGAGAGCTTGTTACTACAGCGGTGCTGTTCTCCGCTACCCGGGCTCCTTCGCCTCCTTCAGTACCTGTGGTGGACTGGTAAGGAGACCTTGCACACATGGGGAGCACCTAGGTCTCCATTCCAGTATCTTTTCGGTATCTTCTTTTCTCCTTCCTTCCTTCCTTCCATTCCCAACCACTTCCTGATGTCTCATTTCATTTGTACGCTCTTCAGGCCTACCACTAGGCTTATCTGAAACTACTTTGCTCTTCCCATTCATAGTTTTTTTCAAGGCCTACTTCTGCTTTTTGTATAGTTTTGTTATTGTTTTGTCCCATTTCTAAATGCACTTCCATCTTTGTCTCATACTTCCTTTCTTTTGATCTCCTTTCATCCTTATGCTATTTTCCCTTTAACTTTTCTCCTCTCCATCTCTAATTTTATCTTGGTCCTAAAATTCCCAAATACTCATCTTTCTTTTTCAATATCAGCATCTCTAATCCAACAACAATCCTTTTATCCTTCACTCTCATTCCATGTTCAAGCTTTTCTTCTCCTCACATGTGTCTTCTGCCCACCTGACATCTCCTTTCTTGTCATCATTCCGCATTTTCTTTCATCCCTCTCATCCCTTTTTCCTTGTCTACCTCACAACCTGTTCTCTCTCATAACCTATACTTATTTGGATTTGGGACCACATAGTCTTCTTTCCTTTCTTTTCTTTTCTAGAGTACACGACAAATCTGTCCTCAGTGGGGATGCTAATATAATCAGATCTTTCTGATGTTTTTTGCTTCAGTGGCATTTGACTTTACCTCCTATGTACAGCAATCTTCACCTGCGGTAGTTAGCGATGTTAGATTACTGCTGATTTTAACCAGCTGAAGATGAGAATTGGGCATACTGACAACTGCAGTGGTGCTCCAGTGAGTTGTAGTCCCAAGGTACTTGGGGGTGGATGGAAAGAGTAGAAGGCAGCTGGGATGATGTAAAATCCTGGCAGGATTTAAAACAAAAACAATTATATTACTATTATTCTCATTTTGAGCCTTTATATATGTGCATAAATGCACATGCCTGGAGCATTTTACAGAATGTAGGTGCTAGTGAGAGTTAACATCGTCACCATCCTAAGTTTTTTGTGACTGGATATATGGAAATCACCACAGCCACATGACAGATGCTTTCTTGTATTTCCTCCATAAATCTGAACATCTAACTTGATCAATGTTGATTCATGAAGATATGCCTGCCTGTTTTTTATTTGCATGGTCATGAAGTGAAACCAGGTAAAATGTGGAAATTTTGACTGCCTATTCATTTGCCTGTTTGGGCCTATTCAAAAGTCAAAACTCAAACTGAAAGTGGTGGAGAGGGAACATATGTGGATTGACACCAAATAAAATATTTGCCTGCACTCCTGCAAAGTGAAACCGCCAAGTTTCACACAACTCTTAGGTGGCTGGCATCTAATTATTGACGTTTTGTCAGATTTTCCAAAGCAGAAGTAGCGAGTTAATTGTGGAGAAAAATACTGAAAGTCAACTGAAGGTGGTCTGAAAGCAATCAGGTAGAAGGTTTTTTTATGTTCTGGAAAAGTATTTGACTTTTATACTCCTTGTTCTTGTTAGAATTTTGCTTCCATCTACATTGCATATGGATAAAATGAAGATGGAGAAAATTCTTGTGAAGAAACTTACTGGTAGTAAGAGATAATCATAACAAATGCTTGCTTGAGAATTCTATGTATCATCATTTGTCTGTCATTCTCTTAACTTGACTTATAAGCTGACATTTCATCATTTGAATAGAACTCAGGTCTGTGGGAGCCTTAGTAGTACTTTTGAGAATCAAATTTCTCCTAGGATCACAAGTTTATTATCAGACTACCCACAGTTTAAGCATGTATGTGTTCCAAACATGTTCCCCATTCAGATAGCTGACACTAAAATAAAAATTCCATTTTACATATCTCAAACAAAATTTGAAACTATTGCTGTCACTATGTTTTCATGATCCTTGAATGCATAGTCTTCTTTTCAATGGAACAATTAAAAAGCTGTTCTTCCTGAGCATGTTGCTGTATTGAGCACATAGTTAAAAATTTGCACAGTGCTGTTATGTGAAAGTTGTCATAAGAGACCTTAATTTATTTGTCATTTTTTTTATTCAGTCGTTGCTTAGGCTCTGGTACATATGTAAGTTGCTCTTTTTCCAAGAGTCTTGAAAAAACATCATACATACATTGCATATTCCATTCTGCTTCCTCTAGGTCTTTCCCTTTCAAAAGAGCCAAGCAGTATTTCAAGCTACCTTTCTGTTTCAAGATGTAAAAATCCATTGAAACTTGACCCACCATATATTTTATTGTAGCTACTTGAATTACAGTTTTTTTTTCCAGATTAAATATAAAGAAATCTGAGAGAAAATGTTAACATGAATGTCTAAGATTGTCTAAGAATGTCTTTACAAAGCCTTGGCAGACTTTGGGTTAAGATCACTAGATGCATACACTTTGTGAAGGCAAAGAAATGATCAATAACTAAGTCATTTAAAGTGCTGCTTACATTCCACTAATCAATTTTTCTTTTCAGTGAAAAAAAAACAATGTCTGCCTGTGCCAACAAAACTTCCACCATTCATTATGCCCTTTAGATAGTAGCCTTTTATGGAATCTTTTTATTCACCAAGAACAGTAACAGCTACCTCACAGACAGCAGTGGTTTTATAAGCCAGGAGGAAGGATGGAGGTGTAAAGGCCTGTAGGAAGGGTTTTGGCCATTGTGTGCAGAAGCAGTGCATCACAATATAGAGGAAAAGGAGCATACAGCGGAGGGGAAGTCTTGCTGTTGCATTCAAGTGACCTGTAGTGTTGGTTGACAAATAGAACAGGGACAGAACTGATATGCCAGTGACATCCAAGAAATTTAAATACTGTCTGTGTAGAAATCTGATTGCTGCTTCCATAAGCACAGAGATAGAAAGGCCCCCTACTACCCTTGAAAATGGATGTAGGCACCTTTTGAAAAGGTTGTCTAGTTGCAGTTGGCTGAAGCGTGTAGGGTGCAGGCATGTTTCCCAGCTAATCTTAAAGCCTCCCTACTTTTCTTATTTCAAAGTTCCTAAGAGATTCACTGTTGCCTTGTTTTTTTTTTCCTGTGTTTTCTGTCAAGAATCACTGGAAGAGGAGTGACATTAATAGAGATAATAATATATCACATTACTCATGTAATGTGATTTCATACAAATGAAAAATGAGAGCTAGACTTCCTGATATTTCCTGATCAAATTCTGGCTGTCAGTCTTGGCTTCGTTTGGCAACCTATCTTGATAAATGGAGGAAGAATAACTCAAAAGCATAATTTCTAATTAAACTGAAGACTTGTCATATACATGGGCTGTCTGAGAACTCCTTTGCCATGACGGTGATGTAATCTCAGAGCTCATATGTTCAATAGTGAGAGCATGTTCCAGCTCTTTTGTGAAACACTTGTGGGTTTTCAGATCCTTTTGCAGTTCAACAGAATTTTCTCTGAGTGCAGTTTGCTATTCTACCCCTGTGTTGAAGGAAGATTAATAAGGAGAGGTTTCCAAGAATGCTCCATCTGTATGCTGACTGCCTAGTTGTTCATTGCTAGCCAAATACCAGGATAAAGGGGTCCCATCGATGCCAGTGAGACTTCTCTTTTGATAAATTGAAGAGAGTGACCCTTAATTAAAGTAGTCTCACTGCATTTCCTAGAAGATGTCTGTAAGCAGCACACAAGAATGCTTTATCTCCTGCTCCTTTCATTTTTTTTGAAAGAGAAGTATTCCATGTCCATTCTTCCTATATCGAAATTGCTTAGGTAGTATGTTAGGGCAGAGATCTTCTTAAACTTTATTTTTATTTTTTTTAACTGAAGCTGTCTAAATTAAATAGGAAATAGTTAGGTAGAGAAAGAATTTAAATGTCTTTTTATACCCAAAGCAACGAAGTATGTTTTATCTGTTAGGAGATGCCAATGAGAGCAAACATATACATTGAGGATGGGTAGGAGAGCAGAGCCAATTGCTCATGCAGCTGAGCTGTTCACTGCAGTGCTGCACAGAGATCTTTCGAAACAAACAGCACTGGGTTGGTTTTTTGAAGAAAAGCTTTAAAATTAGTCTGTGTGATTTGGAGTATTCACTGAATCTTAAAATGTAATAGGTACAAAGCATTTTTTATGGTTCCCTACATCCTTTTTGCAGATTACAGGCCAAAGGCTGTTTACCAGCATGCAATTCCCCAGCAACTTGAGTGGGAAGAAACCATAACACATTTTACACCCAATGCAAGTAACAGTCCTTTCTCAAGAAATAGATGGTGCTTCTCAGGCCTTTTTTAGCCCTTATTGCCTTTCACCAACAGATACTTCAATACCTCGTCAGTAGGTCATAGACCAGTAGTCATAAATTTGTTCTGTTTATTTTACATATATTTAGAGGATCTTATCAAAGACAATGCTGCCAGTATGCAAAAGAATAACTGATTTTAGTTCTGTCTTATGAATAAAAGTGTCAAATCTCTTTGGATGGTATTAACATTTAGCAACCACTTTTGATGGCAACAACCCTACTTGGAATAATATTTGTCCCTACTTGGAATAATACAACCCTCTAAAATAAATGAGGATGTGGAAAAAATTATGTGCCTGCCTTTTTTAATTTATGGAAGGCATGTATGCTACTTTACTTAAAGATGAGCAATAGCAGCTAGTAGTATGCAAGGTGTAGCTAGTAGTATGACACATGATACATCTGAAGTATTGGGATGTTCTAAGACGTGAGACTTTTAAGTGTAGGTCACATAATGCAGATTCTACTAAACAGCGGTTTACAATTTGCTACCTCCCCAACCATGGTATTTGAACTTTGCAATTGTTTCAGAATTGTTTCAAAATGAGCAGAATGAAATTGTAATTAAAAAAAAAAGAGTTTCCACATCCCTAAAATTCTGCTCATAGTCACTTCTGAGGTGTTTGAGCCGTTTTGCTAGAGCAGGATGTTAGCGATGGTGTTTCAGCATTTTCGCAAGGGAGGTTTCCCAGTTCTTAGTTAATGCTTAGCACCTCTTGCAGTGGCAGTGGTTTCTGGCATTGGAGGCCAGCGTCTTGTCTGGTGCAAGACAGCTTGCAGTGAACTTTTCTCTTTGGAAAAAGCACAGCAATACCCATCTGTTGCAATCCCTTTCTCACTGTAGGAGCAGATCTATGGCGAATGTGTAGATTGTTTGGCTGGGAGATGAGAAGACCACTTGATGTTTGCTGTGCTGGGTAAATCTCTGCATGTTTCGGCACATGGGGAGCTCTTAGAGCAGGTCACCAGTACCAGAACTATTTATCCAAGAGCATTTAAGGCTGAGGGAGCTGGGCCTGTTCAGCCTGGAGAAGAGAAGGCTGAGGGGGGACCTGATCAGTGTCTATAAATACCTCAAGGGAGGCACTGAGGAGGAGGGGGCGGCCTCTTTTCAGTGGTGGCCACTGACAGGACTAGAGGAAATGGCCACAAGCTGAGGCACCAAAAGTTCCACAGGAACTTAAGGAAACACTTCTTGACAGTGAGGGTGACAGAGCCCTGGCACAGGCTGTCCAGGGAGATTGTGGAGTCTCCTCCTCTGGAGATCTTTAAAACCTGCTTGGACACAGCCCTGTGCCCCGTGCTCTTGGTGACCCTGCGTGTGCAGGGGGGTTGGACTAGATGACCTCTGAGGTCCCTTCCAACCTTGGGCATTCTATGATTCTATGATTCTATGTCTTGGTTTTCAGGAGTTGCCATAGCAAGCTGTAAGATTCTAGCTTATGTGCTCTAGTTGTAAGGGACCAAAATTTTGTAGTGTATCAAGTTTTACATCAGACTGGACTACTTTATTGCACATCTTGGATAACATCATACCATTAGCCAAACACCAAATGGGTTAAATAACAAGCCTATCCTCTGGTCAAAAAAAAAAATGTATCCTTCTCTCCCCACTTGGTGATGTGCTGGTTACATCAGAATCGAGTTGCACAATAAACCTCTAAGGCAGATATGTTTCCAAAAGGAATTGGATACAATTTTAGCTTTTTTTGTGGATAAGCACTACAGCATAGACATATCCAACATTTTTTGAGAGAAAGAAAGAGAAGATGGTAGATAGCAATATTCATGGTCTGTTTGATATATGTGATGAAAATGTTTTGCATTGCAGAAGAGGAATTATAACATTAAATGGGATTGTCTCTAAGCATGGCAAGATTAAATGAAGTAGCCTCTACCACCTTCTAGAAGTCCAACGTTTTGGGATCTTTAAATGAAGAAAGATGACAAAAAATCGATTTATTTTTATCTCCTCTTTTTAAATCTAGGTCTGACTCAAGAGAGAGGGATATGGAAAAATCACAGGATTCCTTTGGGGCTTATTTATGTACCTATATAAAAGCTAAATGCTTATTTACAGTCTGCCTACTGTTGCAATATAAGTTGATAAAAGCGTAGATTTTGTTGGGAGGGCAGAAATAAAGATGCAAATCAGAGTACTCGATGAGTAGGAGGCCACAGACTCACAGGTCTTTGCATTGTTGATTTTAACTGATCTCTTTATTTGTGTTTTAAACATCTTTAAACAGGCAATATGACTTTTCTATCAGCAGAAATAGATGAGCCAGGCAGGACATGAATGGAATTGTCAGTTCTGAGTAGAACTCAGCAGTTCTGAGCCTTGGTCTGTTATGAAAGTGGGTTTCCTTGCAGAAAAAGGGAAGTACCCCTGGGAAAAATGAAATGCTGGACAAAAACTGGGGCTTCCCACCTGCATAAAATAGAAGAATTAAAATAGAAGTGTGGAGGTGCTTCTGGAAGAAAACCCATACTCTCAGCATGCCAAGTGAAATCAAGTCAGTTTGATTTCTTGTGGAGTTATTGATTGGAGGTTAGATGGGAAACATAGGAAAGAGAAGTGGAATCAGGCTTCTTGTAAGTCTTGTCTCCAACTTTATAGGTAACTAAGTTGTTTATGTGAGTTTGCTTTGGTTTGCTGAGACAGAGACACTGCTTCTTCCAGCACAGCCTTTTCTTGACCTGTCTTTTATATTAAAATCTCCTATTTATAATCTTACATCAGACATCTAATTAAGCACAACTGAAAATGAAACAGACAAGCCAGAGAAAATTAAAACTAAGGTTCTGAATATGGGCATCAGGAATAACCAGTATATATGTACAAGCAAAGCACTAATTAAAAAACAAAGCACTACTTACAAACAAATGTTTCTTTGTCCTACCTGAACAACTGAATTACAACTCAAAGCACTAATTTCTTATCCCTACGTGTGCTTCACTATTTTTTGATAAAATGAGGAATACTAAGCACTTTACATGTCCAATGTCATTAACAACCATATATACCACCAAATATCTGTGTAAAGATAGCGAACTAAAACCCTTTTTTACTTCTGTGTTCCTTTCCAGTATGTACACAGTTTTTTCCTTGATTTACATTTTGTTTTGTCTGTTTCAAAACTCTTGTTAATTGATGGTAAGGATAAGCATATTTCAACACAGAAACAGCATTGTTAATGTAAAGCAGCAAAGTTTAGAAAATCAGTTTTGATTCAGGCCAAGCCTATGTTTGAACTTTAATGATCTCTGCTTCCTTCAATATTAAATGCTGTGGCATGGTATGTGAGATGGTGGGCCAAGATCCCATAGACCATGTGGTAATGATTCCTTTCTCCTTTAAGAGCTCCTCTATAATTATGTAATCACTCCATTCTGACACAGGTTTGATTTGTGACTCCAATCCTGCTCATAATAGCTTGCTGTTCTTCTAAAAGGCTTCATTTCAAGACAAATATGTCTTTCCTAATGAAATTTTTGGACTAAGAGAGCATAATTAAGAGTATCTAGAGTAGTTTTATTAAAAACAAAAACAAATATCAAATGAAATTTTCAAAAATGAAAAACAAAAGCAAAATAAACTTCTGCAGTTAATAATATAAATATTAAAATAATATAAAATGATGAGTTTTTTATTTTTGCAAGGTTAACAGTGAAATATTAAATCAGAAAAAGTAGTGCATTAATACAATTAGTAAAGTTTTGACCTAAACAACTTAAAGAGAACTGAGATTTAAAAAAAAAAAAAAAAAAAAAAAGATCAAGCTCTGAGCCTGCCCTGGTGTTCAGGTTAGTGAAATTTGATTAGCATGTTTAGGAGCTACTTTCTCCAAGTCTTGCTTCACTGTTTAGACCACATCTCATTAAATGTGCAGGTAGTACAATCTGTAGCAAGCAACTCAAGAATTTTAATTTTACCAAATATTCTATGAAGTGCAACTCCTGTAACTTTATTTTAAAAAAGCATGCTTTGTCCTTTGAACCTGCGGGAATGAAGACTGAGTTTGGTAATTAGTTGTCTTACGAATTGTGAGGGAGGAGAAACAGGAACATCCATGACTTCTGAGATGTAATACCATAAGAAGCAGAGAACTTTGGAAGAACAGAGGAAAGTTGCTCCTGCAGTGAGAGAGTCCTTGTGGGGTCACAATACCTGAAGATATTGGAGAAGGAGTCTGACAAAGATGACAGTCATGTAGATAGTCATGTAGAGAGAGGGGATGCTGCCTATATGTCTTTGCTAACAGAATGACTCAACTCCTCAGGTAGAAAGGGATGTTTCAAAGCCACTTGGTTTATTTGGGAGGATGGGATGTTTGACAGAGTTTTTCATCTGCAGGAGATGTGCCTTTTCTTGATCTATTAATCTCTCTTTCTGATGCTTAAGAGCATGGTGTGAACGCTGATTGTCTTCTCTTGGTTAGGGAGAAACTGCAATGTAACACAAATGGTATGAGATATGCAGAGCACATGTATGTATGTGTTATATTGCATATCCAGACAGTAGTTGGTCAAATTTATACAAACTAATAGCATAAAATACCTGTATTCGATTTAAAATCAGATGTACATCTGTGTTGCATTAATAGTTCAGTTAACCTTTCATTGTTAACCTGTCATTGCCTGGGCAATGCGTTCTTTTTGCATTTTTTTTCTACTGCTTCTGCTGATGACATCAGTAAACAAAGAAGTGCTACTTGGAAGAAAAACATGTAAGAATATTCTGCTTGTGAAATTATACCTTTTGGATATAAATCAATGCTGCAAATTAAGTTGGTACATCTAATAATACATACATCTGCATGTAAGTGAACTGAAGTAAAGTTTTTTGGATGCATATACTGTGAATGTTTTTCTTGGGTCTCTCAGCACTTCAGTCAGAATTATTTTCTGAATGAGTTTTACATCCAAAAATGTAGAAATGCGCCCAAAACTGACTTGTGAAGTGATTTAGTTTCTATGTGATTATCCTCCAACAATTGCATATGCTTGTTTTATGATCTCAGCTGTGCTACCTTAAGTTCTCCTTCAATGTCAGAAGTTTAACTGGGTCGAGTCAGGTCATTCTTATTTAGATAGCTGTGCATTAAGGAGAAGGCAGGTACTTGTGCATGTCATGTGAATTCAGCGGGAGACAAGGTTTTTATGTTTCGGGACTAAGTAAACATCCTGCTACATCCTGGGGGCTGCCCAGGGGATTCTGCCTGGGGGAAGTGCTATCTCCTCTATAAAGGTTAAGTTGCACTGCAGATTTACCGAAAGTTCTCGGTGCTGTTTTTGTTGGGGCGAGCCCTGCTTAGCCTGAAGATTGGAAGGCTCTGGGTTAAGGCTCTTTGCATGAAGCACTTTAGTTTCCCGATGGAAATGGGAAAAGCCCAATGCCTGTTCCTTGAAGATGTTTCTGTGGATGAAGGATGGCTTCTTTCAGTTTGCAGGTGCAGGGAGCATTAAGTGAGGCTTCTACAAATACTCTCATGGGCCTTAATTACATCCTATCTATCCTTGCTCTTTGCAAACATCCTCTATGCAAGAGTCTTCTTTTTCCTTTTTTTTTTTTTTTTCTTTTTTTTCCCTTCTTCTGCAGGTTCTGCAAGAAGCTCTTCTAACTTAGGCTGATTTTAAAATCTTCTGAGAACTTACAGGCATGCCCTAAGTCAGGACGTAAAGTTTCTTAAGTGATTTTATGCACAGATTCACAGTCTGTTTTGTCACTCTGTGACATAAATGGACCTTATCCCAAATATTTATTAAGTGGTGAAATGAGGGGAGTGAGGGAATTAAAGGTGGAAGGAGGGGTGGTAGATTAAAGTGGATACAAATCTGCATATAACATGGCTTTTCTGTTTCTGACTCATAGCCCTAGCATGTCTCCCTCTTTCCATCCGATCATTTGTTTCATGCTTTTGTAAGGTATTTAAACAAGCAAAAACCTCCTGATTGCTAGTGTGTCCTTTTGTTCCTCACTTCTTAAGACTAAATGGTACCGCCTGATAAATCTTTTGCTACAGTTTCATAACTAAAAAAATAGTTTTTGATAAAACCCTTAAACACCACTCCCTTTTTTATGAAAGTACCTGAATTATATAAAGTTCAAAAAAAATAGAATGAATTTGAGTTGGGAGTCCTGCTAGTATATTATAGGTGTTTACCTTTAGCAAATAATGTGGATGTGAAATCATACTTAAGTGTGAGAACCTCTAAAACTGCCAGTTTTGGATTCAGATATCTGTAGTTCAAAACATTGAAAACCTAAGAATAATTTTATTTTGTGGATTTAGTAAATTGTTTTTTGAGTTGTATTTCTTTGCCCGTAAATAAAACTTGTTCTTCTTCTTTGATTTACTGTTTTCCGTGATTAGTCATTGTGGCAAGCTATGTATTTGAAAAAAACTATGTTTTGTAGAGAGTGTTACCTTGACTTAAGAAGCCTTTGCATATAGTTCTGCCCCTTTCTCAGAAGTAAAACAAAATAATTGATTGGTGGATAGATATTTCAATGAGGATTAGTAGAGATTAAATTTCTGTATGGGCAGTCGTGGGTAGGTTTTGGAGTTGTGCCACATCCCTCTGTGGTGGCCATAAAAGCGTGAGGGTTCGCACAATGGTAGCTCATTGGTATTCACCCCTGGAGTGTTTTACACTGGGGAATCAGTCTGAAATGGATGTCTAGCACTGGACTTTTTGGTACTACGCTCTGTGTTGTAGCTAATACATAGTTAGATACACAGCTGCTTGTGTATCTATCTCCCATCCAAATCTCTTGCACAAGACTCAACGTTGAGTGTTTTGTGTTCTTCCTTTGTATACTATCGCACTTCTGCAAGCTCAAAACAGCACTGTGGGGCCCTGTGGGATTAAGTCCAGGCACACGCTAAAGAAATGTAGTTAATGCTGTTTGGTTAGCAAAGGTGCAGCAGTTTGATTCATACTCCAGGAGTGTGGTTATTAGTCATACCACAAGAATTGCTGAAGTTATTCATATTACCATAAAATACTCCAAAGAAACACATTTTTACAAGCACTGAGTCTTTAATTGAGAGTTTTTTTTTAATAAAGGTGATCATTTTCCATAGGTACTTTTTCTAGGTCGAGTCAAGTTCAGGTATGCAAAAGGGCTGTATTCTGTCTTTCTTGGTAATAATAAGTGAAATGCCATCATGTAATAAATGATCTGCTGTTTCACTAAGCCAATTCATTATAAAGAATTTTCTACTTAACTTTTGTGGAGTAAAGTTTAAAAAATTCTGGCTTATTATTATTAGGGAAAATGTTGTATTTATTCTAGAGAAGGGGATGTGGTTGAGGCTGTGCAAGCTAGTAAAAAAGTGGTAATCAGTGGCAGTGTTACATTTAATGTTACATAACACATACTTTGTGAGCAAACAAAATCAACAGATTTTCAGCATCATATATCACTTGGTTTTGACAGCAGAACAGGCAAAATTTGCAATTTAGGCAGCTGTTTAAAAACTGGAATTTTATGTCCTCTTGCCTTTGAATTTTTGCAAATAAAAGACTGCATCCAGCTTGTTCAAATAGAGATTACATTTTGGTTTTCAGTTTGCTTGTATTTTATTTTATTGCTCTGGGTTAGTCATCTGTGATAGGTTCCAGCATAATTTTTGAAGCAAAATAAAAGAAAGCTTTCTAAAACACTGCAAACAACAGACAAGAAGCATCTGTATTAATGAGTTACAGGCAGGTTTCTGAAACACATCCTGATGTGTTGGTTGGAGTTCAGAGATGTGGGATATTGCAGCTGAGCAATATTGCCAGTTGTGCTATAATGTAAGTACTGTATAAACCACAGTCGTGGTTCGTTGCATGATCCACGATCATTGCTGGTAGCCCTGTTCATGATGAACTAAAATGAAGGATTGGACCTGTGAGTCACCACAGTATTACTGTGTCTTACAGCTTTTTGAATTGTAGGACTACATGAAAGCAAAAACACCTAAAAAGAAAAAAAAAATTCTGTAGCCCATATAAAGACAGCTTAAAAAAAATAAAAATTTGAAACCCGAGGGATAGAATGCCAGAAGGCCATTGAATACCTCTTTTTTTTTCTTTTCTTAAAATGTTCTGATTGTATTTAAGCTTTTAGACTTGACAATACTTAGTGTTTCTTTATTTTCTTGGAGTATTAAGTTCTTATTCAGTTAAACTGGTTTCTGTCTGAAACTTCTTTTTTATTGAAAGTGAGATAGCTACATAGGTATAAACTACATGGCCAATTCAAGACATTTGCGTAGGCATTACTTTCTAAATTGTCTTCTATACTACAGCTGTAGCTCTGTTTATTGATGTATTCTTTTTGTCAGTTAATTTTGTAATGTAAAGATGTAGGCAGTGTATTTTTCTATGCAGAATTTTGATATATAACATAACTTTATATATACTATCACAGAAATACTATTGATATAAATTGTTATGAAATGAGATCTGGATCTGTTTAGAGTTCAGGCAGAGAGGGTGGTCTACTGTATCTTGCTTTATTAAGCATATATTGACCAGAACAGATGTTAGGTTTTGAGGGTTACCACAGTAGTTTGATAGACTGCATTCATAAAATGACTTTTCCATACCATAATCTCATTTGTCTTCCCTTCTAACTTGAAAGCCTCTTCTGATCATAACTATAATGTGGTTACACTCCGTTATTACTATATGATATATAGTAATATCATATAGTAATATAGTTTGATTGTAACTGGCATTAAAGCAATGATTTGAAAGAGGCAGACAGCACTTTTTGTACACTTATTCTTTTAAAAATAATATAGTTCTTCAGGTCGATAAGGTGCGTAACTAAATACTTAATATTAGGCCAGGCTTGCGAGGAAAAGAAATCTATTCTATTAATTCAGTTTACGCTATTGGAATAAATAGACAATCTTTATGGCATTCTGGTCCTTCCTCAGAGCTCTGTCTCCTCTGAAACAGAAGTAGAACTAATTGAATAGTAAGAGTAATTTTAGAGTCTAGCTAACTCTATTAGTCAGCTCAACCATCCCATAAAGGGTAAGAACTGTGGAGCAAAGGGAGAAGTGATAAGACACAGACCGGTAATTTATGACATAGGAGGCTGGCAGAATAGGTGTGGCTTGGGTTTGTGACATAATCCCGATTGCCATAAAATCTGTACTGCGTTAGGCATTTGGGTTTGAAAATAGAGTATTTGTTTTCTTTACAAAATGTGAAGTGTGCTTTGTGTGCTTTTATGGACATTTTGCATATTTAATTTCACTGATGAAGTTTGGTTTGTCAATAGCCATCTGTATATATTCTTAATGATATTAATTATTTATTCAAAGAAAATGCATACAGTACATAAAATGCTTTTTAATTCAAGTTAGTTAAACAACAGATTTTCTTGGTATTTCTTTAACCCAACGTGTGTCAAAAACAGGTTTTCCATAGCTGCTGTAATGTCTCTAATGTAAGATTTGGCCCTTTCTTTCAACAAGACCTTGAAGAAACTGGATTAGAATTGCTAATTAAATTTTAAAATTTAATAAGTCAGTTGTGCTACAGTCTGAGGTAAAGTAAGTTCTGAGGTAAAGTAAGTTTTCTGTGCTCTGGAGTCTCCAGAGTGGTGCAGAAGGAAAAGAAATAAGAACATATACCTGTGAAAGTCTGCATTTTTATTGGTTTTCAGCTTCTAGGTATCATTAATTTTGAATTCAGAGTTTTAATGATATATCTGTGGAAAAAAATCTCTTGTGTGAACATGAAACTTTGTATATGAAATCACAGAAGGGCACCACCAGGAGTGGAGCCTGCGGCTTAATTTGACTCAACACGGGAAACCTCACCCGGCCCGGACACGGACAGGATTGACAGATTGAGAGCTCTTTCTCGATTCTGTGGGTGGTGGTGCATGGCTGTTCTTAGGTGGTGATTCTGTGAAATAAAATGGAATTACTTGGGTGCAACACAATCTCTACTTGTAAACATCAAGTAGAGATTGTGTATGTACTTTATAGTCTGTTCTTCTCTCCTCCCCTTTTTTCCTCCTTTCTTCATGTTTCTATAACATGATTTAGATCTAAGATTGTGACAGATTCTTTGGTACATAGCTGAAGTGAAGCACATTCAGTGAATTCTGAATATGGGTAGCTGGAGTTCAATAAAAACATATTTACTTGCACAGTAATTGCAGCTTTGTAACTTAACAAAAAATACACAGTATTTAGCTCTGTATTTAACTCTATTCCTGTTAAACATTTTACAGGTATGTAGCAACTACCATTTTTGCTTTGTAGAAATTACAATTGAAACATAGATTTTAAGCTGTAAATTGTAAAATAGAAGGACTAATTCAAATGCTTAGTATGGATACATGTTTAGTTCAAAGGCTTAATTGGATACATGATTAGTATCCAACTTGAGGTACATACGCACTCTTCAGAATTGGATGCTAGCTAAGAAAACATTAGCATAAATTTATATTGCAAGTCAGTGATAGAACAAGATTAGGATTCAGAACTGAAAACAACGTCAGGCAAAAAGTAAATAGTGGAATTGGACTTCAATTTAGAGCTCAGGACAGTATCAACTTCGTACAGCATCATCGCCAAGAATGTGTCACCTCTCTGAGAGGAGGTAAAGCTGATGTAGGCAGTGGCATAAATCAGCTGCTATTACCACAGAAAACAAATTCCACCAGAACAGAGTAGTAAAAATCACTCAGCCTAAACTGAGGAGGTGCTGACAGAACTGTTAGATCTTTTAGAAACTATATATAAAGCAGCGTTCTGTTATTTATGCAAGATTGCAGCACTTTTTTAGTACCTTGGACAAATATATTTGAGTAAATTTTCTTTCTTACTGAATATATTTTACAATTCAGTAGGACTTTCTTATTTTTTTCAGTAGATTTTCACTTCTTTATGTATGTGCTGCCTGTTGTATTCCCTACTCAGTCCCCTTGGTCCCCCAGGACTGTCAGGTAGCAGCTCCCCAGCCAGCCAGCCCACAGCCTGGACCAGCATAGGACAGTCAGCGTAGACAAATTTCATGTGCTTTCTGTCAATGACTGTATACATTGACTGTTTCCTTTTAAAAGCCATGGCAACTTTGGCTTTTTTATTTTTTTTTTAATTTTGGTAGTTAGTGTTAGAGTCATTTTAGGTCCTGATGGGATGCACCCAAGAATGCTGCATGAGCAAGCAGATGTTATAGCTAGGCCACTCTCCATCACGTTTGAAAGGTCCTGGAGAATGGGGGAGGTGCCTGCGGACTGGAAGAAAGCCAGTGTCACGACAGTCTTCAAAAATGGCAGGAAAGAGGGGGCAACTACAAGCCAGTCAGTCTCACCTGCATCCCTGGAAAAGTGATGGAACAGCTCATCCTGGCTGTTATCTCTCAGCATGGTGCTCCGAAGGAGCTCAGCACAAGAAGGTGCTCAGGAGCAGTCAGCATGGATTCAGCAAGGGCAAATCATGCTTGACGAACCTGATAGCCTGTGATGGAATGACTGGATGAGTAGATGAGGGGAAAGCAGTGGATGTCACCTGTCTGGACTTCAGCAAGGCTTTTGACACCGGCTCTCACAGCATCTTCCTAGGCAAACTCCAGAAGTGTGGGATAGATGAGTGGATGGTGAGGTAGATTGAGAACTGTCTGGATGGCTCCTCAGAGGGTGGTGATCTGAGGCGCAGACTCTAGTTAGTGGTGTCCCGCAGGGATCAGTCCTCGGCCCAGTCCTGTTAAAGCTATTCATCAGTGACCTGGATGAAGGGCTGGAGTGCTCCCTCAGCAAGTTTGCTGATGACACCAAACTGGGAGGAGGAGCTGATAGCCCTGAGGGCTGTGCTGCCATCCAGAGGGACCTGGACAGACTGGACGACTGGGCGGTGAGAAATCTCATGAAGTTCAACAAGGGCAAGGGCAGGGTCCTGCACTTGGGGAAGAACAACCCCAGACACCAGTACAGATTAGGGGTGGACCTGCTGGAGAGCAGCCCTGCAGAGAGGGACCTGGGCGTCGTGGTGGATGACAAGCTGACCATGAGGCAGCAGTGTGCCCTGGTGGCCAAGAAGGCCAACGGGATCCTGGGGTGCATTAAGAAGAGCGTCTCCAGCAGGTCGAGGGAAGTGATCGTCCCCCTCTACACAGCCCTGGTAAGGCCACATCTGGAGCACTGTGTCCAGTTGTGGGCTCCCCAGTACAAGAGGGATGTGGAGCTGCTGGAGAGAGTCCAGTGCAGGGCTACGAGGATGATCAGGGGCCTGGAACATCTGCCCTGTGAGCAAAGGCTGAGGGAGCTGGGCCTGTTCAGCCTGGAGAAGCTCTGAGGGGGGATCTAATCAGTGTATACGTATATAAATACCTCTGGGGTGTTTATATAAGAGAGTGTGAGGAGGAGGGGGCTGGCCTCTTTTCAGTGATGGCCACTGATAGAACTAGAAGAAATGGCCACAAACTGAAGCACCAAAATTTCCACAATAACTTAAAGAAAAATTTCTTGACAGTGGAGGTGACAGAGCCCTGGAACAGGCTGCCCAGAGAGGTTGTGGAGTCTCCTTCTCTGGAGATATTCAAGACTCAGTTGGACACAATCCTGTGCCACATGCTCTAGGTGACCTTGCGTGTGTAGAGGGATTGGACTGGATGATCTCTAAAGGTTCCTTCCAACTTTAATGATTCAATGATTCTATGATTGGATGGCACTATTGTGAGTCATGTGAATGAACAATATCTCCTGAGCCCTGTTCTTCTGACATTTCAGCTTTGGTGGCTTGAGTAAAGCCGACAGGGTTGCTGTTGGCTCTTCCTATTCCCCATACTTTTATTTAGCTAATAGGTGATGTTCGGGCTGGATGTTTCTCTTCAACACGATTTTTTGATAATCTGAGGGTCACAATTATCTTCTATGCAAACCCTTGGATAACAGAAGTTCTCATGTGATGCATCAGGGGAATGTTATCTGCAGTTGCTGTCTAGTTTTTAGTGTAAAAGATACTAGGCACATTTAGTGGCACGTTTAGTTTGGGAGCTTTTAACTTGTATTTATTGTATTTCTCTTTGAAGTATTTGAAAATAGCACTTAGAATCACCTATGTTATTAGTTATTAATGAGTTGTTAAAGATAGTTCAGTTACCTCATACTGGAGCAGATTTAGACTTGTCTCTGTGGAGAGAAAGAACAGCATGCACACGTATTTTACATAGGACAGTCTGTGTAGGGTAGCAATTGCTTATAAAATTTTCTATAGTTGTTCTAGGGAGAGTCATCGTAAGAACTATAGGGTTTCACTCAGTGTCACCATCTTTGTTACCTCCTTTTAACATTTAATATTTTGAAATTTGAGTTATAGTGCATTAGTGATGTTGAATATTTTATGTATGTTTAAATTGCAGTGCTTTCTCAGTGCAAGACTTAAAAGGGTTTGGGGTGAGTTCTGGATTTTAATGCATTGCAGCTCTTCCATTGTTTTGACACAACTGATTTGATTAAAGCAAACTGCAATTAAACTATACTTCTGAGTAATAGCTGCCAAAAAAAAAGAGTGTACAGTGAAGTCCATTTACAGAGGGCTGTTGAAGCAATAAATCTGTGAAAGGAATAACACAGTTAATTGCAGTAAATGTACTCTTAAAGATTTTTTTTTAAGAAGAATCTATTAAAGAATATGTGAATATGATTTTGTAACAAACTGCTGAGGCATATTTTAGGAGAAATCTGATTTTCATCACCATATCTATCCAGTAAGAAGACTGCACATCTTACAGTATGGGGAAAGGAAATAATATCCAAAACTAATTGACAAAACTACTCCAACCTAGAAAACTGAGGGGGAAAAAGTACCTTTGTATTACGAAAAAAATACTTCCAACAAATGATACAGATCATAGCATTTATAATGATCTTATCATTTTCCTGTGGTTCAGCACTTTCCCATTTCTTATAAACTATAGCATGTGAAATTGGCTGCCTCTCAAAGCAAGGTATACCTTTGGTTTGACTTGACGGAGTGTTGCACTCTGGAAAGAGTTTCATTCTTGGGAGAGGAAGCTGGCGGGGAAAGAGACAGGATGCCAGCAAAATTTGGCCTGTATTTCAGAATTAATTGTTTGTATAAACATGGACAGAAGACTGTTTTAGATGAAATGAAACATAATGGTTTTGATGGTTCGATGTTTCCCAAGGAAAATAACTCCTTTGCTGGAAAACTCTTAGCCCTTTCTAAGTCATGAAGCTTGGATGCTTCATGTGAACATGAGAAGAAACCAAAAGCAACAGCTTTAGAGTGGACTGTGTTTAAGTGGTAATAATTTTAGAGTTGGGAGCACAGCAGAGGTGAACTGGTGGTATAGATAGGTGCTAGTGTGACTTACTATGTTCACTTTGGGACTGTTCCTGAAAGTTGAGTTAGGGAATTGCTGTTTAACTTGTCAAACATCATAACTTTTGTAGATGTTGAGGCTGAGTGCCTGCAAATTTTATTTCTTTCAAGCTCTAATAAGGAAATCCTGCTGCCTAATTGGAAGTAGCTTTGATGCTTGAGGAATATATGGAAGAACTCAGATCGTGGACTGCATTGATGCTCAGCAGGATTGTGGACACTAGTGTTCCTGCTCTCTATCAATCATGCATATACACGGTTTATTTACTGCACTCCCAAGTTCATCAGTCTCCCTACACAGAGTAAGCAATAGCAGAGACAGTAAGAAGGATGCCAGTTCAATACTTTGGAACAGTACTAAAGTACTTCCTGTTATATCAAAAAGTAGCCATGTATTATCTCTTCCATTAAATGGAGATATTCAAATCTCAATTTTAATTATGGGCTAGAGCATAAATAAGTGGAAGATTACATGCTCCTTGCATGTAACTTGCATGCAATTTAAACTGATACAAAGAGGGCAAGGTATACTGTAAAGAAGCCAGAATTCCTTTAGGCTGAATAATAGACTTACGTATTCCGTCTTTCATTGGCACTCAGATGGAAATGCCAGTGTTATTTGTTCCACACATTTTGGTGCTGAATATTCAGAATTGCTAATAGGGAAGTAAGTTCATCCTTTGGATAAAACATCAGTTTGCCTGTTCCTTCATTGTGTTTCTTTTTGTGCTTGTATGACCTGATTGCTTGTTTTTGTTTCATATATTTTCCTCCATCATCCCATAATTCCTAACCTTGCCCTACAGGAAGTTTCATTTCCCTCTCCCTCCATCCTCTTGCCTCAAAAGAGAAAAAGTCAAGTACTTTTTGGTATTGACATTTTGGAGTGATATAGTAAAGTTTTAATATTATCTAACTTTTTTTCAGACTTTACTCAGTACAATGTTTGTTAGATTTTTTTTTCCTTTAGAAAAGGCTTGGTACAATCTTTGTTAGATCTTTTTTTCCTTTAGATAAATGAAACAGGATAGTTCTAGTCTATCTAAATTTCAGCAAAATGTGTAAAATGATGCAAAGATGGAAGAAAAGGAAAATTCAGACAAATGATCCTGTAAGTAACCATTCTTTATGTTCTCATTTTTGATGTTAACTCGTTATCTCACAATATAGTTATGAAATCTGTTAGCATAGCTTACTTACTGTACAAAACATTAGATCCAGCATCAGTTTGGTATAAGAAAATGGCCATACCTACAGGTTGCAAACAGAAGTGGTTTCCAATTACTGGCGCAGAAAAAAAAATGAAAAACAAATATGTAGTATGAATAGTGGGAGGAAAGCAGCAGTTGCATTAAAACTGCTTTAATTAACAAATGAGAGTAATGAAAAAATTACAAAGAAATCTAGATTTATAAAGTATCTGCATTGCACAGTAATAACAACATATTCCTGGGTTTTACAAAGTCTTGAATGTGTAGAGGTCTGGACATGATCTGTGGATTTAACACATTTAAAATATGAAGGTGATTTGTATTCTCTCTAGCAGACTATTTGTCATCTTCTAATAATTTTTCAATACTGTAGAGCTCATACAATATTAATTAAAATGTATAATGAGAATAATGGAATTCAAGCAGTAGGGAAGACTTCAGTGAGGGTAGAATTCAATTAGATCTCTGGTTTATATACAGAAAATTAGAATTGATTTATCAGGTTGAGTTTGACTGCATCTGTTTTAAATTTACAAGTGAAACTAGTTAGTAAACCTGCTCATGAATGATGTATAATTCTGTGTGCTTGCTGTCCTAGCATCGAATGATCACTTACAATTTTGAGAAAGCAATACAATATCTCAGAATCTATTGTGTGAGGTGTTCCCTTTGCAGGAACTTCTTTCCAGTCATGGAACTTATTTCCAGGCATGCAGTTTGTTCATTATAACAGCTATGTCTATGATACAAAATTGGGACAAAATGGCAGCTCAGCTCTGGGAATTGGCTCATGGCCCTCAAGGAGCAGCAGTAGGTGTCTGCACCTCCAAGAGTTCTGCCATCAGCCCTGAGCCCTCCGTCTGCCCATTGCCTTGTTCATAGCTCAGTTTTATCCTCCATGCTCTTCTATCCCCTTTGCCCTTTGTGTCATAACTGAAGATCA
Source organism: Nothoprocta pentlandii (assembly GCA_013398315.1). NCBI lineage: Eukaryota > Metazoa > Chordata > Aves > Tinamiformes > Tinamidae > Nothoprocta > Nothoprocta pentlandii. The sequence continues at coordinate 481,950 of VZSG01000217.1, read as the reverse complement.
GCACTTGACTTGAGGACTAACCTAACCTGAGGACTAACCATTTAACCTGGAGGGCTCCAGCACTGTTGGAAACAGAGGAGGACCTTGGGCTCTTGCTCTGTTTTCCTTTGGGGCCACAGGAGGCAGACAGTATCTGAGGGCATCCTGGGGCCCTTGAGAGGGAGAATAGGAAAAAAACACAGGCCCTTGTATATTTAGGGAGCTCTTGCACTTTTGAAGCTTTGGTATTGAAGTCGTGAAGTTGCTTGCAGATGACACCAAGCTGGGTGGAGTGGCCAACACTCTGGAGGGCTGTGCTGCCATCCAGAGGGACGTGGACAGGCTGGTGAGTTGGGCAGAGAGGAACCCCATGAGGTTCAACAAGGACAAGTGCAGGGTCCTACACCTGGGCAGGAATAACCCCAGGCACCAGGACGGATTAGGTGCTGACCTGCTGGAGAGCAGCTCCACAGAGAGGGACCTGGGAGTCCTGGTTGACACCAAGTTAGCCATGAGGCAGCAGTGCCCTCGTGGCCAAGAAGGCCAATGGGCTCCTGGCTGCATCAGGAGGATGTTGGCAGCAGGGGCAGGGAGGGGATCCTGCCCCTCTGCTCAGCTCTGGGGAGGCCAAACCTGGAGTATTGGGGGCAGTTCTGGGTTCCCCAGTATAAGAGGGACGTGGAGCTTCTCGAGAGGGTCTAGAGAAGAGCAACCAAGATGATTAAGGGAATGGAACATCTCCCGTATGAGGAGAGGCTGAGTGAGCTGGGCCTGTTTTCTCTGGAGAAGAGAAGGCTCAGAGGGGAT
>VZSG01000217.1:458677-473899 GCA_013398315.1 Nothoprocta pentlandii | reverse complement strand
GTATATATTTATACAAATAGATTTTAGACTTATTTTAACCTTTGCCACATCTTTGTAATATTAGATAGACCTCTGGCATATCAACTTTTTATGTATATGTGTGCATAAAAATACTGAAAGAAAAATAAAAGCCAACCAACTAAGTATCTGTAACACAGTGTTTCTTTGTTCTAACTGCCTGTTACTGAGAAAGGATCACTGTCTATTAAAAAAAATGTGTAAAAACAGTGTCAGTTGAAATCTTTTGCAACTTCATATTGTTCAGGATGTACTCATTCACAAAATCATTCCATGATATTTCATTAAGTATAGCTGTCTACTTGAAGTTGTAGAACTAGTGTATAGACTTCTTCGTACATGCTGTACATATTTAAATGACCCATGGGTCTCCCAAAGCAAGTTTTTTACATTCCAGGTCTTTTACTGTGCATCTGCTACTGGCATGTTGCCACCCACCCACACAGATTTAGTTGAAATAAATTAAATTTATTGTAGTTCACTCAAATACAAAGGTTTATAAACTGTAAAGGTAGTCACCTTGTTAGTAAGGTTACTAAAGCAGAGTTTTCTTAAATAGAGATTTTTTTCCTTCTGTAGGATTATGTGCACATTTATGTAGCTTCTTAAGTTCTTATATGTTCCTTTTGTTTTCCTTTGCAGATGGGGTTTATACAGATTAATGAGGACTTCATATTTATTGAGCCACTCAATCGCACTTTGGCTGTGACAGGTCATGCACACAGGGTGTACAGACGAAAAAGGTCCATAGAGGAGAAAATTGCTGAAAAGCCAGCTTCTCAAAATCAGTACTGTGGTGTTGTTACAGGTAATATACAAATCTCACTGAACAGATTTAATATAGCTGACATATTAATGGGGGTATAGATAGTAGTTTAAAAACAACCCCGCAACGTAAGTCTATCTCGATTTTTTTTTTGTAGTGGTGGAGTTGGAGGCGGTATTTCAAGACTGGATAGTTCCCTTTCTGATAAGTTGAGCAGCACTGAAGAATAAATGCTGCTCCTTAAATGAGTCAGTCTCTTTACAAGTGGAAAATATGGGGGCTTTCTTTGTTAAGTTTAACCCAACAATTATAAACTCCGTCTTGTCCCTTTTTATTGTCCTGGTACTTTGCTGATTTACTTACAACATGCAGTAGTTGTACTTAATTTTCAGTTTGCAAACATTCTCACGATTATCCCAGTTTCAGCTGGTAATACATCTCAAAGCCATAGTTGCTTTCAACTGGGAGTGACACTATGAATGTAAATGGTCTGTATAACAGTGTTCTTGTTTTATGATTGACACTAAAAAGAACTGTGAGAAATAATCCAAAAGCATCTTCCTCAATGATGAGTTGCAAAGTCTATATAAATGGAAGGGTTTCAGAAAAAAATAGGCACTTACTGATTTGTTAGATTATTAATGTTCAACAGAGGAGGGGAAAGACTTCTGTGGAAGATGACAGTCTGTTTTTCCCATTTCAACAGCAGCTTCTCTTCCTCCAATGGAGAGAAGACATCTAGGCATCAGTGTGCTCTCTGTTTAACATGAGGGTCTTTTTAATGCTGTTTCAAAAAAAAATGTGTTTTCTTCAGGAGCTAAATCAGATTTTTTTCACATTTTAGCAGCATTTTTTCATGTCTTTTAGCATGTTAGAAGAGAGATACTGATAAGCTGAAAGGAAATGGAGAGGAGACCCTCCAGGCTCTCCTGGCCTGGGAATATGATTATATGGCATTTGGGGAAAGGGAGAAGGAATCGGAATTTATTTCAACTAGTGCAGAAAGGGTAAAGAGGACAACAACAAAAATTTTCTGGTGCATAAAGGGGCTGTAGGTAGAAGACTGAGACAGACTCTTTTGAGAGGCCTACCTTTACAGGTCTGTCCTTTATAAGATGAAAGGCAACAACTGTAACTTGCCTCCTGGGAAATTTCAGCTGGGCATAAGGAAAAAAAAATCATAGTACAAGTGATCAAGCACTAGAACAGACTGCCTACAGAGTTTCTATTGCTGGACACAGCCCTGAGCAACCTGCTCCAGCTTTGATGTTAGTCCTGATTTGAGCAGGGGATTGGCTTGGATCACCTCCAGGGGTCACTTCCAGCCTAAATTACTCTTTGGTTCTGTGTTTCTTTTTGAATAGTTCCACTGCACTGTCACATTTACTTGTTCACAGAATAGTGTGAATTTTTTTTTTCCCGATTCTGGAAGTATTTGTTTTGTGTATTTATTTATTTTTAGAATTAGACTTCCACTCACAGGTTGAAATTGCAAGGTGATTCACAGGTGAATTAGCAAGGAAAGACTCTTTATGTAATTTACTTAGACTGTTTTAGTAGTTATAACTTCCTTTAGCAGGCTCAGTATTTTTCTTCTGGACCTTGCATTTCATTGCTGCTGCTTATTTAAAGAAGATTTCTATATCAGCAAAAATTATTCACTTACTGTAAAGCTGCTTACTCCTCCCCAGTTATTGATGATAAATGGGTTATAGCACACATGCCTGCATGTGTTTTGGGCATGAAAGAAAGAGAGAAAATGAAAAGATGAACAATATATTCATGTGTATATGTGGGTAAGGAACAGAGGCATCTGGCAAGTAGCAGTCTATAATATGTATGAAAAGGATTAAAGATTCAAACTCTTGTGTAAGGACATAATTTCCTGTCATGTTCATTACATGTCACCCCTTCTCTTGTTATCTTAGTCAGCTTACTCTGTTCTAATAGTCTTATGCCCAAGTCTGTGGCTTGGTGCAAATAGCCTGTCAACAGAGATTCAATAACTTGTTTGAAATAAGTTCCATTACCTTTGCTGCCAGCCTGGAATTTCAAAGTAACTCAAGCTGTGCATAGTTAGATAGCATCTGCTGGCAAAACTATGTTGCCAGGAGGCAGTATATGTCTGTGACCCCTAACTTATGGCGTTGTGTTTCCTCAGTTTACCCTAGCAGGTTGTTTTACTTAATGGGGATGGAATATATTAGTTAAGGTTTATATAGCTCTAAGCTAATATCAGCAGAACATTCATGATACAGGCACAACTTTAAAGGTGGGTAGAAACAATAAAAAAGGCTTTTCAGCAATAACTGAGATTTCTAAGTCAAATCCCAAACAGAGTCAATTAATCAAGCAGCTATAAAGGAGGTTGAGTATGGTGCTCTCCAATATAGTCAAATTTTGTATTGCTTTTCTTTGGTAGAGTTGTGACTGTGACACTGAGAAATTACTGTCTTGGCGCTTCTCAGCAATGTGGACCTGATTTACAATAGGACCTCTCTCTTCTATAGTACTTGTGTGTATCAGAATAGACATTTGGGGGCAGATATTTATGCTGCTGGTTCTCAGCCAAATTGATCTCAAAGACTGGCTGCATATCAGGCAAATGAAGCAAATTTGTGTTGCCAGTGATGAATTATAATTATTAGAAGAAATGAATGTCTGTGCTGGAGGTGCTGAAGGATCACTTTTGGAACTAATAGCTTTGCATGCAGAACTAGAAGAGACGATCAAAGAAGGTATTGTTTGATGTCTGTGACTGTTGTGGGCTGGATGGAAGGACGCTGCACAGCCAGGCTCATTTGGGGAGAACAAAGAACCTGTTTTCTGTTTTTCTTTTTTTTTTCTTCTTTTCCTAGTAATGGGCGGAGGGAGAGTCACACTGAGGGAAACAGATGCTTTCTGGATACATTGGAGTAATGTGTGTTTGAGATAGATTTATGTATGTGAGCCAGTTACATATACACAGACCTCACACCCCAAACCTTTATTAGAACATTGCCCTTGAAACCTTCCAAAGAAACCAGTTCACAAGTCTGTTAGAGAGAAAACAGCAGAAAGATTCTTGTTGTTAGAGCAAGGGACCAAATTGCAAACTGAGCTCTCTTCCACTGCCTTATCTGGGGGTCTGGCTGCAGGCTGTAGTTATCTGCACTTCGGACCAGCCCCATGGTTGTGCACTTGGTGATTCCTCTGCTTGCGGGCTAGTGAGTAAACGCTCATGTCCACAGTGCAGTAGATCTGGATTTCTGAGGCACCTGTTCCTTACAGTTGGAGTATCTACATTTTTTATCTTCTCTGGAAATAAAAATTAGTGATGTGCTCTGAGATCTGGGCTTTGCTGGGAGTACGGGGTATGTATTTCACAACAGATAAGCACTCAGGTGTCTTGTAGTCTTAGTCTCTTTTCAGTGTTAACTCAGAGATTTGAGACAGCCTGTTTTTAGAGCAGCGAATTTTCAGCTAAGGAGCTAAAATTTTAGCTCCTTTAGGGACAGTTTTGTAACTTTTACCTTATCTGATCTTATCAGTCTCCTATTATTTTCTCCTTTTTTCCTTTTGCACATTAAAAGTATATTGCCTCTTTTTGGGGCAGGTATAATTGGGTAACTCCATTAAAAAGTCAAGTTGAATAGTTGGACTGAGATATGATCAACATGCTGAGGAGCACATATAGCAATTACTCTCAAGTGATCTGATGTCATAGAGAAAAGTACAAAGGTCTTCATTATTATTTAGTTTAAGCAAGAGCATTTCTAGCCTTCATTTCTATCACAAGTAATGAGTCTGAGTAACATATTGATATGATTTCTTTTTATTTTCTGAAAAAAAACTTGTCTTGCTGTACAGAATCCTCTTGTATTATTAATTTTTGCTTTGCCATTGTAATTTAATTTTTAAGCTGAGCTTAGGTATCTTTAACCCGAACAATCAACTTCGTGATTTGATCTGTTTTTTATATTGTTAGCACATACATGACTGATAGAGGTATGTTCTTTGCAGTCATTTTTTTTTCATATGCATGATACTTACAATAGTGAGCAATTCTTTGTAATTTTGCCTAATTATGAAATGTAACATTGCATGTGTTTTGACCAAACACCTGTTATGTAACAGTAATCTTCTCATTGACTCAAGTTCCAGTGGTGTCAAAATTACTAATCCTATTTATTTAAAGGTCTTGGAGAAGAGCTGCAATATTCAGATAAATCAGCTTGCACGTGATGGGGAATCCCGCCAGCAATTTGGAAAAGGTTGGCTGGCCAAGAACAAACTGTCCTCGGCTTGCTAGCCCGGGAGAGGTCTCAGGCACAATGATGTGCCCAGCTGGTCTGCAGAGCACTGCAGACTTCTCATCCCTTTCAGTCCTGAAGACTGGTTTGGAGCCTGTGGTGGTTCTAATGTTTAGCCCAATGCTGGGTTTTATTGTGCACTGCTTACTGTCAGTTGTGGGCAGAAGTTAAAGCTTTGGGAGCTATGCTAGTAGACTTTTCTTTTTTTCTTTCTTTTTCTTTTTTTTTTTTTTTTTCTGGACAGTCCAGCTACTATTAAATTAAAAGTTTCTAACCAATAGCTGCTGTTTGCAACAAAGGAGCAAACAATGAATAAACTTAGTTGCGGGAAACTTCCCTGGAATCAATCACTACTCCTCAGAGGATGGGGGGATTGACCAGATGGTTCATGAGAGATCTTTCCTAACTGAAATGAGTTTACGATTTAAACCTAGAGCTGTAGCTTACTCTTTCAGCATTAAATGCTTGTATGGTAAGTCATAGTTGTATAGCTTGTAGGGTGTGTTTTTGGCGCAAATCCGGACACTGAAGTTTCCTTAAGAATTATTCTCAGAAGAGTGACAAAAATACACATCATGTTTTAGAAAGTTTAGTTTGCTTTAGGGAAAGCAAGTGTGTGAAGGATCAGAACGAGAATCAGTATTTTATGTTTGTAGTTTAGGCATTTGTCAGTTATTTATATTCTATGCTACCAGGCACTACATATTTTATTTATTTGTGTAAGTTATATGCTTCTTTACTAAACTTATATTGGTGTCTATAAAACTTACTCTGTTTCCTACTTTACGGGAATCAGTCAGCCTTTCTAAAATTTAGTGGGCTGGACTAAATTATCTTTCATTATATTTTCACAATTACATTACAATAATAGCTTTTTCAAAGCATGGATAGTTTATATTCCTTAAAATTATAGACATATTAAATATGAGATCCATTCTTCTACTAATATCTTTTAGAGTTAGTTTGTATGAGTTTGGTCATTTTTAAGGTTTATTTCTATCACTTTCATGAGCGTGACGGTTATGTTTTGAAGAGTATTGTGTTATAAACTGGAGTGCAGAAACTATCCTGTTAAAGATGGGACCGATTAATTGCAAAACACTTTGTTCAAATTTATGCATGTTTAAATAATTCCAGAACATGTGTTTATAATTGTCATCTTGAGCATCAGTATTGCTTAAAATGGAGAGCTGAATATTGTGTTCTGGAAGCTGAAGAAAATTTAGTTGTTTCAGTAACTTCAACAAGATAGTCGCCTAAATTTTAGGTCCTCTGAGAGGATCCGATAGTTAAGTTGTTGCAAGAGGCACTTAGGGACATGATTTAGCAGGCATGGTTTTGAAGAGTTTACACTTGGACTAAAAGGTGTTAAAGGTTGTTTCCACCTATAATGATTCTATGATTCTATAAAAAGGATTTTTCTTTTTTTTTTTTATATTGAATTCTTTTATACGGCATTATTAACTTCTACATAAAAAGATATCAGATTACTTTCTCACTCAAAAATATTTCTGTATAATAAATTAGTTTTTCTTTTCCTATATTTTCTCTTCAGAAAACATAGGAAAATAGTAATGGGCATCTTGTTAAAAAAATAGTAATGAGCATCTTGTCACATTTTTGTAGAGAAAACTCTCCCAAATAGTAAGTGTAACAAAGTTTCAATTTGGAGCTGTGGTTTTCTTTTTTTTTTTTTTCCCTTAAATAGAAAAAGTTTAGAAACTTGCAGCTAGGATTGGATTTTTTTTTTTTTTTTGGCTTCTTTGCATATAATGCAAATATCACTGATGTTGAAATCCTCATGGTAAAACATACAATTTTTTTGCACACAAACTTGTATGCTACATATAGTTCTTTACATCATTCATCTGAAATAGTCTGGTCTTTCCTCTGTATGAATCAGTGAATTGTTTCATGTATTTTCTGGATGCTGAAATCATGTTGAATCCAAATTTGTTTTCTTTTATGATAAAAGGCAACAATTGCATTGATGTGGTATTCTGTTTTCTGAAGATGTGCAGATAGTATTTCTGTAGTCTCAGTGAGACTATTTTTGTGTCAAATCTAATATTAATTTAGTCTTCTCCCTCAAGCCAAAACAGGAGGCATCGCTCATTTATGAATATGCTAAGTGAGAAGATGTGAATAATCTGACTGGCTGTATTTAAGCAGCTGGTTAAGATTCCATTTTCAGTGACAGAAACTAACATTTGCACGTGTTCTAGGCCTTGCATTTGAGTCTGATTGCACTGACAATTTGAAATAAGTATATATCAGAGTTTATTATTATTACGTTCTGTAAAAGCAGTTATGTCATTTTCATGGAAAGCAAATCCTAAAAGTACGAGAGCAACCTTGTGTCAAGCCAGTACTATGAAGGGTGTGTCCATCAAGCAATTTTTTTTTTTATTACAGATAAAAGAAAATCCAAGAATCAAAAAATATCAGAAAGCGGAAGAGGAAAAAGATACTCTTACAAATTACCTCAAGAGTACAATATAGAAACTGTTGTGGTCGCAGATCCAGCTATGGTTTCATATCATGGAACAGAAGCTGCCAGAAGATTTATTCTAACTATCTTAAATATGGTAGGAAACTTAAAATTAATTTTGGCAACAATGTATGCACAGTGGACTGATTTCATAGCTTTTAATTATTTTGACTGAACATCTGTAAGGGAGGCATCGGTGAACACCAGCAGACTGTCAGGGTTTAGCCTTTTGAAGCACAAAATTTAACATTTTGAAGCACAAAAACCCTGTGATGCTACAGACTTGTCTATGTAATCAGGTTTAGTATCTTCAGTAATAAAGCAGGAAAGTGGGAGATAGAAAAGATAATTTTTAGAAACCTTTTAGAAACCACTTTTGGTATTGTTTGGAAAATACTGCATGATTTGGTATGATCCATGCTGGTTTTGAAGAGGTGACAGTGTCGATGAGAAGACGTGTGATCATCATAGCAGCTGGAGGAGAAGAGGGCAATGTACTCAGAGTATTACACTCCCTCCCAGCTGTAAATGGGGCAGTGGTACACTGTTTTGGTGTGTACAGTAGCATAAAGTAGCACTGTGATACACAAAGAATTCACCAGAGAGGAGGCATCCAATGAAGAGTAAGTGAAAACTTCTGCATGTGATTTATTGCATGTGAGTTATTGCCATTTTCTGACTTGGCCTGCCTGGGCTATGATTCTGCATTTAACAAAGCAGGAATTTTCATGCGGACAGTGTTACATGCAGATATAAGTGTTTGGAAAAACAGGCTACAGTTTATAAAGTGATCATGGTTCATTAGGGTCCTTTGGTATTCCCAGACCAAATACTACTTAAGCTGTATTATTTTCCTTCAGAAGACCAGCACAACATTATAGCCTTCAGATGGCTATAGGTTCGTTTCAAATAATATGAAATTAAAGCAGTCATTCTAAAATATCATAAAGCTGTGGGGTTCTTTGGATTGTGAATTTGATGTTATTAGTCTACAGTGCTGTACTGTATGCAACACAAGCACTTGTTTGTATTTCTTTTTTTATCTTAGGTTTTTAACCTTTTCCAGCACAAGAGCCTTGGACTGCAGGTGAATCTTCGGGTGACTAAGCTTGTCCTGCTTCATGAGACACCAGTAAGAATCTACTACCTTTGCCTTAGCCTGTAGAGGGCAATGCCACGTTGCTCGCTGCCCATGAAGGCATGCTATAGTCAATCACTTTCAAGGCTGGCATTTTTTCTTAGTCAGCTTCTTGGTGTATTATTTATTTATTTACAGTGATAAACAAATCCCAGTAAAGGCTAAGCTTTTCCTAGTCTACTTGCTGCACGTACTGTGAGATTATTCTGAGCCTGCAGCTGTAAGACAGTCAAGAAATAAAAAGCAATGGTCTGTTTTCCTATGCAAATTTGCTAGATCTTTTTAAAGCAGGCAAACAAAAACCTCCTTAAATTCTGCTTTAGAATATTTTTAATAATGATAAAAAGTTAATATTTTTCTTTGTCAACCAGTCACTAGATAAATAGTGCTATGACTATTCTTCTTTTACAAATGTTTCAGGCAGCATTTCAAAGCCTGTTCTTTTGCTTTCTGAAGACAGAGGAGTCCAGCAGATATCTTGAATGACATTTTGCAGTGATGTATAATTTGCATGTAGTATTTCAGCACATTATAATCTTCATTTCTTGTTGTTTCTACAAAATATTGTTTGAATCCTTACACATTTTAATTGGCTATTGGGGAAAAAGATTTGTCCATGTTTCTAATACGGACATTTTAAAATACTGCATTTCTTTTACTGAATGAGAAATTAGTTCCTTTTTTTTTATGAAAAAATGCCCACTTAGAAAGTCTTTTTCATATTCAAATACTGGATCTTCACATCATTATTTTTTATTTCCCTAAGTGTAGTGGAAGAAACAGCATATTTAAGGAGCATGTATAAGAACTTAGGTGAAGATCCACTGCATGCATCTGAACATTGTATTTACAATTGTCCTTGGAGTACATGATTTTATGTAGAGAATTACAATTCTAGCAAAATCAATTGGTTTTTATTTCTAGGCAGATATGTATATTGGACATCATGGGGAAAAAATGCTGGAAAGCTTTTGCAAATGGCAACATGAAGAGTTTGGCAAGAAGAATGATATACACTTAGAAATGTCAACCAGCTGGGGAGAAGACATGTCTTCAGTTGATGCAGCTATACTTATCACAAGGTACAATACAGAAGGATGGACATTAAAAATTAGGCAGTGAGAATGAGAAAACTGTAGAACGAGAAGACCTCAAGTGTTTTATGAGGTAATAGGCAAGTAATACAGTTTGGACTTACTTTGGCAATGTCAAAGAGTGGAAGAAAATTTCACTAGAATCTAGGATGAAAGTCAATCTGAAGTCTTTTTAGAGAAGGAAGCAATAGGAAAAAGAAGGTGGTAAAGAGAATCAATCATAAATTCATAATGAAATCATTATGAAATTATGAAATCATAAGTTCCATATGGTAAATGCTTGAAGTGGTCACCCTTTGTTTCTTCTTCAGCTATGCAGCTGTATGTTACATGACTCTTTGCATGTGTATTCATTTAATGAAAGACAGTATAGACACATAGATACTTTTAATTCAAAAGACAAAAGGGTTTTTAAACTATTCACAACTTGTTTGGCATAACACTAGGCACATCACAACACACTTTTCTTTGTCCATAAAATGAATGATACCACTTTCCTCTCCATAAGAAAGATGGTCCTTGAGATGTTATCTAGCAAATGCTAGCTGTTTGTCTCAAAACTAAGGCTTTGGTGGATGATATGCTTTGCTGTGTGCTCAAGTAGTGTAATGGTACATAGCGCATTCTCCGCAGCCTTAGCAGTTTGATCCTACATCTGTAGTCTGTTTTAGCACTAAATATGAAGCCATGCACATGTTCAGAAGGAAAAATGCCTCCAGCTCACCTCTGTCCTTCCAAGCAGAGGCTGTCATGATTTGGACTTGAAGTGGTGTCACAGGGGAAGGCATTTGGATGTTCAGTCATCAACCAACCCATTTGCATATATTTCCCATTTCAGGAAAGGACTGAACTGCAGTCTAGGCTGGGGCTTAGTCCTGTTTTGAAGGAGAGTTTGGAGGAGCCTTCCAACCAAAATTTCTGTGATTCCATTATTAAGAATACCATTGTACTCTGCCTTGGTTAGTTGGTCATGTGGCGCCATGTGTATACGAATGGTGCCATACCATGTGTAATACGCAAAATTACGCCTTTTAACACTTATTTGAGAGCAACCTCACTTGGCATTATATACATTTTGTAGTTAAAATCAGTTGTCATTCTAAATAGTGCAATATTTATGATGTACTTCAGTACTCTGAAGCAGAAAAATTCTTCCTCAAACTTCCCTGCTGCTTCCTGCTTTTCTCTGTTTTCCAATCCTTTGCTATATTATAGTAATTCTGAGGAAATCATACTGGGAGTGGGAGATACTCAAGTCCATGCTCTGTACTTACAGTTTTTTGGCTACTTCCACTGTTTAATCTCTTTCCTTTCCTTAGAAATGCCCATCACATTCTCTTCTTAACCTATACTAACCATCTGTACTTAGTGTGTTCTGTCTGTTACAAGAAATGTTGATTCTTTGAGGGAGCAAATCATCTCTGTTGTGCATTGACATGTTTGCTGAGCAGTAATCCTTCACTCAGGTTCCTCTGAACTACAGTAGTAGAAAAAATTTATTATAATAACAAATTATGCTTCTAGTTCTATGCTTCAATTCATCAGAAAACTTCTTTGGGATGACAGAGTGCAAGGAGTTTATCACATTAAGTCCTGGATGTGATTTTAACAGCAGTGAGTGTGTTGGTAGGGAAGAATCTGGAGGAGAAGAAGAGGTGTGATCAGTAGGAAAAAGTGAGTGGGAGGCAAAAGACATGAAGAATCACTGAGTAACATGACACCAGGCTGATGAGCAAAATTAAAGAGCTTGTTATATCTAGTTTTAGTTTGTGAATATCCAAGAATAAATGAGCGACTACAGTGCTATGGTATGTTTAATTTTTTTTTTTTAAATGTGGGTTGCTGAGTGACCTCTCGCTTAACCTGTGGTTTCCAAATCTCTGAAGACAGTCCTTTTGAGAGCTGCCAGGGAGACCCCTAAATGTGAGATCTGTCTCAAGATGACAAGAGAATGAGAACTAACATGTTAGTTTAACAAGATTAGCCTTTCTCTCACTTGGAATCTCCAATTCTTGTGTCTAAATTTAAAGGATATGTTAGGAGAAGCCTTATGTTCTGGTCAGATATTGCAGGTAGCACTTCTTTGGCTTGTGAAGTAATGAGATACAGTGAAACAGCAGGTAACACCTCTTTTCTCTGGTATTCCCTCTTCTGCCGTAATTGTCCTGAGTTCTGAATTGATGCAAGTGAAGTGTTAGTTAAAAAAATGGGTGACGTAGTCCAGAGAAGTTTTTAGCAGTCCCTTCATTCAGCCACAGAACTTTGTGAATTTCAGGTAACACTTCTAAGTGGTGAAAGGGCTTCCAGATCTTGGAAAGTCTACTTACACTTTTTGATATGCTTTTGTGCTGTGCTTTCTGATTAATATTGCTATTATACTGCTCAATTTCAAGGACATAGAAGTCTGGAGCAGGGAAGCGATTGGCCAGAGGTCAGATAGCAAGTCGGTGTTGAAATCAGAAATTAGAGATCTGTTTTTCTGACCTTTTTTCCAGTGCTATTATTCTCTGGACTGTACTGTCTCCCATTTCAGAGCTGGTTTAGCTGCTAATAAATCATACCAGTGTGGTTTGCTGACTGTGGGAATGTTTTGCTAATCCAGGCACCCTCTGCACATCATCAGGTTTATAGTATAGCTAACCCCATGTGTGGCTACACTTGCATGTTTTGTTAATTCAGATAGTCTTGCTCTGTTTTACAAACACAGAGCAGGCTCCCTTGTCAAAACTTACAAACAGCTTTGGACAGCAGACCTGCTTTATGGAGCGAAATGGTTTTGTTTAGACAGATGAACACCAACTGCCTGATATTTTTAAAGCAAAAATGTAAAGTTTTGATTATCCAATGCCTTCTGTGGCAGGTCTCCTAAAACTTAGCGACCCCTCCTTTTTGGGTGGTATGATAATTGAGCAGCAAGAGTGCATTGGAAAGGCTGTACTGTGCTTTCTCATGCCCAAGGAGTTAAAAACAAGGTATTAAGTATCACTCTTCTTTTGAGCTCCTTTTAATGGCTGACTATAAAGAACAAGATGTACATGCAATAGTACTGTTATTCAACAAAGAATTGTCGTATTTTTTTCATGAAAAAGGGTGCTTTTCAGGACTTAGTTTTGTATTTGATATATAAAGCTGAGAGCACCTCCCCTCTCCCCAAAGTTTTACTCTCTGTGATGCCAAAAAGGGCTGTAATCTTGCCTGTAACTATGTTATCCGTTTAATAGTTTGGCTTTACTTTAGTCCTACTTCAAGCTGTAAGGTTTTAGTTTAATTTTTCTTTATATTGACTTATTCCAATTAAATAGTGACAAGTTTAAAATGTGGAGTCATAAAGTAAAAGGAAGAAGAAAAGAAAAAGTTTGCATAGTGTGTTTAGAGAGGAAAATGTGAAAACTTATGCAGAAATTGTTTTAAGGACTTTCTTGATAGAGCAACCTGATTCACAGTTTTAATTTAGCACTGTTGCTTTAGATATGGTTGGTTTTGGACAGGCCCTTTGGAGATCATCTGGTCCAAACATGGACCAAGTACATTGGGAAGTATTTTTCTGTGTAGAAAAGTAAACTTTGATGCATCAAGAGTGCCTCCTTGCCTTTTAAGTTGTAAAACACAGCTGCACAAAGGTAAGCCCCAGATTTTGTGCTTACTGAGAGGATACTTACTGTCTGTTCATATATATGAGGTCTTAAATGGCCCCTGTTGTAGTCAAGATAGTCTAGCCTTCCAAGTATAGAAAAACACATATGAGAGTGACCTAACTTCACTTAAAAGTAATGAACCATGCCTAGATGCTTCTCTAGTCCATAGGAACTGTGTTATGGTGATTTTTAGAAAAGCATATGACCATCAAAATAAATCATTTGAATTGATTTATTCGAAACCTCTTCACATATTTGTAACAGAAAGATTAGCTGATGGATTGTGAAGATGTAGTATTACTGCATAAATCAGCAGATTGTTCAGACTTATGTGCAAGATGTGTACTTTCTTCCCTGCAGACTACATATAAGTGAAACAATGTCATGAGGAATTTTCACTCTTAGAACTGATTGATTCTAGCAGCAGAAAATGGTGTAAACAGTACTTAGATTGTCTAAATGTTTTTTAATTTTTCAAACAGAATTCTCCCCAAAGCTAGAAAAAGATTTTGTTAAGCCTTGCTGTTATCTCCTAACACACTAGAGGATTACTATTCCTTACAGTGTGTAACACTGAGTTCAGACTCAGTTTTGATTTTGCTTTCTACTACCTTTCTGATAATGGTTTGCACCAAAAATCCTTCAAGTTCAAGAAAGTGGGAGGTGGAGAGCTGGGAAAGCTGTGAATTGCCTCCGCACAGATGCTCACATGGCAGGGTCTTCCTGAAAACGTTGCTGAGTCTGGCTCTCCAGCATTGTTAAAACATAAAGGGATGGAGATTTGGTAGTTAAACTGCTACTGCTAACTCTGAGCTTCCAGTGAAATGCAAAACTCCGTAAAAGTGAGTTCTTAATGACTCTTAATGACTTTTCTGTAGTTTCATCATCAATCATTGTAATTTCAGTGCTCCCAACCCTCCCACTGTTTTCAAAAATTTTGCTGTATTTACTGCTTTTCCTTATGACATCAGAAGCCGATACCAAGATATCAAGAGAGTTCCTGGGAACCTCAGCTGTTCTTACTTCTGTGTGTTTCTTAATAGGATTGCAAGTACAGAAAGAAACCATGTAAATATGCAAAGAACAGAAGGAAAAGGAAGAATTAAAAAAATTCCATTTATTTGTTACAGTTTTAAGAATTCTCTATTTTTTATTTTGTCTATTTAAAAAAATCTCACTAATTTTACATAATTCTTAGGCTATTTATCTTTCTCTTCTCTCTTTCAAGTTGTTCAAGAAGTTGACAATACTTATAATATGACATGTGAGAAAACTCTGCATGACCTTGCCTATCCCTGTCAGCTTGCCCTGTAGACTTTGTAGCATTCAGGCTACACATGTTCCATTCAGTAGTCTTCACTATTACTGTTGCAACTTGTGCTGTTATGTTCTGTTACAGGCACCTTAGCATGATTGTAAAACTCTTTTTCATTTTCTAAACCGACCATCTAAAATAAATGTAGTCAGCTATGTTATTTTTATATTCGATTAGTCTTATAGATAAGAAATGTGGACAGTTTTAATATAAAATTGAAAAGTAAGGGCAGATAATTAGTTTTCTGATGTTAATTGCTGCTATGTTTAATTAGAGATATGACTCAATTCTTAATTCTGAAAATAATTTATACCACTTAAGCTTTCAAACATGAGTCTATTTATGCCCTCTACGGCTAAAGAGCTGTTGGAAGACTCCTCCCTATGCAAATACTTGTAGGCTGCAATAAAGTCACAACTTGTCTTTCTCTTAGATTAAGAAAGAGAGCTTTTAAGTCTGCTTTACAGACATAT
>VZSG01000217.1:440014-458537 GCA_013398315.1 Nothoprocta pentlandii | reverse complement strand
CCTTATTACCGTTTGTGTTCTGGTGGTCTTAGTTTGAATTGCAAATATTAAAAAGTTGTGCTTTCCTGTTTTCTTTGAGATCACTGTTTGAGACTAATACCAAATCTCGGTCCTGTAAGACTCTATTCAAAACTACCTTCCTTAGCTTTCTAATTTACATTCCATTTTCTGTTTTGAGATCTCCTACTCCCATACTCATTTCACTTACTACTCTTTTGAGCTGCTGTTTTTTTATTGTGCTGATACATGACCTTTAGAAGAAAACCCATTCATATTATCATTTTAAACTTGTCCAAGTTTGAGGCCAAAATTTTCTGTCAACTGCTTAAAATATTTAATTATACTATTGCCATATTTTTCTAAAATCTATGTACAATTGAGTATCCTCAATTGTTGAAACTAACAGTTTCTGAAACAGCAATACTTTTAAGATTATTTGTTTATTTGAATTCTCAGCCTTGCGGTACAGAATTTATCTCATGGTTGGCAACTTCCAAAATAGATTTCTGTGTAACATGCATTTTTTAGAATTGCATCAGTTGGTTAACATATTTCACAGACTTAGTTTATATGTTGAACTTTCTTCAGAACATTCTGTAATGTGAAAAGACAAGAGCATTTACAGTGCTGTAATTTTTTCACTTAGTATGATCCAAATAAAAGCGTTTTTATTATAATACGACTGTTATTTGCCAAGGTTGGCCACTGTTCTATTTAAAACCCTTGCAATTTGTGAAAATTTGCATGGTTATTAAACCCCGAAACTCTTATGGCTTAAAATAAATAAATAAAGGTTAGACTTTGTATCTGTGACGGCAGCAGGAACTTTGCTTGAAGTACACTCTGTTTGAAAATCTACCATTACATTTTTCAAAGTTAATAACATTAGAGAAGTTAAGAAACTGAAAATGGGGTGAAAGCTGAAATGAGGATATGGTGAGCTTTTAAAATGCACTATCTGTTCCCCATGTTTCCGTATGGGAGGAAATGGTAAAAAAGTTCGGGCAGAAAAGAGGTCTTTTGACTGGTATGCCTAAAATGAGTTTTAAATTTAGCTAAAATGACCAATTGGTGCAAACTGTCCACAGAAAATAAATCTGATTTCTTTTTTATTCTTCATTACACATGTTATCCATGTCTTCTCTTTTATATCCCATCTACACAGTGAGATACCTTATATTTGGAAACTGCATAGTTAATCTTTGTTTTATCCTGAAAATACTCTATAGCTCTGTAAGTAATTGTTTAAAAAAAATCACTAAGTTAGTATAATTTCTTAAAACAGAGTAATAGTAGTTACCCATTCTTGCTTAGAATTCTTTTGACTGTTAGCCAGTTCATTCAAGTTAGGAAATATGTCATAAATCTCATTAAAGCTCCTCTTTTCTCTCACTTGCATAAGGGCCTGTTTTCCCTTCTGTGTGCCTGCTAAATAACCATTAAGAGTAAAGGAAGTCTGTGTGTTCTAACTACAGCTTCCAGCTTTAGATGTCAGCTTCAGAATTATTTATTTGTGCCACAAAGTCTTCTATACAGAAATGCCAACATAATGCAAAATAATAGGGTAAGGCCTTATTATTACTAAGAAAAGGGAGAAAAAGAGCAAATATCCTCAGACTTCCTTTAGGGTTTTTTTAGTGTACTCCATTGCTCCACTTATACAGTCTAATACTTTGGGAGTTTTCATATCCTCTTTTCTTTTGTATAGTTTCAGCCTGCCAATTGAATCCAATGAACAATAAACTGTGAACTAGCGTGTTTTGTATCAGTAAAGTGCATTTAATAGTAGTTATAGGGTGGAGATCGACATGAGTATATAGGTGTATTCATGTGTGTATACATTAATTTATCTATGTATATACATGCACAGACACACATGCTGGAGTGTGGGCGTAATATGACATGTTTATTTGTAGGAGTTAGAGAACAATTTCAGGTCATTTGTAGGTCTAGCTTGAGCTGTAAATCTTTACTGAGCAGCCTACCAAGTCTCAAATGAATGTAATGCATCTTTATAATTGGAAATTAATGAAGGTATTACATCATTTTCGATGTAAATAAGGAGCTAAGACTATAGCATTTCTCTCTTACCCCAACTCTGGGATGCATAGTTTAACTACTGGTGGAATCAATCAAGAAGGAAAAACAAAACAAAACCATCTCAGTATAGGAGAAGGAAGGTATTGCAGAAGCAAACAGCCCTTGGGCATTAGTAACTTTAAAATGTTAGATGTCTGCCTCTCAAATCTAAAGGCATGATATCTCTTTTTGACTTGTAACACTGGCTGATATTTATGGTAGTTGTATGTGTGTACATGGGAGACCAGTCTGTGTCCTTGGATTGTCTCTACGCATGTTCTCTTGCTTCACCACAAGTACCATATTTCTAATTGTTCTGTCATGTTGCTTGACAATACAATAAGTCCCTTGTGTGACAGAGCACAAAACAAAGACTCGGGTTACAACCCAGTGCATTAATACATTTCGTTGCAGGTCTGAAAAAAAATAAAAGAACTTCCTTCTGCATCTGATTATAATTTCTTGTTCACCCCTTTTGGCTCCATTGCTGAGGCTCATCTAAGCAGACTCCCAGCATTTCTTTATCATTTTATTCTGAGGATTAGTTTCTAGCGTTGTTGTTCTGCCTTTCTGCTTGGTAATTGTCTGGCAGTGGGGACTGCAGAATCAAAAGCGCTAACGCCATGTCTCTGGCTGTGTGGCCTTTAACAAGTGTCAAAAATTTGCCAGCCTCTGGAGATTGCTTCTGGGCCTAAGTCACCATGTGGGAATAGTCTGTGGGAAACAAACAGAAAACAAAAGGCACTTAGAGTAGTTGCGTTTGCAAAAATGGTAAGCATGGCCAGTCTGCTTGAGCACCAAACAGATCTTGCAGATGCAGGCAAACATTTAGTGACTGAATGTTAACACTCATGTGAGAATTTTTTGTGAGAAAACTGACTTTGATTGTTCGGTACTGTTCCATACAAAAGGGAAAGATTTATGAAGTGAGGTGCAATCCTTATTCATACTGACTGCTTAACTGACTTCTAACTTCATTGTTTCTTCTGCAGATGTAATTGCCTGACTAAATCTTAGCCCTGCCTTAATAGATGAAAAATCTTTAATAGAGGATTAACTGATTTTGCTATTCCCAGTTTACAGGCTTTGAAGCATTTTAGAGAGAAAAATCATGAAAAATCATCCTTTACTCATGGAAGGATGAGTAAATCAACATTGGAACCAGAAAATCTATATAAAGAGTAATTCTTTGTAGGATATTTCAGGTATTAGTAAACTTCCATGCATCTATACACATATACCTGTACACATGTACCTAGCTGGATCCCACAGATAGAGTAGAAAGATGTGATATCTCTGGCCCATATGCCAATTAAAAATAGAGAACCTTATTTCTTGGTACAACAAAATAGCAGGAGCTTCTTTGCTTGAGTGTATCTCTTAATAAAATTCAGGCGAATAGTATTTTCCTTAGATGTTGTGCATTTCCTTATCTTTTGTTTTGAAATAAAATATTAACATGAGTTTTAAAATCAGCATTCTACTGAAAGGTGCTTTTCCTACATTCTTTTGACAACTTTCTCATTAGCCTCTGAAGACTGGTTAAATAGGTATAAAATTAAAATGGATCATAAGCAGATTTTCAGTACAGGGATAAAATATTTACTTTGATGCATTATCTTATGTATAGAGCTATGATTGGACTGAAAACTGGGCCTTTGACAAATGAGCTTATTTGTAAATTTTCTACTACAATAAGGTGGATACTCTAGCAGAAATGTCCATATTTATACCATGTATCCTTCTAGTTCTTTTTACTATTTTGTTTGTAAGGACAAAAACTGTCTATAAGAGCAAAGATTGTCAGTACTGCTTTTGAATCTGATGTTAAGCATTGCAGATGCTTTTGTTTCAAGTGAGGAAAAGACTACCTTTTGCAAAATGCTGAGGACTAACTGTAGACTTGCTGCATTTCAAGAGAATGGAGTGGGGAAAAAGCAAGAGTTATGTACAATGCAACTTAAATATATGGTGTATTTTTTGTCATCTGACTACTCGTAAATGTTTTCTAAAGTTAAAGTAATGCTAAAGAGTTCTGAGTAATCCTCACCTTTGCTTCCCCATGATCTTTGTGGAGATAATGGAGTTCTATAGTTATTCATTGAGCCATAGAAAATATTTCAAAATAATTGATCACAGAGTCATTGCCAATATGATCATTTGACTTGCTTAAAATTTTTCATTTTTGCTCTCCCAATTCTAGGAAGGATTTCTGTGTGCATAAAGACGAACCATGTGATACTGTTGGTAAGTAAATCTTTGTAAGAGAGTGTTTATATAGACAACTTCATAAAATGACTGTTACACATATGTGAAGCTGAAGGAATGCAACAGCATCTGTGTTGAATAGTTTTAACTAGCTAAAATGTAAAAGTTGTCTAAAATCCACTGCTTTGTTATATTCATATACACTGTGAGCAAAATAGTGTTTGAGAGTGAAATGTTTCTATCTCATTCTTTTACGAACCCTTTAGAGCTTTATTCTTTTAACTCTCCCTGAAATTTTAATACTGAATATTTTTAACACTCAATGTTAAACAAAGATCACAAGCTAAATGAGGATATTCATTATATGGTTAGCATTCTGTAGATTTATCTTTTTATTGGACTATGCCTATGATTTTGTTAAACAATTCTGAGATAATGTAATGTAATGGGATAATACAGATTTTAGTAACTTGTAACTTTTCAGACATATCAGGATGTGAACTGTTAGGTGAGTTGGCAGCTGCAATTCAGTGAGTGCCAGTTGCATCAAGTTTATCATTAATTTAGTTCACATCATTGGGAGGACAGCTTTTCAGTATAAGGTGCAGGGAAGATACAGAATTTCCGTGTTGAGCATGAAGGATTCCAGCTTGTTTCTGATCTGAATTGACAACATTTCTATTCATTCAGTATTGTGGCATGTTTTTGTCCCCTTGAATTCCATTTGACTTAGGGCAACTTGTGACACTTCTTTAAGTAAATCCAAGTTTTCAGAAACTTGTTTCAGCAAGATTAGGACATCAGTCTTGGATTGCTTATCTATTGTAGTCCATAACTAGAGATGTTTTTTCCTTTTTTTTTTTCTTTTGACCTCTTTTATATTGGTTGCAAATATCTGAAAAAGATTTTGATGTAAACTGTGTTATCTTATCTTTTTCCTAGTCCTCTTAACTGCTTCAGCATCCCAAGACTATGTGAACATTTCTGAGGAGGATATTAAAACAGAGTCTTTCTAAGGGAAGACTATTTCTAAGTAGAATGTTTCTCACAGCAGTTAGTGATTGAAAATGAAGAACATTTTTCCACTAATTGATGCTTTGGTCTTAGATGAATTTTGTAAATATATTTACCTGTTCAGGTAACCTTTCTTTTTTCCCGGTGACTGGGAAAAATCTCATAAAGCATTTCGACCTGAAAGGGGAAGTGATCTGAGTAGAAAGCTTTCAACAATATGATGCGGTGTTTAAGTTTAGAACAGGCAATATATGTAAGTCAGGATATATCCATGCAGACCTTAGGACGGGAAATGATAATTGTTGCATAAAGGACGTAGATTGTCTGTATTTTGAAGTCTCTCAAAGTAGTGATTCTTGTGAATTATATGACTCGAAGGGGTCAGAGTCATCAGGATTTTGGATGAGGATTCAGTAATTGATTTCTTAGAATAGGCCAATATCTGGATTTCATGGATTAGGTGACTGAATTCAAAGGATTTTTCTTGAAAAAAATGTTTTGTCCTTAGTTGAACCTTGGAGAGAACAGAAGGACTATTTACTGCCAAATTTGTCCCTGGGGTGATAAGTGAGGTAAGAAGATGAACCAGCTGAAGTATCAGTCAATCACATTCTGTGTTGAGGAAGTTTGACTGAAACATGAAACTAAGGCAGTGTGTTGGTCATAAGTATGCAAAACATTATGGATTTATAGTATTAATACATTGAGAATCAGACTGTTTGTCTGGATAATTTTGGATTATTTTTAGTTTCCCATAGGATTGGGTGAAAATACAGTTTTGATATACTGCCTTTCCCATAAATTCAATGCATCATTCTTTTTCCTTGGACATGTCAATTGTGTGGGCCCATGCTCATTATTAAGAAGTTAATCTCTTTGAAATAAATATCAGCCATCATCTATGAGCTTATAAAGGAGGAGTGTTCAAAAACTAGAGAGAACATTGTGTCCTTTTATTAGAATATTTCAATCATCTTACTAGAATACATGTATTACATCAGTATGTTTCGGAGTACAGCTTTAGACATAAAGACATGAGAGTACCTTAGGAGACTGGACTGGCTGTTTCAGCTTAGCATCTTTTCTTTTTGTGATTGTTGTCATTAAATCTGAAAATCGCAAATTTGATTTCATTTAATTGCTGATGATAAGAAACTGGGAAGAGTACCTGATACATTAGAGGGCTGTGCTGCCATCCAGAGGGACCTGGACAGACTGAAAAACTGGGCAGTGAGAAACCTCATGAAGTTCAACAAGGGAAATCGCAGGGTCCTGCACCCAGACACCAGTACTGACCTTCCGCAGAGCAGCCCCGCAGAGATGGACCTGGGCACTGTGGTGGATGACAAGTTGACCATGAAGCAGCAGTGCCCTGGTGGCCAAGAAGGCCAACGGGATCCTGGGGTGCATTAAGAAGAGCGTCTCCAGCAGGTCGAGGGAGGTGATCATCCCCCTATACACAGCCCTGGTGAGGCCGCATCTGGAGCACTGTGTCCAGTGCTGGGCTTCCCAGGACAAGAAGAATGTGGACCTGCTGGAGAGAGTCCAGCACAGGGCTAGATTATCAGGGGCCTGGACAATCTGGCCTGTGAGCAAAGACTGAAAGAACTGGACCTGTGCATCCTGGAGAAGAGAAGGCTGAGGGGGGGATCTGATCAGTGTCTATAAATACAAGAGATAGAGTGAGGAGGAGGGGCCGGCCTCTTTTCAGTAGTGGCCACTGATAGAACTAGAGGAAAAAGCCACAAACTGAAGCACCGAAAGTTCCACAGGAACTTAAGGACAAATTTCTTAACAGTGAGGGTGACAGAGCACTGAAACAGGCTGCCAAGAGAGGTTGTAGAGTTGTAGGTGACCCTGCATGTACAGAGGGTTTAGTCTAGATCATCTCTAAAGGTCCAGTCCGACCTTAAGAATTCTATGATTTTTAGGCTTAGATTAGATCGAATCAGAAAGTTTGTTAAAAGGTAAGCTGGAGTGCTTTGATTTACTCTAGATCTTTATATAACACGTTTATAGATGAAAGGAAACAGCATATTCCAGGAATGTTTAAGATATTACAAAATTTGCTGAAGGATGAAAAATAATAATAATGCAGTATCGACTAAACAATTCCTAACTGTCCAAAGCTTGCAAAAAAAAAAAAAAGAAGAAGAAAAAGAAAAAAAAAGATTCACCACAATAGAGACATTTGTTTACTGTGAAGAGGAGAGTGATGAGGCAATTCTCTGAAATGTTAGTGTAACTATCCATGTATAATGAGGCAGTCAAGGTGTTATTTGTAGCACATGACATCCAGAAATGAAAATCATAAGAAAGAAACAAACATTACAGGATGAGTTTCATTATTACAGAAGATCTAATCATCGAAGGATCATGTTGGGTCATAGTTCTTCTCTGTGATGGATACTACACAGACAATTACTAGATGTTTTTGTTTATTCATTAAATGCCAAGAAGAACAGTTTTTGGACTGGATGTGAGTACCCACTTAAGCCAGTTGGAATATGTGCCAACATTCAGTTACACCGAAATTTTTTTATGTATTGAGGTGACAAATAACACTTTTCTCTGTTTTTCATGTTGTGTTCTTCTCAAAGTACAGAGCTTGTGCACGCTTCCATTAGTAGTTTTTTCGTTGTGTTTTAGAATAAGAGTGGTTTGTATGAGGATTTAATGACTTAAATTAACGTTGATCAAGAACTTTGTCAACCAAAAATGTTTATTCAAATCAAGAGTTGCAATACTCTTGAAAGATTTTTTTTTTCTTGATTTTGAAACAAAATAGCTGATACCAGTCTTCCAAATACTTCTGCCCATGGTCTTTCAGGGGAACTCTTTTTCTTACATACTGATGGAAAGAGTATTTTAAGGTGTTTGTGAACATTCTTAATCAGAGAATGCAAACCGAAAGAATAATTTTCTACTTTCCTGGATATCTTGGTGATCAAATAACAATGGCATTACCATTTTTTTCCTGGTTTTGAAAAGTAGGTAGAAATGTAAAATACAGTATTTGAAGGTCATTTAATTTCCTGAAGTGTTTTGAAGTTTAGAGTGTACATCTTTTTTTTTTTTTTTTTTTTTTTTTTTTCTTTTTGTGCACGTTAGAGTTATAATGAGTATCATACTACAGCTAGAAGCTTTTGGAAAGCCATACTGTGGACATGAGTGTTGTGGGACTAGCTTCTTATTTCATGGGAAATGCAGCTCCAATTAGTTCCTTCCCTGGCTAATGATACATTTCTGTACAGCTGTAAGACAGATTCTCATCTAGTATAAATCAGTATAGGTCCATTAATTTCAGCTGAGGAAAGTTGATTTCAGTATTGTCGGTTGTCGCTGTCCCCGTAAAAGTCCTTTGGGCTGGAAAATCTCAAGGCTATTGCATTGGGATCAAAATTGACCACGCTAAAGCGCTTTTTTGCCCTCCTATGGTAGTTTGACTACAGGGCTCTTCTCTTTCCCTGTCCTCTTATCTCTTACTGCCTCAGAGAAATGGGGTTCTTTTACTCCACCCTGATGCTCACGGCTCTTCTGTAATATAATGAGCAGTTTCTGGCCTTACCTTATTATTCAAACATTAGTGACATATAGTGTTTTTTTAAAAAAAATATGTAGATTTAGAATAGTAAGTGCCAAGGATTCTTCTCTTGCAGTTAATGAGTTTTGGAGATCATGGTGCCTCTGTCTTCAAGAATTTTTGGTAGATTAGTCAAAAACCATCTCATATTTTAGATTTTGGAATACCTTGCTCCCCTGCAAGTTATATTTTATATTGGAGGTGGTCTGAATTGCTTTTTTTTATGTTTCTGTTTCTGTTTCTGTTTGTGTTTATGATTATGATTATGATTATGATTATTTTTGACAGATGCAATTGAGTGAAATAGATGTTGCTTGGAATTATTTCTTAGATTTTATTAAATGCGTTTAGGTGTCTATATTTAGAAAATTAAGCTTGTACTAAAAGTAAAAGCATAAAGTCATTGTAAACTGCAGCATAGTATATGCTGTACTGTTTTTATGTGTGCATCTTTTGATATTCTAATATGTAATTAATTGAAAGAAGCAATGATTTATAGAATAAATGGCTGGTGGAGCTTTACACAAACTTTAGTATTAAGCCCAGTATATGAAAATTAATATTTTCTTACTCACTTCAAGTGTTATACTGGAGGACTACTTATTCAAACAAGAGCGTGCACATAGGAGTTTCCCTGCCCTTTGTATTCTTCCACTGCAGTGATTCACGTGGAGTCCTTGGTACATGGACCTTCTAAGCTGCTGTAGTTGTTTGTTGTTAGCTAATGTCTTCTGTAGTATTGGTGATTTATTGGTGTGAAATGTTGCAGTTTAAGGGGCAGATTTTAAAATGATAGTGATTCATGTTGACACCAGCTTGGAGCCATGTTGATTGAGAGAAGCTGAGGGAATGATACTTTCTAAGGGAGTCTGCATCCTTTCAGGAGCTGCCCAGCTTGGAGCCTGGGTGCTGCCTTGGTTTAGCATTCCAATGCCTGCTTTTCTGTTCTGCCCTTCTGCCAGCAAGAGGTTTTAGCAGATCCCGGGACAAACATGTACGTGCATTCAGTGGGTGTTATAGTTGTGTACTGAACTAGCTGTGAACTTTTGTTTGCTGTTTCCATCTCGCTTCAAAGCTAGGAATTTTGGTTGATGGATAGTATTTAGAGGAACGTACAAGCATGCTGATGCCCTGGAAGGATTGCTCAGGGACACATAATGTTGTCCTCACAGCAGTATCTTCTCAAACGAGTTTAAAAAGGGCATAAGAATGAGTGAAATTTCTTTAGATGGAAATACTGACAGGCTGAATGACCTGCTCAAGATCAATGAGATAGCAAGTGACAGAATCAGAAAGGGATTTAGCATCTTTTTCCTCTACATTCAGTCCATTAGATTGAATTTCATACTGTCATGTTTCTGTAAATTGTAAAGACTCAAAGTAAATTTATCCATAAGGAACAGATAGACTTTTCAATAATTTATTTATACCAAAATTCTTCTATTCTACAGTTTTCAAGCTGCTGCTTTCCGGATACTACTCCATAGTGAATAGTATTTGCATTTCTTCTGTTTTTTTTTTTTTTTTATTAAAGATAGACTGTTTAAAATGTCAGAGAATAAGCACTTGAATCTTTTCATTAGGGCATGCAGTATGTTATCTGATGGTTCACGTAGTATCTCCTCTCATCCCTTGTCAGAAATCCACAGGTGTACAACACATGTGCTATATAAAAAGTTGTGACCACGGTTAATGTTTTGAAAGATTTATGATAGCTAGTAAAATGTCCTAGGAACTCTGACTGCAACAAAATGGAAAATAAAAAGTAGTATTTCCAGATTTAGTTTGCCTAAGCCTTTTACTACACTCAGCTAAAAAGGCTTCCTCTGTCAAAGAAAGGTCAACAGTGTTCTTGGCATGTATAAAGTGAGTTCCATTTTATCTAATATGTCAGAATTATTAGTCATTTTGGAGATAGCTTTTGCCTTAAATAGAGTGACCTCAGTTGAATATTCCAGTAATACCTTCTTATTGTATTGGCATTAGCCTTTTTTTTCTAAATACATCTCATGTTGACACATCTATATGATCCCATACAAAAAAGATCCTTTTAAAACTGGTATCATTTGCTGGTTAAAACTGCATTTAAAACTGATATCAGAGATGGTTGAGATTCCTAAGTAAATAATAAGATATCACAGAAATAGTAAGTGGCGTTCTTCTGATGCTTTATGAAATACAAGGTTACCAGCAATTTATTGATCTTGGAGGACTGTGAGTGCAATGTTTTGATAACTTGATAGCTCCAAGGTCTTGTGGAGAGAAAGCAATTAGATGCCGTTTTCAAACTATTTTGTTAATGTATTTTTCCCAGTTTCATTATCTGATGGCATTTCAAAAGAGCAGGGTTTTCTTTATTTTTTTTATCTTACCATATATAATTTATACCATTTAATATGTACATATATGTACATAAATATGTACATTCAATCCAGTATTCTCAGATCTGTTTTCAGTAAACCCTCAGCTATAATGTCATTGTTTCGCAAGACAGGCTTCCACCTCATTTGTTTACTATGAAATATTTTTAAATAAAATACTGACATTGCAGTCTCTGAATAGAACACCCTTGAAATGTTTGTCACAATATTTTATGGGGATGGTGTAAATTTACTGTGTTATAAATATAATAAATTATAAATTTACTATATTATAAGTTTCTATCTTTGGTAACAACCAGCTTTGTAGAGATTAAAAACAACAGTGGAAAATGCAGGCGCCATCAGGTCTTCATTTTGTTGCAAATGATGTAAATAGCATGGATACAAATAATGACTGGTAATGAATCAAAAAAACATCTACACAATAAAGACCACAAAACAAAATGAAGTGAAAGAACATGCCTTCCATCCAACTTAGCAAAATGCCAAAGATGGATTTAGTTATTTTTCTTTTATAATTTGAACATTGTAGATCTTTATACAAAGTACTTGGCCTGTTTTTCCAGCAGTTCTCTCAAGGGACAGATATTTAGTCCAGCCCTATGCATTAAGAGATATGACAAAAGTAGGAAATTAGGTAGACTATCATTGTCCAATGGAGGTTAATGCTGGATACATTAGAGTTGATTCTTTAGGGCCCATTACCACCAAAGAGGTTGCCCAGAACACAAGCATCAGCACTGCAGAAGTAAATTTAAAAAAGCTGTTTCCTTAACTCTTCTTGCCTGTACCATCTCCTGTCTTTTCCAGAAAATCTATGTTTAGTATTCTCATGTAGCTGGTTTTACTCATTAGCTAGAGAAATGGTAAGACATTACTCAGAAGGATGGTAAAACATCTCACATGAGTCATATGCTGCTGTGGCAGAATTGTTAGATTCTAGATTGCTAGAAGTGCTTGATATTGCTAATTTAAAACCAATCTCTGTCAGATATCTGTGTGCAGCAGAGCAGGAACACTTAGAACATAACCCAGGTAGGCAGGGGTAGTCTTATCAAACATCTCTAGCTGGGCTGCTGCATGAGCGTCTTATGCTGTGAGAGCCAGGGAAATGTCCAGTTAGTCAACAACAAAGAGGAAAGTCTTCAGACCTATCATTTGCAGCATGTGATAACTCTGAGGTGCATTTCTCATTGCTCAAGAAGGCAGGTAAAGCTCAGGGCTGGAGCTGGTCTTGATCTGCTTCTCCAAATGACCAAATGTGAGTTTGGGTGAGAAGTCCTACCAGACTTGCAAGGGGAAATGGAACAATCACTGGAGGAGAAATCAGTGCCGGACAGAAAGAGGAGTTTTTTAAGAGCTGGTTGTGTGGTGTTATTTTTTTTTTTTTTTGTACCATTTTAGCATTGAAAACTGTCAGGTTGAATGTCATCATAAAAAGCGTCCAGTTAGGTTTCAGTAAGGAAAGGTTATTTCAGATTACCTTTAATTTAAGGTGTGATTGATCAAAGTTGCTACTGCCTGGAAGTGTACACTTAATCGTGTGAAATATGGCTAATGACTGTGGCCAGAATGTTTTTGTCTGGTATTCCCTAGCACAGCAATATTTATTTCTTTTGTTGTTAATACTCCTTGCTGAATTCTATAGGTAATTGAGAGAGGGAATTCAAGAACAGGGATGTACAGACTGGATGAGGAAACGAACTAATTTAGATTATTCTTCAGCAGAATGAGGGCTTTTTTTGTAGGTCACAGACATTCTCTGACATGTCTCCAAACTTGCTGTTCCACAAAATTCACAGACTTGAGTAAAGCTTTATCAGCTTTGAATCTTTGCCCCATGCATTAGGCTTACCTGAAAAATATAAAGCTGTCTGAACAGAAGATCCTTTAAATGTTTCCCCATGTAAAGGGAAGGTTGCTACAGGTAAGATTATTGACATTCAGAGAACTGTTCAACCTGTAAAAAACCTTTTAGAATATTTCCAATATGCTACTTAACTCAGGCCTGTCTCAGTTTTCCTTTGTGCAATGGGTTAATAACAATATCCTTTTTCACAGCAAGGTCATGATCCTAAGTTCACTGATTTATTTATAAATAGGCACTTCATATTCTAGAAGCAGCAGCCTCCTTTAAGTGATTTGGAGAAAAGCTAGCCATAGACATCTTGGTCAATTTCTTTTTATGAACATTTATTTTTGGGATAGGTACCATAGCTCTGAAATGTATCCAGGGGCTGCAAATGTTGAAGTAAATAGAATGGTCAAATGGAGTCTTTGAACACCAGTGTCTTCTGTGACCTTACTAAGATGTTTTACTTAATATAATTTGAACTATTGTACTAACTTGAAGTACAGAAGTACAGAAGTTACTGAGGAAGTGACTGTCCTATGGTACAGTGCTTCTAATATACAAATGTCTTTAATACACAGGATCTTTCAAATGGTGGAAGAAACCTACACTTCTTCAGACTATAGGATAAAACTCTTGTTTTTAGGAGTTCAGTTGGATGTGAATTCGTAGTAGATTGTATTGCTTACTTGGTGCAGTTTATCAAGTAAACAGAAGAATACAAACTGCAATATATGCCCTAGATTATCACATTTAGATTTCTGTTATTGCAGACCACCACCATTTTATGCCTCCTGTAAATATTTTACAGTCCATCTTAAAACTGATTAGTTTTGTGCTTTATATAAACCTCGGAGATAAATTTCAACCTTACTTTGTCTCCTGTTTTCTTGTTTTAATAGCAACATTTTTTTCCAAGAGCAGTGAACTGGGTTTTCACATGGAGAACTGAATCTTTGTTTTCTTACTGTGTTGTAATCAGATACAAAATATATTGCAACATATGAGATTTTGTTTTATTTCTGTAATTTAAGAGTTTGAAACATAATTAATCCGAACAGTAGTAGGGTAACACAGAATAAATCTCTTTAAATAGAGTTTTGATGGCAATTTCATAATTGCTGAACTTACTTTTAATTACTAAACACTTATGATTCCTGAAAAAAAAAGAGAAAGTCTTTTCTGCTTTAAACAATTGATCAAGGACTTATGGCCCCAGATTATTTCAATTTATTTTAATTTGAAGAAGTGAGCCAATAGCAGTTAGCCAATACATTTTAGAAAGTTGAAAGTGAAGAAAAAAAGTTTTTGTTTCATTTCAAGACTGTTGGAGTTTTTTCAGATTACATTGTAAAAATTGTATATTTTTTTTTCTAAATCTTTTTCGCTAATATTATTTAGGAGGCAGTAGGGTTTTGGACATTTGTAGAAATTGTATATTGTTTTTGCTAAATCTTTTTGACTCACCGTTTAGGAGGCATGGCTTTGAACATGTTTAAGAAGCCTTAAAGGTTAATTTTGATGTTTACATCCAGTTTGCAAGCTTACAATTCTGAATAGAGTTCACAAATCCAGGATTGAACTTCATCTTGACTGTGTGTGTTTCTGAAATTTAAATAATTTTCCAAATAATCAACATATTAATAATTTGATGTGTTATATAACTTGGTGTATTTATTTATAAATTTAGTAGTACCAGCTGTAATGGTATTTATTTGTATAATAAAAATATAGGATAAATACAAGTTAGTATCAAATGTATAGGCTTTATTCAGTTATTACTGAATAAAATATTTTTTATCAGAAACTATGATTATTTTAAAATATCCATATGGCTTAAGTTTTTTCTTTATGCTTTAATAATGCTTATCATACTTATTCAGAGTCATGACCAGTTCTTACACTTTCAAGTATATTGAGACTTGTTTGTCCTCATTTAGGCCATATGCTGTCATTGTTCTTAGCATGTGCTTACATCCCAGCAGAGTCAAGTATGGGCTGAACTGCTGAATCTGGCTCTTGACCTCAGTAAACTGTCCTGTGATGCCCTACAATACCATCCATAGTTTTCTGTAGCTTCTTATGTAGCCATATCACTTTTTTTGTGTGTGTGAAAATACAATATTCTCTTCTGCAGCTTATATTACTTCATTTCTTAGCAAATTTTTGTGTTCTTTTTCTGTGCTTAGTCTCAGCTTACCTAGGGTGTTTAAGATCCAGTCTTAAAGATCTCTTAAAATATAGAGAAACTTAGTACCTTTAAGGAACTTTTACCAAAATTTTATTAGCAATTAGAAGATCTGTGCTTGGAACCATAGCTTGCATTTCTGTAACAAAAAAAGCTCCTAAATCTGTCAGAAAAAGGAATTCTTAAAGAATGCCCTAAGAATACATGTGTATGTATTTGTTTTGTCTTGAAAGGAAAATT
The DNA here is from genome assembly GCA_013398315.1 of Nothoprocta pentlandii. Lineage (NCBI taxonomy): Eukaryota > Metazoa > Chordata > Aves > Tinamiformes > Tinamidae > Nothoprocta > Nothoprocta pentlandii. Next base: position 442,992 of record VZSG01000217.1, on the reverse strand, counting down.
AAAGATAATTGTTATAATTTGTATTTATCTTGTAAGTAATGTGTGCATTCCACCTTCTGTATGTATCCTTTAGGTACATTTTTAGAGTCAAAAATTTTGAAATATGATTACCTAAAACATGTATAGTGGTAAGTTGTATACCAGTAAAAGGTCTATTAGAAAGAATGCTTTGCAGCAATATGCCTGTTACTCTGTACACCAGGGCTGTAATTAGTGTTTAAATACTGGGAATGTTTCAGTCTGCTAAAAGTGCAACTAGAATTCCTTGTTACTGGTCTGTTGCCTTGAGTTTTAATGTCTTTTTCTTTTTGTCTTGCCATTGTGAATACATTGTTGTGTTATAAAAGCAAGGGAGTAATAGTATGATTTATATGCCGGCAGAACAATTCTAAACTTTTCCAGCTGAATCCTTAACTTGTGTCATGAAAATCTGTCATTGTGGTTCATCCCATCTCAGTCTGCAAAGCTGTTTTCTAACATCCATGAAGGATGAGATCACTAAATATAAACCTTCCTTGAACTAAAGAAACCACGTTGTAAACTGTAAAGATGTATTCATATTTTATTTTACCTTTTGTAATGAAAACAATAGTAGAAGTGTGATCGGGATCGGGATTTCTTACTTTATGTGTTAATGAAAGCTGGGTCCAACTGAGCTCCTCTTCTGTGCTGCTGGAGTGCAGAGTAGCCTACATCTGCCAAAGACTCTCAGAGGAGCGTTCCCCATCTGTGCTAGAAATAATTTCGTAGGAAAAAAATGTGTTCCCATCATGGGAGACATTAAAGGCACCACAAGCTTCTCCTCCTTTGCACCAATGTGAGCATTATATGCAGAGAAGGTCATGTCCTAGGGTACAAGGCACAAACTGGGAGGGCAGTGGGTTGCTCTGCTCCGCTTTTTGCTTGAAAAAAATTGTTCTACTGTCTGAAAAGGCCCAGTTTTAGCCACTGGATTGCAAGAGAAATAAAAATTAGTGATATTGTGCCCTGTATTGAGCAGTGAATTATGTCCTGAATACTTTTGCCTATCTGAACTGTTGAAAAACAGGGCCAAGTCCTGACTGGTAGGAGCTTCTAAAGATATCTTCTTTTTTTTTTTTTTTTTTCCCTGAATTTTACAACTTTAACACCTGTCGTTTATAGTATTTCTTTATATGGAAAACAGTTAGATGAAATTGTGCATATAATGAAACTGAGAAAATTGGCAAAATAACAAATAACTATATGCTTACAGTCAATCACTCTCAATATGCTCTATGATACTAATATATGCTCTGTGTTATTACTATAAGGAATAGCTATATAGTAATTTAAAAATATTTTATAACTTTAGATTATACATACAATTACATTTTAAAAACAAAATATTTCATATCAAATTTAGTATGAATTAAATGGCTATAAAGTAAGACATACTTGCTGCTAACTACCTAACCATTTCTCCAACATTTTTTATCTGTTGTTGGATTTGCTTGTTTTAATATTACATATTTTAAGATGAAATGTTTAAAAAACAATGTTTTGGTAGAGTATTCACCTTTGCGTAACGTTTCACATGGATAAATCCAACAGTGTTTTACTGGATGGGTTTTTTTTTCTGAAAAAGGCCAAATAGATACATCCCAACCAATGTACAGTGTACAGCATACACCAGTACATCAGTTTCTGTGTGTGTTATGCCTGTCTAAAGGAAAAAACATTATTGTGATGCAGTTAGAAAGATTACATAATATATGCATTATTTTTCTCTGAGGTGGAGAATGTGTAGCCAGTGATATATGGGTCCTTTATTTAAGGAGGAAAGGGATTCCACATGCATAGAGAGCACTGCAAGTGATCAGTGCAACCTTACCTAACTTTTTAAAACACAGTGAGAAATCTGCCCCACAAATTCAAGCAGGAAGGAACTGAGGGCCTGGGCCAAAACTGTCTGTTCATCTGCTGACTGTTTGTCTTTGTGTAAATTTGCTGTTGGAATCCATCTCAAAGCTGCCTTTCATGGCACTTGAATGTCAACGTGTTCTTTCGGTTTTTTGTTTTGAGTCTGTATGATGGGTACCCTACCATGAATGAAATGTGGGTTTCCCATCTTAAAATAAAGTCACCGCCTACTCAACTTGCTCAGTCAGAGAAAGAGTCAGGACTAACCCTGCACATCTGAGATGCAGGAGGCTCTCCAGTTCTTAATGACTTTGTATCTGGCAGGCTTTTAAAGCGAATTGAATAATGGATTCGCTGAGGGAGGAAAGACCTGATGCCGAATCTTTCAACTTGCTTTCGTAGAGGTTGAGCTGTATCTGAAGACCATCCCTAGAATGTTTGATTTGGAAACAGTCTGCAAGAACACTGAAACACGGCCTTACAGAAAATCCTGCAGTGTGAGCACATCTTGGTACCTAATCAGTTAGCACTGACTTTAGGAAACATGACTGTTTTCATCCACTATGTTGAATCAAAGCTATCTAGGCTTAGAGACTTGCTTCTAATTGCTTTATTATACATTTTACTATGTAATGGTAGTTTATGTTAACTCAAGTGTACAGAAATGGAGGCCTTTAGTATTTAGAAATCTCCTAAAGTGAAAACACACTTTATAGTAATGAAAATACTTTTGACAATTAGTTGGATCATCAGATTTTCGTAGGAACAGAAGAGAGTGTCAGCATTTGATTAAAGTATGAGTGCAAGATTTTTTTTTTCTGACTTCTTCTTTGGCAAATGACAAAGCATTTAATTCTCTCAAAATGATGTGTATGCTCAAGTTTTAAAATCAACACTTTTTTAAGGTTTTGTAATTATGTAATTTCCATTTAGAAAATAAAGGTTAGATTTGGAATAATCTGTCAAAGCAGAAAAAAAATAAAATTACAGTATATATTTCTTCACTAGAATTAAAATCTGCATCAAAGTATTTATTAACGTACTATTTTGTGCAATGTGTTTCCTTATGTCATTGGAGCAGGGCCTTTGGTATTAAA
>VZSG01000217.1:399144-434293 GCA_013398315.1 Nothoprocta pentlandii | reverse complement strand
AGGTCTTCAAAACCCACCTGGATCCCACCCTGTGCCACATGCTGTAGGTGTGCCTGCTTGAGCAGGAAGGTTGGACTAGATGATCTCTAGAGGTCCCTTCCAACCTTAAATATTCTGTGATTCTGTAATAACAGGAATGAAACTTGCTCTGTAGCTAGTAATTTGGGGATATTTTATGCCCGTAGTGCAGGAGGGATAGAACACAGGAAGCTAATAGTACTCATTCTGTGATACAGAAAGGTAGTACTCCTGTACTTGAACCTGCCCTTTTAGAGGCTTAAGGAAGGCTAGAAATCTTCTTTTTCCTAATGCAGACTGGAGAGCATCAGTTTTCTGCCTGTTTCAGCTTCAGTAAACAGAGGGAGATTTGGAAATTCCCTTTCTTCCTAAATGGACCTAAGATTTATCCAGGGGAGGATTGCCATTCTCTCTAGTGACGGTGCTTTTGAACAGTCTTCAAAAACTTTATAGCAACAGGAATGCCCACAACACTGCAAAATACAGTGCTGCATTTTGTCTAGAGTGAGATACTTTTTTTTTGCTATTTCTTTTCAGCACTTGCAAATTCAGTGGTGTTGCTGGAAGTCTAAGCCTCAATATATGCTCCTTTTCAGTACTGTTATCAATTCTACTCTTACTCAGAACCACATCATTATGAACAACTCTTGTTTTTTTTCAGCTTACTCACTAAACTGGAAACCAGTAAGAAAATGCACACAATTTTGGATCTACCAGACACAAAATTCTCTTGAAATATTATTTTTTTCTATTTTTTCTTTTTATTTCAACCATTGAAACATAAAACGTGGAATGTAATATTACATTTCAGAGCATTTTTTATTTTTCTCATTTTCTAAATAGCTAATATAAATTGTGTTTATACTTACACATTTAGCATTAGATGTCATTTTGAGAATGACATTTTTTATTTTGTTTTGAACGTGCTTTACTCTTTTGGTTGTCCAAATTGCTTTTACTTTTACTCCATTCTTTTCTCTTTTGTGAAAATAATGATAAAATGCACACTATTCCATCTCATTCAGATCTAACAAGTCCTCTGTTCAGAACAATATTTTTTAATGCAAGAACTATGTCCAAAAGCTTATATTGAACTCTGCTGAACCCTGCCAGCCTAGTGATGGGTCTACTAACATAAATGTCATAGATAAATCATTGTGTTTGCAGAATGGTAAATACTTGGATCATAAGAAAAATGACTTTTATATTATCATATGGTAATTTAGAATGCTGATTATGACCAAATTTCAAACACTGTCAACCATTACAAACTTGTCCTTTATATCTAACATGTATTAACCAGAGCATGCCTTTCCCATGTTAATCCAGAGGGCACATTTCCTTCTAGGGTATGTTCCTAGGCCAAGCATTTGAAACAGTATTTTGATTGCTTATTCTACAATTTCAAACACTGAGGGGATAACACAGGACCCCAATAAATGTACTTAAGCTATAAAAAAAAAATACTGTTACAAAAACTAAGTTCTTCAAAATGACAGTTACAGATGTTCCTTTTAGAATCCTTTTAGGATTCTACTTGTTGCAAAATTTAGATACTAGGTATGCTTTAACATTTATAATAAATGTTTTTGTCAGACTGAAGTCTACTGAGGAATTTACTTGATCTGTGATGTTAGACAATATATGTTTTTTGAATCATAAAACATGGTGAATACCATATTTGTACTTAATGGTGATGTGTGGGAAAATTTTTTTACATTTTAGTCGTCCTTCAGATAGAACAGCTGTTCTGTATTGTGCTGTTATTGTAAAGATTTGTTTTCATTTACAAGAACATTGGGATCCACATTTATGTTCTGTTACGGATTATTAAGATACACTTTTCAATAGTACTTTTCCTGGACATTACAGTCTGTAATTATATAATGATATAACACCTTGTGATTTCTTTTCTGCCTTTATCCACTTTTATGCAACAAATAGATATTGTAGTTTATGAGCAAGTAAACCATTGCAGGTACCTGTTTACGTAGTTGGGTGGTTCTGACCACGTTAAGGTTTTAGGTCTATTTGGGGCCAGGGATACCTCACTGTATCATCTATGCTTCTAGTAATAAAAAGAAAAATAATTCATCATGGCATTTATGTTTCCTAGGTATTGCATATTTGAGTGGAATGTGCAGTGAAAAACGAAAATGTATTATTGCAGAGGACAATGGCCTCAATCTTGCTTTCACCATTGCCCACGAAATGGGTCACAAGTAAGTACACGAATAACAAATCCTAATATATTTGTTAGAGGGTAATATTAGCGACTATGATTTACTTTTTTGTTGATTGTGCATTTGTTTTTTTCCTTTAAGGTGACTTTTCATTTTGATTAGAAATTTTGGGATTTATTGTTTTTATTATTAATAATAGTCACAGGTATTGATACATAGCATGTAAGACAAAAAGATTTTTACAGCTCCGACTAATATAGGAATCTTTGTAACTACACAATAATAAGGCTAGTTGGAAAGACTAACTTAGTCTAGAGGAAAAACGTTTATGTTCTTTGGGGATTGTGATATTATGTATCAGATCCAGCTCTGAATATTGTTGCCAACAAACATTTTAATGAGGTTATGAGTTGGAAGAACCCTTATGTGAATTTGGCATTCTCAAGATAGCTCACATTAAAATGTATAATGATGATTGGTCATTGCAATATTAATTTTGGATTTCCCCCCTGACTTGGTAGAAAAGGAAGACAAAATGAAGGTGAGGAAACATATCCCTCGTGATCTGTTGATTTTACTCATTACATGAACCTCTTTAGAGCAAAAATGAAAAAAGGAAATGGAAAAAAAAAGGCCATTAAAAGTCACATTAGTTTATGAAAATCATTTTCAGTTCTTCAGTATTTTTTAAAGAAAATAAACAAGAAAATTTGTAGTAAAAAATCAGGAGAGAGACTGTTAATATGCCTTTTTACCTGTAGCAACTGTTCCAGGTTATACATTTTTAGAAAAGCACTTGAGAATAACAAAGGAGAAAAATAACTTGTTAAATCCTTTGAAGTTCAGACCCTCTGAAAGTTGGATGCTGAGTGTGTTCAGACAAACACTCTCAGTTAAAAGTGATATTGTTTAAATTTGGGTCAAAGGTCCCTGAGAATGGAGGTCTAATATTGAAACAAAATATTGATTACAAAAAAAGAATAAGAACTTTAAATATTTCTGTTTAAAATATATCATGGAAGCAAAATACGCAATTACAGTGCAGTTATATTACCTAGAGGAAAGGGAGGAAGTTAATAGATTTTTTTTTTTTTTTTTCATTAGGGCATAGAACAACTTTAGGCTAGTAGAAACCAGCCTGATTGAGTGTTAGTTATGAAAAAGGAAGTTTTCTTTTTTTTTTCAAAAGGAGGATTTGTTGGTGTCTTGTAGCCATACACTGTCACCTTCTTTTTTTTCTGTGTAGTTTTTGCCAGCTTTAGAAGGGAGGGGTGGAGGAAGACTCATTTCCTACACACTTGCTCTTTTGACAGTAAACCAAGGACAAGGGGAAAGAAACAGTAAGTGAATATGATCTGTAGATAAAATAATTGACGGAGTAAATTAGTAAATTATTTGAAACCAGCATGATAAAATCAGAATAATAAAAGCAATTCTTTTTGCCCTGCACAATAAAATTCTTTTTAGAGTATATAAAACTTGGCAGTGCAATTACTGCACTTAGGAAGAAGAGGCATCTCGATGAACAAAAAATGTAACACCTTATGCAGATATATAGGATCTTGTTTTTGCAAAACAGGAAGGAGTTTTAAAGATCTGGCAAGGTTATGTGAGGTGCAGGTATTCTTCATGAAGCAACTTGATAATGTAGGATATTGATCTTATAAAGAGAGTTTTGATTTCCAGCGCTTTCAGTCCTATCTTTTGGTACTCACTTTTTGTGAGTACTAATGCAAAATATCATCCTGCAAGAGTTAAAGTTGATGTGGAGCCCCGTGCAGCTATTATCAATAGTCCTGGCAGGTCCTCCAAGGCTGGCCCTTGCTAGGTTTGGTCCTCAGCTGGGAATCTTTTTATCTTTAAGCTTTGTTTTACTGTGAAGCTGAGGAAAAGAAAGGATGCATCATGACCTTCCTGGAAGGACAGGAGAGCTCAAATTTTGAAAAGTGAATTCTGCGTAAAAGTGTTACAGAGTGTACTTAAAAACTGCAGAAATTTCAAATCTCTCCATGCATACTCAAAGAAACTGGGAATACACTACTACCATCGGAACCCAGTTGTCTGTAATAACATGTGTATGCTTTCAGAGAAAACGTTGTGTTCCTCTGTGTTAGAACTCTAATAGATATTTTTGAAACACTGGAAACGAAGAACAAGCCAAGTCTTGTTTGGTAGTAAAGGACGGGATGCTGTTTGAACCAAGAAGTTTAACCTTGTGAAGGCTAGAAACAAGCTGTGTAGATACAAATTGGAAGGATTATAATGACAATGAAAGAGCCGATATCGAGGTATGTATAAACAGATATTACAAAAACATGAAATTAGATCAGGGAGGCATCCTGCATTGCTAAACACTCACATTCAACTTGATCTCAGTTTCATTATACAGTCAAGAGTCTATAACTTTTGTGATCTAAAATACTCAAAAAAGGAATTGGTATTTCAGGGAGTTGTTTTCTCTGTATGACCTTCTCCATCTGCTGATCCAGTTCTGCTGACTGCAGAAAAAAAACATGCTAGATGTATTTGACTCTTTGGGATTGGACAGAGAAAACAACAATAAAATGAAGTATTTGTATGGTGGTCCCATTCAAAAAGGATCCAAATATTTTTTGCCCAGAGGAGAACTAATTGTAGCTAGAGTATTCTGTCTTGCCCATTCTTAAAAATGTTCACAGAAGAGATATTTAAATAATCACCATCTAGACCTGCTGCAAATCTTTCAGTCTTTCAATATGTACATTTCAATATGTATCAGAACATTATCACAAACTGTTTCCATATCATAAAGTGACTTGACCATTCCTTTTTCATCTAATATCATTAACCAAACTCACTTCTTTTAATGTTGTGAAGAGAGACCTGTCAAACAACAGAGAATAAGCAGAAATTAGTTCTCAAATAAAATAAAAATATGAGGCAAAACCCCCTTATTTTTTTTCTGAACAAATGTAACTGCCTGTAGATTACTGTAAAATATACTACCTGTAATTTACTGCCTCTAAAATGTAACTGCCCATAAACTATTATTTCAAAAGTTTTAAAATACATGCAAAAAAAGTTGCATTTTTTCATTGGTCAACCTAAGAACATAAGTAAATATAGATATAAAGAATACATTCACAAAAATTTGTCATTATTTGAGAACTACTGGAGTACTATTAAAAAATATAATAGTTCGTTTTTGGAGGGTTAGTTTTAACACACCACACTTTCTACTGTCCTCTGCATATTTGAAATTCATTGGTTTCTGATGAAATCTCATTATCTCATATACTTAGACCCATTCTGCAGGTGTGTGATTTTATTGACTGTGAATTTTGGTGTGTTCCCTCTACCCCTCAATCTTCTTTACTCCTGATGCACAATGTATATTTATATATTAAAACAAGGTTGCATAGAACATAGGTTTAAGAAATAACAGGTAGGTATACCTTATAGTATAATATTCTCTGCAGAGTCATTCTAAATTCCTACTGATTTTTGACTTCCACTGGGATACACTAGGCAGGTTGTTAGCTAGCAGTTAAACTCTCATTTTTTAGGTACCCTGTTAGATATATAGCTGCACTTTTGTAAATGCATACAAAGTTCACACCTAAAGTGCATTTTAATAGATTGCTCCTTTCAGACAAAAAGGATTTTAGAACATTTTTCATTAGGTTTTCTTGGTGACTAACACAGGTAAGCAATTATATTAAATGTTTCTAATACATGGATATTTATTATGTGTTTTGCTGTGGTTTTATCAGTTTCTCCTGTGAGTCAATAACAGAACAATTAAGGAAAATATAATTCTGATTCATAGTGTTGTTAGCCCAGATTTATATGTGGATAACTCTGTTCAGACTGCATTGGTTTAAAATAATTTTTTAAAACTGAAAAGAAAAATAAAAAGGAATCAGTCCTTTGATTTGTAGGGAGAAAATGTATAAACATATGTAACTGTACAAAGTCAGCATTAAGAGAAAAGTCAGAAGTATTTAGTGAAATGACTAGGTACATTTTATTAATTATTGAGCTAAATCCATGTTGACTGAAAAAGAATTAAAACATGAATATTTTGAATGAAATACAATGGTAGTCTAATCTTTATGTGGTAACAATGCAATGACTTTGTTTTAGTTCTGTCTCTGTGAAAGAAGAATCTCTTTTAATCACACTGACAGATAATGTTGTAGGTCAATAACTGATTTTTGAGCTCCGTGTTGGAATAACAAGAGCCATTTCAAGTTGGAATAATAAGAGCCATCTCAGATCAGAGATAAAAATCTGTAATGCATTAATGGATTTGAATCCTGCTTACCACAATAAATCTAATGAGCAAATAGGAAATGATATAGTGATGTTATATAACAGAATAAAGCTAAACAATAATGGATTAAAAGGCAAATGATAATGAATTAAAAGACATAATTCCCATATGGAGAACTGAGAGGACAAGAGAAGGAATGATACCATTTCAGTTGCCCAATAACTTGTATGTTTTAATTTTACTTATATGATCACTGTGTTTGGGAATGGGCCTGTTTCTTAAATATCAAGAAAGGATGTGCAGGAAATTCAGTATATCAAAGTAAAATAATCACTGTGTGCTCTGAGGGAACCCAGTTGTTCTACATGGTTGGAAGACATATTGGAAGTATTTCTTGGGATCATTTATATATATAGCAATATTTTGTTTCTGGGATTTTTTATGTGGAATGTGCAATATATTCTAACAAGTAGTTTGTATTTTCAAACAGGGAATGTATAATTTTTTTTCAAACATTTACTTGGTAACTCACAAACGAGTAACTTATTTTAAAGTTTTTTTAAACAACTATATGAAATATAGCAGAACATGACAAGAGTTTTAAATGTGGGTATAGGAAGTTACTCTTTTTTGTGATCACTTTCATAAATATCAAAACAGAGAGACAAATAAATTAAAGCAGGAGGTGGCTGTCTTTTGAGGTCGCTTGGTTACAAATGTTTTATCACGTGCAATGACGTTCATCAGTCAGACCTGCAATTCTGTATTCATGCATTTGATTTGAATAAATGGTAGATTAAAAATACAAAATGACCGGTATAAACATCATTATGTTTTATTAATATTTTGAATGTTTTACTGTCTGCTTTTTTCAATGTCAGATCTAATAGTATGAATTTTAAGCTTCTAATTTTTTCTGAGCCTTTTCAATAACATTTAACAGCAGATATGCATAAATTATTTCATTTTAATTAGAAAATTAACACCTCATATGATTTCTGAATTTATTTGTCTGTGGGACTTAAGGGAAGTTAATTTATGAACAGCTAAAAGGATTTTTCTTTATTTTGGCATTAAAGTCAGGAACTTCCTGTTTCTATTTTAAATTTTCCTATCTCCTCTTTCTGTAATGTATAACTGAGATCGTTATTTATGTATTTCTTTCTCTCACAGTTTTTTCTTTATTTCCCTAATTTTTTTTCTTACTGTTTTTATAAGTTGTATCCTAGTAGGAAGGAGAAAGACTAAATAAGATTTGGAATATACATAATGAAAGGAAAGTACCTGCTGTTAAGTTCTGTATAGTAATAAGCATAACACGAGTCAATAACATTTTAGGAAGTAAATAGTAAAAATTCTCCAAATATATGTATTGTTTATATGCTGTGTCTTTGATAGCATTTCTCCTAAAAGATTCTTTTTCTAAGAGAAATGTATGTTAAGCCAACTTTGATTTCTTGGCAAATTACTGATTTAAAATACATTTGCAAAGTATAAGTAGCTTACCTGAGCTATCAGTATAGTTACATCATTTACTGATAATTAAATAAAGTCTTCATTTAATAATACTGGTAACATTAACTTTGGAATTTTATTTCCCAGCATCCTGACTCAAGTTATCTTGTGGTTTGAAAATGCTGGACATTCCCATGGCAATGTCTGCTGTGGAGGAAAGAAGCTACTGCTTCAGCTGGTAACCTGTCCCTAGATAATTTTCCACTTGCTTATTTTTGCCCTAATCTTTGGTCCCATGGGCTATGAGGAGACTGAAGGAAGGTGCAGGGGAAGTGTCTGTTATTGTCATCTCATGTCCTAAATGCAAGATCCCCATATTGCATTTTCCCCATATTGCTAGTTTTTTTTTTTAATTTTACTCTCCTGTTAGATGATTTTTTCATGCCATTCTTCAGTGCCATCAAACCAAATTTCCTATATCATACTCTTACTTTAAAAAAAACCCACAGAAGAACCATGTGTAATTTCATGTTACAATGTGAAAGATACAATGTGAAGAGAAAGATAGTGTAAGGAAGAGTGGAGGGTGGAAGACAGGAGGTGGGTAGTGTGGAGAGGAGAGTTGAGGTTTTGGGGGGTGTAGAGTAAAAGGGAGGGTGGAGGTAGAAGGTAGAGAAGAGGGGAGGGTGGAAAGTAGCATGTGGGGCAAAGAGAAGGGTGGAGGTAGGGACATGAGCAGGTAGGCTTAGGGTAGGGTTAGGGTAGGGCAGCATTATGGTAGCATTGGGCTAGTGCTGTAGATGAGCCTGCTTGAGCAAGGGGAGTTGGACTAGATGTTCTCCAGAGGTCCCTTCCAACCTTAACTATTCTGTGATTCTCTACGATTCTGTGATTATCTTCTGTATAGGAATAATAATGTCACAATACTTCAGGATTTATCTTTAGCGAATGTGAAGTACTGAGAAAGTAGTCATGTGCTCCCTGTTTGTGGTAGCTGAAGGGAGTGGTGTTATTTTCACTTACCAAATACATCCTGGCTGTGCACAAAATCTCAGATTGAAAAAAAATGTTGAGAGTAATTACAGAGTCAGTAAGGGAGTAAGTTATAGAATTAGTGAGCTATTAAATGTCAGATAAACTCTCCTGGGCAAAGGTAATTTATCACTCATTCTTACATGGTCATGAGATTAAATCCTGCTATTCTGGATCTGCAGTTTACACTCATCACCCTCTGCTACTTATATTTCTTTGGCTGAACTTCCACCTTTTAGGGCCTGGGAATGTATTTAGAATTACTGAATATTCAAAAAACTATCCTGATTCCTTGGGTACCTGCTTTTACTAATCCATCTCTTCCTACTCTCCCTCCTTCCTAATCACTCTTGGTGATGATGACCTTATAAAACTGAGCAACGACATCTATTCTGTATTAGCTTTTTAATTTAAAAACTTTTCTTATTAATAGATATACCTAATGCAATTCTTCACAGCTATTTGAACTCTCCCAACTACGATCTCCTGACTCACATTTTTGTATAATGGTTACTCATTACCTGTTTGTGGTTTAATAGCATCATTATTGCTCATTCACAGTATCATATATTTAAGTGAACTGTGATGGTGATAATCAGGTCATCATGGGCTGTTCATAAACTTAAATAATGAAAAGTAAAAAATAAAAGCTTTTCAAACAAATAGTGCAACATTACTGACCAAATTTGATACCACAGATTTAGTATATGTTTGAGAATTTTTTTAATCTTGTAGTGTGAAGAAATGTAAAATTATAAAATGCAGATCTAATTCTTCTCAGAAGATCATTTACCTTATATAAATGTATAAATATATATGTAAATATGTAATTTAAATATAACATAGTGATTAAGTGCTATTTGTTGGGACATAAAAGAAATTTTTATTTCTTAATACTCCTCTATAAACAAGTGAAATAAAAGTGTGGTACTTGGTATGTTTTCAGTATGTGAATTGAGACAGGAAAAATTTTGTGCCTGCAAAGGAATACATTTTGTGCCTGCAAGAATATTAACCATTCTTTCAGGTGCCGTCACCTATGTTGCATCCAGCTGTACATATCTACCTTTTCATACTTGCAGTGATAGAAAAATGTAAATAAATTACCTTTTTTCACTGAAAAGTGGAACCAATATTGCTCTTACTTCCAGGAGTCTGAATTGTTAGTGATGGGTTTTAACTTCAAGGGGTTTTTCTTTTTATGCTCCTAGTGCATATCAACAGGGATCATCAAAATCCAGTATAGATTGTTCCAACTTTCAGCATGATATCACAATGAAAAGAAAGAAAGAAAGAAAGAAAGAAAGAAAGAAAGAAAGAAAGAAAGAAAGAAAGAAAGAAAGAAAGAAAGAAAGAAAGAAAAGAAAAAAAAAGAAAAAGAACTGGCAGTAGTTTTAAAATAAGTTTGAGAACTTTCGTAAAATAAAAATATTTTTTCAGTTGACTTGACAACCATGTATAATGTTAATGTAGTTTACTTAACAAAGGCTCTTTTTCAAAATACCTTTAAACTGAGATAATTAAAATGTAGTTTGGTTGCAATGTGTGAGTTGAATTATTGCTAATATTTCATTTAGGGAATTTTCCATATGATGCTTCCTACTTCCCAATTATTTGTGTTGCATATATGCTTTAGCCAGAATTCATGGAGCATTTTTATATGTCTGTGAAAATAATAATGCTTCTACATTAAAGCAGCATTTGATTGATTTCCATCTAGATATGATCCATTTATTTGTTGAAGTATTGTCTTCTTCGATAATTATATTTTTATACTATTTAAAAATTTATTCTTTTATACCAAAATCCCTTGTCTTCCTCCCACACATATATATGTAGTTGCCTCATTCTTGCATGAGGCTGGGTGATCCCACAAGTGGGAAAGAAGAAATCCTGAATAACATTCTGAAGGAAGAGGAGTGATAGATACACAGAAAAACATCATACACAAGCACACATAGTTTCTGAAATGCCCTTTTTTTTTCTTTATTTTGTGAAAGAATGTGGTTGTCTATACTTCAGTAGGAGCACAGGACATTTTAATATCCCTGATAGTAATGAAGAGAATTATTAATCTCTTGCTGGATAGAAAGGTAGCAATGACTCTTCAGTTATCTGCTGTATACTGTGGCACAGTGAAAGAAATAGAAAGTCAAGAATATTGTATTTCTGCTTTTATGTGTTTTTCTAGTTGATATTAGGCAAAATAAAAGCATGCAGTCATTTCTATACTATAGAAGAGATCTACATTATGCATAAGATTTGGGGGAGTTTTGCAAAGCAAGATCTGTTGCTGTTTTGCAAGATTCTCACATATTCTCTTGTAAATTAATTAGCTGATTTAATCATAGTGAACTCTTGAACTTCTCTTGAACTGTTTATTCTGATAGTTGAAAGCTTTGATACTACTTGTATTTTATTATTGTGTTTTGTGTTTTTGTTTGTGTATGTGTCTATTTTATGCTTAAGATGCAGACAGAAACATACTTGGGAATGAGTTGTATAGAAATAGTACACATAACTTTGGACTTCATATGAAATTTCAGAGCTGAATGAGGATATAGAAGGTGGAGACCTAGAAGGATATAGAAGTTGAAGCATTGGTGTTAGGTCTCATTATTATTGCTAGAAGTGTATTGATGGTTTGTATACATGTATTTAATACTTCCCATTGTGGAAGACAATGTTGTCTTCTGAATCCATTTACTTATCAATATAGAGAATGCTTCTTTAACATTAGATTGAAAAAAATGTTACACTAATGTGATGTTATGTAATGGCTGCATGTGGAATTTTTTGAAATGATGAAGATACTAATTAACCTCAGCATACAAAAGGGTGGAAGATTTTACAAACAAGTATGTCACAGGACCTGTTTTTAAGCATTATTCTGCCTAATGGGTGACAGAGTAATTATTCCTAAAATGCACAATTTCTGCGTTTTTGATGGCTTGTAAGCATGAGCCATGAATTCTGTAATAAATCCTATCAGCAACGTATGATTTACACATTCGTTGATGTGTGCTCTGTATGTGCTCTTTATATCAAGTCATAAAAGATATGCCATATATGATACTGATAAATGAGTTATTTTACAGTGAGAAATTACAACTTGAAGAGCTGTAATCAAACTCTGTTTCTTGTACGATCAACCAACAAGCAAAATGACATGAAATTTTCTATGTGGTGGTCTTCTGGAAGACCTGTACTATGTATATAACTATGAAGTCATGGACATACAAAATTCTGTCTACTGAGCATTATGTATAAGAAGAGAAAATATATAAGAAATAGTATATAAGGAAAATATTTCAGAAAAGGATGTTGAGGATGTTCTGTCCCATTCAGGCAGTTCAGAAAAAGAGGGGAGTTAAGTTAGCAAAACAGATTTCTTTACCTTAATTTTGCTGTTCACAATTAGCAAAATTATCTCATTTATGCAGAGGCAGCTGTTCCAATGCTCCAGATTGTGGAGTGAACACATCCTTGTAAGACGCTAACACATATAATAATCTTGATAAAACCCTAAAGGGGAGTTAGATTCTCTTTGTTAGTAAGCACAGGCTAATGCAGGTTTCAAACTTGATGTAAAATTTGACCCACTCCTTGCAAGAAGTTGGTACAAGGTGGGAACAGAGCTGTTGTTTTCAGTGAGGGATGGCAAATATCTTTTTGCCTTTTGGCACTACAGTGTGAAAAGGAAAGAAGCATAATGTATTCTTCTACCTGTGCAAAAGCGGCAAACTTCTGCCATCTATGCAGTCTCTTCAGCAGTTTCACAATTTGTGAGTGATTCGTTCAGTGAGAAGTTTGTCTTTCCATAGGGCAGGCTGTAGGTACTGTAGGTACAGCACCACTTCAAATGCAAGCCTCTGGAAAGTGTCCCCATACTCATTTATAAATCTTGAAAAACAGCAGAGAGTCTTTTATTCCTCATATGCCTGTCAAGCATGCAGCATACATGTAACTACTTTTGAAAACTTAAAGTGCCTTTTCTTTTCATTGAAATCCGCTTTCCTTTGCCCTGCTTGCCTCTTGCCAAAGAGAGTGGCACTGAGTTTTCAGCTGAGTTACAGCACCAACTTAAAGCAGATTTTAGGAGAGATTTTTAGCAGAATTTTTCACTGCATTGCAATATGTGAGAATTCACCAGGATGATATGGATTCTGAGTCTTTAGAATCAAGATTCACTTCATTGCTTCATCAGTGGGTTTTTTTACAGTAGACATTAAAAACACTATTAATTATTTTTAGATCTGATAATCACACATTAAACCAGCAAATAATTTATCATCCTATAAAATTGTAAGAAATCATTTTCTTATGAAATTAAGACAGAATTGCTGTCAAAGTACAGAGTGATTCTGAGGTTTTATTACATAAGTTTTCAGTGGGTTTTGTTTTGGCCATTAGGAAGAGAAGTGTAGTTCATTAAAACCAAAATATTTGTATGAGTTTTGAGTACTCAGAAATTGTCTCAAGTTATGTATTAGGCAGATGTTTGAAAGTTAATACTTCTGATCAAATGGATGGGGCTTCCCTTTCACTTTTAAGATGGTAGACATAGAACTGTCTTTTTGTCAAGGTGCCACCTAATTTTTTGAAAGATACTATAAAAAAAAGAAAGAAATTTCATGCATGTACCATACGTGAGTTTTTCTTAGCTATTTTCAAGAACCAAGACTTACAAACTGCTTGAAAACTTTTTTTTATATATTATTGTTGTGTTTTATTTTTAATAACATCAAAATTCAGCATGGGGATAAATCACGACAATGACCACCCATCCTGTGCAGATGGTCTCCACATCATGTCTGGAGAGTGGATTAAAGGGCAGAATCTTGGTGATGTTTCGTGGTCCCGATGCAGCAGGGAAGATCTGGAAAGATTTCTCAGGTATTTCATTACAAAAAAAAAGGCTTGTACCATTGGTCTTTTACATGTAGTTGCAAAAGCTATCCTGTAATTACATTTTTTTACCACTTCCATTGGAGATTGAATGAAAAATTGTGTTTATATAGTCCCCTAAAATAACTTAAATCATAATATGATAGGTAATATTTGAAAGTTGCTTAAAATTAAGCTCTCAAAATTCAGTATTTATTTCTATATTTATAATATTTTCATATCCTAACATATAATTATGTAGGAAGTATTTAAATATGTTGTAAAATACTTTGATATGCAGCTTATCTTCAAAAATATTGGATTGTATATGACCTATAGACATTATACAGATTGTATCTGTTTTTTCTTTCAGTATCAAATCATGCAGCATAGCTAGATTATATTAATTCTTTTAATGGAAATCTACTGCAAAATATTTACTGTTGAATGGTATATATTAAAAAAAAAACATTTTTTACTCCATTTGTCTAGATAGGAAGCATTTCATAATTAATGTCTATGAATGTAATCATTACCTGTTCACAGTTTAC
The DNA here is from genome assembly GCA_013398315.1 of Nothoprocta pentlandii. NCBI lineage: Eukaryota > Metazoa > Chordata > Aves > Tinamiformes > Tinamidae > Nothoprocta > Nothoprocta pentlandii. The sequence goes on along the minus strand of VZSG01000217.1, from coordinate 419,912 downwards.
TTGTAACAATTAGGAATCCTTAAAAGGTCTGTTTTATGACATTGGAATAGTTAATAGAAATCAGATATGTGAGTTCAAAATTCAAAAAGATTTGGTACGTATGACAGAATTAATTAATTTAGTTCTTCAACTTTTTATAAAAATAAAATTTCTAACAACTAGCTCAAAATTGTATGTATATAATTTAAAGTGATTAAGTCCTTGGTAAATGTAGAAAGCAAGCTATGTCTGTGTATTAGGGACTGTCTGCTTTTTAATCAATTGTTTAAATGCAGACCATAAGCAACTAAGGCACGTTTACATGAAAATGCTTTCCAGAGTTTTCCTATAATTCCTCTTCTAGTGCCCTTTTGTAAATGTGGAACATGAGGACATACCATTAAATTGTATCAAGAAAGCAGGCCTATAGATTTATATGGAATCATTTCTTTGAATGACAGCACAATGCTGCTGCTAATAATAATAATAATGTAAAAAAAAAAAATCAGGATTTTTCATCCTCTCCCTTTTTTTAAATGTCAAATGCCTGTTTTTTGTCAGCATGATAATCAGACACTTTAGGATTGCTCAACGTATAAACCTCTGCATATTGCCAGGTCAAAGGCCAGTAACTGTCTGCTACAGACAAATCCCCAGAGCCTCAATTCTGTGATTATTCCCTCCAAACTCCCGGGGATGACGTACACTGCGGACGAACAATGTCAGATTCTTTTTGGGCCAAGTGCTTCCTTTTGCCAAGAAATGCAGGTAAGATGGACATATCCTTTGGAAAACATGTGTGCTCATTCCTTCTTCAGCAAGAGGATTTTTCTGTGCATGTGTTTGAGGGAGAAAACAAATAGTGCCTTTGCAAATAGATTTTGACGCTGCCCTTTCCATAGTGACTATGAACATCTTTCATTTATTTATCTGGTAAACTATGTTCTGGATTTCCAAAGATACTGCATCATGGCAAATAGTATCATAACACTGATCTGTTTAGAAATATTTTTATTTAGAAATAGAAAATTTAATTGTGTAATATCACCTCGATATAAAGAACTAGCGTTTGCAAATAATTCAGCTGGGAGTTGATTTCAGCTGTTTGTTCTGCTCTAGCATACCCACTGTGCCTTGGGTATTGAATCTCCACGTCTAAGATTTTGCTTGCTGTGTCCATGCCAGTTCTCAAGGAGAACAGTGGTATTAACTAGGCTGTCAGTCCAGGCAAATCCACACTGCTTCCCAGCAGAGCTTCTGCAAGCCTGGTCAGAGTCCTAATCCTTGCATCTATTCCTTTATTTTCTGATAAACTGTGATTTAATTGTCCCTCTTTTTTAACAAGTCATTTGTTTTACTGCATAAGCCAAAGGACTTAGTAGTATGAAAAAGTACGATTTTGGTGAAATGCTAAAGGGCAAGTGTGGTCTGTAAGATTGAGATCCCTGAAATAGAAATCATAAATGCAAATAAAATGATGGTAGCTCACATTGTAGTTCTTTGGGGCTGTGTACTCATATCAGAAATTACGTAAAAACATGCAATAGACAATGAGGGCAGATTCCAGAAAATCTGAGAAGGGCAGGGGAGAGAAGCACTCTTGCCGAAATCTGTAAGTCACCTCCTCTGCATTCTTCTGTCTTGAAGCAAAATTTACCATCCCTCCAGAAAATTTGATCTTTAGATTATGCTTTACAAATACCAATGATTCTCCCTTGCTATTAGAAATTCTTTTTTATGATATAATGGCTAAGGCAAAGAACTGAAAGGACCTGCTCTCTTATTTTCCTAGTGAGCCCCCCACTACTCTTTCATGAATGGAATCTTGCCTTTATTTATAAGAGTCTTTTTTCAAACCCTAAGCAAAATTTATAGACCATGAGAAGAAAAGTGTGAGTGTATCTCAGAGTGCAAGATTTATACCGTGTCACTGGGCTTGCCTTGTATGGAAGCCAAGTTTGCTTTTATGCCCATGATGTCTCGCACAAGCATCAATTAGACCCTACCATTGTTTCACATAACAGATAGCCAGATCGTGGCTCAGAAGTAGTATCTGGTGATTAAATGAGACTGTAGAACTTGCCAAGGGAATATAATAGTTGAACTCTTAAAAGTCGGCTTTTAAGATTAAAGTCCAGGATGTTAGTGCTATCTGGTCAGTTCCATTAAAACACTTCCTGTCATAACACAGCTGTGATCTTAGCAAAGAAGTAGGAGACTGGTTATAATTCATCATGATTTTTAAGGCATTTAAGGGAAAGATTACAATGGAAAAATTATAACCATGGCACAATATCTGTACTCATCACCACCAGACTTTAAAAAATCTTGAGTTTGTACTAATCTAGTTCTGACCTGACTGTTTTTGTTTCTTTTCCTTACTGTCAGCCGACACCTTCTTTCCAGATGCTCATTTGATTGAAATAACTTCCCTATCAGGCACACAAATCTCTCTCACTCTTTCAATTAAAAAAAAAAAAAAAAAAAAAAAAAAAAAAAAGCTCTTGAAAAAGCTAGCATAACCTCTGCTGTTTCTTCATTACACTCTTGACTGTCCTGCAATATTTTACTAGCTTTTTATTTTAAATGCATGTGATAAACTCGTTCTTTACTAAAGAAATATTTTGTGTGTACCTGACAACATTTAGTTTTCCAGTAAGCACACAGCAAAATATTTTACAGGTTGTGAATAGTTTAATATCATCAGTATAATTTTATCACTCCTTTGGTTAGTCTAAATAACTGTAACTATGCTTAGGACAGGTGCCTAGTAAACTTCATGAACATTAACTTAGCTACCCAGAATCTGAGTGAACTGTCGTATCGTTGCTGATTTCTCAAGATTTCTTTTAGTTTTCTCTTGAGCCTTAGTTTACTTTGCAGCACTGAGAATTTTTGGTGAAGGTACTGAGGAGTTCATCACAATTTGTCTGATATGCCAGAAATCCCCAAATGTCGAAAGTTAAAAAGGAAACAGCAATCTCTAGATCCCTTATTTCTGCAGCAGAAGCACCTGAGAACAAAAGAATCTATTTGGCATTTGAAGGAAATGCAAAGTACAGAAAAAAATTATTCATCCTCCAGTTTTAGTAATTTTCCTTCTTGGGTTTGGGGAATCCCGAATGAATAGTAGTATCAGATTCTTATTAGAAAAAATAGTGAAGGGGAAGGGAGATGAAAGATATGTCTAACTTGGTAGGTTAAATTCATAGTTTATAAAGAGGTGGTATAGAAGTATTTGCAAAAACATGCAAATTACAAAGCACTTAAGCACATCAAGTGTCTTGATTTGCTTGACTTTACATAGCTCAGGTATCTCTGTGTGTTTAGGCGCCAAAATCCCTGTATATCTGTCTCCATATCCTCTTAAGGGTGAAAGATTTTTTTTTTCAGTTTGTAAGGAACCGTAGGTTTGTTATCAGACCTCCTGCAATCCTATGCAATGAACATGAAAGTGTTCTATTAGAAAGAAGCAAACAAACATTAAAATGTGCTTTTAAATATGATGACGTAAAGGAAAGGTTCTCTTTGTTGAAAACTTGAATGCCTTTTTCAAAGTGTAGTCACTTGAGAATGAAGATTCAAGTATATAAATTAATTTTGTTTGAATTATAAATGTTAAATAAACCTATATCATTGTTTTCAATGAGGCTAAGTTGTGCCAAAAAGTGTATTCTATCATTTTGCAGTGTTACTGAAGAACATGGTCCTGGTAGAGCATTGCCTGCCATACCTGTGTAGTGATAGAATCATAGAATCATAGAATCGTTAAGGTTGGAAGCAACCTTTAGTTAACATCTAGTGCAAACCCATGCATGGTGACCTAGAGCAGGTGGCACACAGTTTTGCCACAACCCCTCACTGTGTCCCAGTGCGTTTTGGACATCTCCAGAGAAGCAGACTCCTCAACCTCTCTTGACAGCCTGTTCCAGTGCTCTGTCACCCTCACTGTCAAGAAATTTGTACTTGAAGTCCTGTGGAACTTTCGGTACTTCAGTCTTCTGAAACTGTGCCAGAAATTTTGTTCCTATTTTTTGGTACTTGTTTCTAAAGTAACATCCTAAAATGATTGATTAAAGATAATTTTAGAAACATAACTTCTATTTCTTCTATGAATTCTTCTGAACAAGATTAAAAATTAAACTTTGGTATTGGAAAATGTTTTCAAAAACATATTTATGTGTAATATTATTATATTATAATTTTTTCTTATATTACATTATTATATTCACATATGTTTCAGCAACAGGATAGGAATTTTAGGATTTTCATGGGCTAAATGTTTTATCAGTTCAACCTCTTCAAGGGAATAAAACTGTTACAAAATCAGTTAGAAATCTTGTTCCTGTGCAATGCTTTGGCCCTCCACATTCTTTAATTTTCTTCTTTCAAAAAATAAAAACAAAAGAAAACAAAAAAGTAGATGTTAGAGATGGTTTTGTTCACAAGAATCCCACTGAAACTGTCCTGCTCCCTGGTTCAGGGACAGTCTTTTATTGAATTATGTTTCCTGTGCAGTTGAGATATTCTTCAACATGGCATAAGATTTAGCACACATTTCTCATGCATAATGTAAGTGACCAGAGACTCTTACAAGTTTTACTAATGTTAACAAATCATTTCTGTCAGGAAGAGCACATCTCCTGGCAGCCCTGGGTTCTGAAAACCTACTGATCTTTAGTTTCTGTTCCCCTCCATGGGATCTTGTCCATGTTTGGGGTAATCGCAGATATTTGGGGAAATTATGATGAATGCAATAACATTCAGGCTATGACCCAGCCCCAGCTGGCCCCCTCACTTCCATCTGCTTTCCAGGTAAGGGGGAGCGAAGCAAGGAGGGAAACAAAGTCGTGATTCTCTACTTGAGAGCAGAAGGGCTTTTGAGAGGGAGTTGGGGAAAGATGCCAGGGGAATTTGGAGAAATACTTGAGCCAACATACTTCAAGGCTATGCTTTCTTTTGAAGTAGATAAGACTATCTGGTTCTGATGCTTAGGATGGAGAGAAGCAGCAGCTTTTCCTTCCATCTTCACTGCAGGCTCCTCTCATCTACCCTCTTTCTCTTCCTTCACCCAATGAAACTCTTTAAATTTAATTCGTAATCATACTTTGCCACTTCATTGTGGGCATCAGATTTGCTTATTTTTTCAGCTGTTTTCAGAGAGCTGAGGATTATATCAGTAGAATAGCATCAGGTAGCAGCAGTCATTGGGATGGTTTGAAAAAGGGTCATACAGAAGTCCTAAGGAAGCTTCATAGTTTCTAGAAAAAGTCTAGAAAAAGTCTAGAAAAAAAGACTTTCAGTATTGCAGAAGATAGGATGGTAGTGTTAGGAAAAATTCTCTAATTTATGAAACTTCCATCTATTGTGTCTCTTTTCTACAGGGAACAATGTATGCTTGCTATGTGTCAAGTACAAAGGTATCATTAAAACAGAGTTTTTTACAGTTGTGAGGTGAGCATTTGACTGACAGGGCTGCATGTGCAATGTGAAAATAACATTTGAATTGTTCTTGGATGTAACATTCTTTATCTGTTTTTTTCTCATCTGTGAGTCCATCCTGGCACTTGTGAGTTCTTTTTCAGTTTAAATAACCTTTGGAAGAAACTGAATTGCTCACAGGTTCAGGGAACATACGGGAAGGACTGCAAAATGCCAACTTCACTTCTTTGTATGTCCTATGGAGAGGCTGGATGTTAGTGCACTATGCTTATGAGGCATCTGTTTTATTTCTAGCATTTATTATTATTATTTATTTATCTTTTTACTTTAAATGCCACCTGTTGACCTGTTTCCATCTTTTCTCTTTCTTCTAAACCTCTAGAGAACAGGATTCTACATACTGCAGAAAGCATCATTAGTGTTTCATACATTTAAGTGCATTGCTCTTAAAACCTTGCATTTTATTACTAGTGACAGAGCTGCTTTTCTCCTTTTCACATCAAGTGAATGAGCAATAAATAAAAGCATTAAATATATGAAAGCTTAAAAAAAAAAAAAAGAAATGATGCTCAGGAAGTTTCAGCTGTTTGAAAATATGTATGTCCCTGCAATTGCTTACCTTTGCCGTGCTCCTGAATTGTGTGCTAGTAACCAGGAGCAGGATCCACATTCCAGACTTGACTGAAATCACACACCCCTGCAGTCATGGAAAGTGCATCTGTGCAGGGGGATCTTCCCAACATGGGGCAAAACTGTTGCAATGAATTTTGTCAGATCTCGGGTACACAAGAGCTGTGACCCCCGAGTGAGACTTCTGGAGTTCTTCCTCTTGGTATCAACACATCAGTTTGACTTCTTCCATATGTCAATGATCAATGAGCATGACGTGTCCACTGTGATTTTTGTAACCTGTCTTTAAACATAGTTCAGGATGATCAAGTGTGTAACTTCATGACAAAATCAGTGGATTAGATGCAGGAAGTTGTTTTGCATAAGACTGATTTATGCTTAGCTGTATGTGTGTTTTTTCAGCATGTCATTTGCACTGGGTTATGGTGTAAAGTGGAAAGTGAGAAAGAGTGCAAAACTAAACTGGATCCGCCAATGGATGGAACAGACTGTAACACTGGAAAGGTATGTTACTGCTTTTCCTGAAGTGGAAGTAAGAAAGTTAATATAGATTACACTGAACCCCTACATTCTAGGAAAAAAACTGAGCAGGTATTTGCACTGTTTGCAGTTTTTGCTTACTTTGATTATCATTGAAATAACACAGTTTATGTGTAGATGTGAGTGGAAAAGTGTGTATTTCCCTACAGACACTGAAATTCTTCCTAAAATTTGCCAAGACCACAGATGTTTTGGTGCTTACACTGCTTTGCTTCAAACTCTTTCAGTTTTTGGTGCTATTTTATGAATGGAATGCCATTGTTACATTGCTTATTGTAAACAGAAAAACAGGTTTTCAAGGATATAAAAATCTCTACTCTCATTTAAATGCAGTAGAAACAATCTTCTGAAAAAATCAGCAGAGATTTGTGACACAACTTTTTAGAGTAGGCTATGTTAAAGATACAGCATATATTCAGTATCAGCACACTTGAAAGAGTGTTAAACATCCTTAAAAATACGCCATCAAGGAAATTGAAGGGTTGACTCAAGTCAGACAGGTTAAATATTCTTTAACAGCTTTCATGTTGGAATAATCCCTGCCATGTGTGTAACTGTAAAGGAAAGTAAATGAATTCAAATAAGAAGACAACAGAGCTGGAACATACTTGAGATTTTCATGATGACAACATTTTCTCACAAGATTAATTTGCTCAATGAATCATTCTATGTTCACCAAGGACTACCTTCATCTTTTTTTTTCTAAAAAAGGCAAATAAAACTGCAAAAAGATAAAAATTAATTTTGGGGGTAGTATTCTTTTACATACCTGAAGAAAAAGAGGCTTTACTTATTTTCATATCTCTAACACAATGTTGTTTGCTGTAATCTAGTGATTGTAATCTGTGTGCGGCGTCATTGTTCGACGTTTCTTTCCTTACAATGAGCCTGAAAGCCTGTGGTAGGGAATGGGAAGCAAAACCTCTTGCTAAGACCACCCATTATATCCCATTGTAAAACCATAGCATCTTAAAATAGGTATCCAAAATAGTGTGTGTTTTGCACATAAATGTCTGTGGCTCATTAACTCACTTGCAAAATGTGGTAAAATAACAACTGGTTCAGTAGGGCTCATTCTTAAAAGTTTTATTGATGCATGATGATATGGTAGTGATAAGGCTTCTGGAGTCTGTGAGGAAGGTAACGCTCTTTTCTCTTTGTAGAGCTTATTGTGATAAATAATGCAAAAGACTCACATAACAGTAATGAGGATAAGAAGTATTGATTCTAATGGCTAGTGCATGCTGAAGATTTTGCCAGGCTGCAGGGAGACATTATGTATATCAGTAAAAAGCTAAGCAGACATCACCGAAACATCTCAGTGGATAAGGAAGGACTCCTCTTACTTTGTAGAAGATGAGCTTCAGATTTCACAACTTGCTTGCTTTGCTTTGCTTTATATCGCAGAGCTAGAGTATTCTTATCTTCTGTTCAGCTCTTAGAATCTTAAAGGAGGAAGTTTCGGTTGGTCAACCCAATCCAGCTTAGGTGTTTTGTAAGCCAAGGATTGGTAAGCAACCCTCAACTTCTTTGTCCTCTCTCTGAGAAAAAATAAAGAAAAAAAAAGAGAAAAAGAAAAGAAAAAAAAATAGGCCCTATATCTGTAGAAATGTCTTTAAATATTATAAATATGAGCATTTTCAGTTTGAAGCATCCAAAAATATTACAAAATTGGTATCTTGTGATATCCAGTGTAATAATGCAGTTGTCTGATATGCAGGCTTTTCAAAGGTGGTATAATTATGCCGTCATCACAGTGTAATAATTTAAGGCAAAAAATAAAAATGAAGATTGAAGTGAATACCAGTTTGAAACTGCAGGTGGAATTTAAGAGCACCAGACAAGAACTTGGCACAGACACTGCAAATAGTAGAAGTGTATTGTAAAGAGTTACAAAGGTCTTTACTGACTGTATTATTGGCATGGCTTAGTTTGCCTCAAGTATAAGACTTCTTCAAGCAATTTGAATTATTTAAATTACTGTCAAATGTAAGTAAATTACTGTAAAATGGTAAGAGAAGTATGTTAAATTTCTGATGTCAATGAAATTAATTACTCATTATCTTTTTGTAGCCTTATTGCTTTGCAGTTGTTAAAAATTTTTAAATTCATGGCTTTTCACTTTCTGTAAGTTAATAAAATGCTACTATTCAGCAGAGTCATGATGATATGTAGCAGATTACAGGAAATGACAATTTTAATTAGCTAATTTTTACATGACAAATAGTATTTTTTTCAGTAAAATCTTTTACTAAAAATACTATTTGTCATGTAAAAATATACATATTTACATATATATACACACACATATATATACACACACATATATACATATATACATATATACATATATACATATATACATATATACATATAAGGTTGTAACATAACTTTGTATTATGACAGTGGTCATGATATATATGACATGTTCCCCTTGGCCATGCCTACCCTAGTAAATATGAATGCTGTATTGTGACTATCACATGATCGACCTTGGAACGGGTCTGAGCAGAAACCAGAGGCACTTTCCTAGACAATGCCTAGCCTCAAGGGAAAGGTCTGGAAGCGTCAATGCCAGACCAAAATGTTCTAGGGACTATTTGCAGCAGACCGTTCCAGTAGCTGTGCTAAGAATGAACTTGGGCTCAGTAAAGAAGACTTGCACCTAATACATGACCATAGAGCCAGAGAAGGGTCTCTAGCTCTTACATTTACTGGTCTAGAAAAGTTAGCTGTTGGGATCAGGGGGAATGCAGATTCCTGACTCATTTGAGGACTGTTGGATTTCCTGTGTGCTTGTAAAGCAGTGATTTGCTTGTTATATATCTTGATTTACTTACCTAAGAGATTAATTTTGACCTAGTGGTGTAAGGCTGGTGAGTGTATCAATCGGACCTCTTTTGCGGAGCACATGGAGGGGGAGTGGAGCGCATGGAGCACTTGCAGCCGAACTTGCAACACTGGAGTCAGCAGTCGACAGCGCAAATGCCCTGGGTAAAAACAAATTAAGGTGTCCTTTGCTGGTCATCCATGTTTTCTGATCCTTACAAGTACAGCAACCTACTATGATACTGTTGCCGTATGTAAGAAATGCATTCTGTATACTGAAAAACTCAGTAGGAGAAAAGTTATTTAGAGCTGGAAACTTCTGGGTCATATAAGCTTTATCGAATCAAGTAAGAGTCAGAAACTTTTAATGTGCATGATAAATGGATCATGAGAGCAGAATATATCTAGGAAATTACCTGTTTCATAATGATTTTGCTTTGTTGCATGGAAACACTGATTTTCCTCATTTCTCATTTGGACAGTCAAGGGATTAAAATCTTTACAAAGAGATACCCACTTAGGTATACTATATCTGGAAACAAAAATTATAAAACTCTTTATTTTGTGTAATTGAAAATTCCATGCCTTCAAGGTAAAGGGAGCTTTTACCAATGACTTGTGTACAGCCAGTATTTCACTATAGGTATCTCAGTAATCAGAGAGAAGATACTTCCCTTTTAATTGCTCAGTACCTCATTTCTTTTTCAGACATCACCAACACAAAGTAAAAAGGAGGAAAAACAGAAAAAGAAGAGGGATTCAGTAAAATAGATGATTTTAGAAAACAATAGAATGAAATGGGAACAATAAAAAAAAGATGAAAGATAGTAGATTTGGGGCATAAGAAACAGGAAGGGAAAGCAGAGATAACAAAAGAGACAAATTTGTGTAAATTGTGAGTAAAACATGAATATAGCTATAGAAAGGTAATATATTCTAACATAAAAATATCTTCCAGAGATGCACAATACTTTGCTATTCCCTTCCATCTAAATGTTGATTCCAGATGCATCCTGAAAGCTAATTCCTAAATTTAATGCTGTCTTAATTTTACTTTCATACATTTCTTCAAACAAGATTCCCCTTAATTAGCTCCAGTTCCTGCATCCGCTTTTCTTTTGCTTTCTTTTTTTGTTCATTAGCACTCACAGGCACCACTAATGGACCAGGGGAAAAAAAAAAAAAAAAAAAAAAAAAAGCAAGCAAGCATATTCTCTGAAATACTATACTTGGAAAGGATGCAGCAAATGTAAATTAATGGAAGCAGCCCTTCACTGGCACATTTGGCTCAGTCAGGCTAGAAGCAAAATTACCTGAGTTGTATCAATAACATGGCTGAAGTTCTCTTTACTGTACACTCCTAGGACTCCAGCTAACCCTAAGGCTTTTTTAGAGCCAAGTCTACATTTTGGCACCTGTGGCTCTTCACATGTAATGTAACTGGTCCAAACAGAAGGCAAGCATGTTTTGTTTTGTGAATTTGATTTTCTTGGAGGCAATGTCTTAAAACTACCTTTCAACTAAAGTTCTTTTATTTAAACTGACTTTGTATATAAAATGAAAGAACTATGTTGTAAGCTTGACAAAATGTGGCCAATGAATAAACATGGTATTTATGCTGGTTTTTCTAGTCCAGGCCTTGAAGTAGAGTGTCACGGTCCCGTGATGCAGTACAGAATCTGTGAAAATCCTTCTTGTCCTGTTGGCATGCCTGCCTTCAGGGACTGGCAGTGCCAGGCTTTCAGTGTCAGATCTTCCTATCAGAAGCACATGCAGCAGTGGCAGGCTGTCATTGATGATGGTGAGTATGAGTCATCTCCCACATAGTTACTTGGTAAGATGTCTTTTAGCTAGCTGATATTGCCATTGATTAAGAAATATGTGGTAAAAGCTTAGTAAAAAAAGAAAAAAAAAGGACAAAGATTTTAGTGAGCTATTTTTATTTTATTGCCGAAGTCTGGTGGTGGTTTCACAGGCCCTGGAAATTGCTTTTGAATTTATCCTTCTTTATATGTAGTGACTACATTTGAAATAAAATTCAGTGAGTTTGATCTCATATAAACAAAAAAAAAAGTATGAAGTCACTCATGAGGTTCAGATTAGATATTAGGAAAAAACTCTGTATGGCTAGAGTGGTCAAGCACTGGAATAAGCTGCCCAAGGAAGTGGTGGAATCACCATCCCTCGCAGTGTTCAAGTCCTGTATAGATGAGGCACTTAGGGACATGGTTTAGCAGGCAGGGTGGTGATGAGTTCACGGCTGGACTTGATGATCTTAAAGATCTTTTCCAACCATCATGATTTGTACGATTCTCTGACTGCAGCTTTCTAGAGGAATGATACTTCTTTAAATATGCATCTATCTATTATACCTACACCTGCAAAGCCAGAAAGACAATACAGGTATTATAGACATTTATTTTTGAAGAAGGTGAAAAGCACATGGAGTCTAACAGTTGGATTTTTCAAAAACCAAGCACTTTGCAAAAGTGCTTTTTGCAAAATTCCATGTATATTGCATATTATGAAACACGTTAAATTATGAAAACTTGTATATTAGCTAGCATTCAGAGGAAAGAGAATGTCCTGCACATCTTATAGGTACATACCTAGTGAGTCAGTTTGATTTGCTTTTACTAACATGTGATCTAGCAAAAGATGCATGATTTATATCCCAAGAGATCAAAAGCTTTCAGCCCAGATTTGAATACTTTTCTTATCTACAGAAAAATCTCTGACTTGCTCCAGTCCTGCCTTAAGGAGCGTGGATGTCAATTTTGTTCTGAAAGATTTTGTTGTCTTGAGGTATCCTGTATTAGGAGATATCAAACTGGACTGCAGTTAGAATTTCAATAATATGGAATCACGTTGATCCTCAATCCTAAGTCTTTATTAGACTCTACTAGGTTCTAATGCAACATGTACAAAATATTCATAATTGAATGACATCTCCTATATTCTATCACTACGAAGCCCAAGGGCTGCAGTTGTCTCTGCATGCTTCATAATAAAGAATTGCTTTTTGAAAAATGAGCATAATATCAAATTATGATAATACCTGATTTTTGGAGTGAAATAAATTGGATTGGACTTTTCAAGAAGAGTGATCGGTGACATGTTTTGCTTGTCTTGCTAGCTTTGCATTTTCTAAAATAGTATTGTAGCAATTAAAGTGTTCATGTTGAATTTATGCTGAAGAAGGGCTAAATACCTATTTAAGAAGTACCAAAGAATCAAAATTGTTTATCTTTTAAGTTTAATTTTTTTTTGTGAATTTTGAGATAGTATCAGTTGCATTTAACAATTTGTGAGCTACAAATGACATACTGTAAAAACAACAGTGGCTAAGTCAACCTCTTTAGTTGCAAATATTCTGGGTGTTATAACTCCCATGCACTTAAAAAAGTTGTCCAGTGTTGTTGGGCTCCTATCTTTTTGTCTTTAGTCTTCCTAAAATAATGGTTAGATTCAACGTCTTGATAAGGCATTCTTTTAAAGAATGCTGATACTTTCTTTTCTTAAAATTATATGTGACTTTGCAATTACCTTTTTAAGCAGTATATGAGTATAAAGGGCAAAAACTCAGGCAGAGCCTCACACATCTCCACTGGAGATGGCTTTCATTTGACTGACTTCGCATGTTGGCAGAGAAGATGACATCCATTTGCTCCTGTCCTCTAGAGATGCCCAGAGCATATGTCAGTTTTAGCAAACTGTATATGCACAGGCCATTCTCTGATGCCCAAGTCAGCTGGCACACAAGACCCGTGTCCATATTTTTCATGTCGTTTACACTCTGAAAATGGTAGTGACATCCAAGATGCTTTTTGGAAATGATCCTTTGCAGGTGGCGATTTCCAGACACAGCTAATGCTAGTTGGAGCAGGCCAAAAATGTGCCACAGGCTGCTCTACCATTTAACTGTATAGGCAATAGACTTCCAAAGGCCAGGACTGTTTCCTGGAACTACTTAATTAAATACACTCCAGGAACCTATCTAGAAGTCAGTATGAAGTCAGAGTGGCATAGGCTATGTCCCAAGGAAATCAATTTTAAATTCAGAATTGCAATTATACTTTCAAAGTCTACAAAAGCTTTAGGAAGAGGTTCTGAGCCAGTATGTGAATAAGCAAAGATGTGAAAGAGAATGTGTAAATTTATATTGACTCTTGAGAGGACACTTCTTGTAATTTATGTATAGTTACCTCAGCAGTGGTCAAGCAAACACCATTATTTATAAAAAAGGACTATTAGGAATCCAAAAGACAGAGTTTTGATACGATTATTTTTTATTCTTTTCAAAATTATAAATGATTTGCAGAAGGTTTCAGAAATGCAGGAGAAATTTGCCTGACCTTGCTAATGATGTTAGAAATAATGTGATCTTTTTTTTTTTGTCTTTTTTTTTTCCAGTATGGACTTTGTAAAGCAATGTATTTTTCTTCTCAAGGTGTTTCCCATATTTTTTTTTTTCTCTTTGACCTATATAGTTAGAAAATCTGGAAAGTGTTAAGTTTCTTTTTTAACCAGTATTTATGATCTGCCGAAAGTATAGTAGAAAGAAAGTATAGATTACAACCAAAATATTCCAACAGCTGTAATGTGCATATTCTTAATTATAACAATGAACATGACATGAGTATTATGTAGGCTCAAGTTTATAGTACAAGTACATTTTAGCAGGAAACAGAACTTCAGTTTTTCAAACAAGAGAGAAAGATCAAAACACTTTTATTTTGTTTCACTTTTCCTAAAATAACTTGTTGTGCTAACAGAGATCCATGCCACACAGATAAGCAGGCATTGGTTTTAAAAACCCTGTTGTTATTAATTTTGTGTATATTGACTTTTATATTAATTTGGTGTTTCTTGCATCAATTTGCTATTACAGAGAAGCCGTGTGCCTTATTCTGTTCTCTGACTGGAAAGGATCAACCTATTCTCCTAACAGAAAAGGTCATGGATGGAACTTCCTGTGGCCAGCATGGGTTAGATATCTGTGCAAATGGTAGATGCCAGGTATGAATTCCTGTTTGAGAGCTTGAGTTCCTACACACAAATGCATGAGTATAAATTTGTTATGCATGTGTATTACTTCCCTGACAGAATGTTGCAAAAGACATAGCCAAGACTGAATATCTCTAATTGTACTGAAATAAGTTCATTTTTATCAGCACACTTTTTTTTAGCTTAGCGAATGTGTCTATGATGATAAAGATAAGTAATAACAAATTGTGGTACAGTGTAGGATAACTACAGTTAATTCCATTTTGTAAGGGAATGACAAGCTGACCATGAGGCAGCAGTGTGCCCTCCTGGCCAAGAAGGCCAATGGGATCCTGGGGTGCATTAAGAAGAGCGTCTCCAGCAGGTCCAGAGAGGTGACCATCTTTGCAGTGGTGACTACTGATAGAATTAGAGGAAATGGCCGCAACTGAAGCACCAAAAGTTCCACAGGAACTTAAGGAGAAATTTCTTAACATTGAGGGTGACAGATGCTGCTGTCTATGAGTAGAAGGACCCTTTATTTTCTCAAAGCTTTATTTTCTTCTCCCACAGAAATTTGGCTGTGATGGCATATTAGGATCTCTGGCTCGTGAAGATCATTGTGGTGTGTGCAATGGTAATGGAAAGTCATGCAAAGTTATTAAAGGAGATTTTAACCATACCAGAGGAGCAGGTGATTGTTTATTTCAAATACGTCAAATTAATTAGATGTTTTGACTACTTTGTCAAACTCCAAGCTACTATGCTTTCTTAAATGATGCAGTGTCTCATAGCAATTTTAGACCTTCATAAAAAAATTTTAAAAATCCTTTCTACCCTGCTAATATATTCAATATTTTAGATAAGATGCGTGAATACTTTTAAATATAAATATTTTGAAATCATACTGTCTTCATTAGATTTTTTAAATTAAGGAATTATCTAGTTTATATTCCAGTAGGAAGCATGTTGTATCTTATAAGAGATAGATTTTAATTAATTTAAGAAGTGAAATTTATATTTTGAGTAAATAAGCTATATATCTTTAGGATATTTACATTATTTAGTGTTCTTCAAAGAAAATATTCAAATTAAAATCTGTTCCCTACAGAAATGTCATTAAGCAACTAGGCAATTGGTGAGCATAAAGCCAAATGTCTCAAGAAACAACCTTACATATTTTTAATCTGCAGCTTTACTGCTGCAAACTGAAGAGTAGATTTTCAGAGTTCTGCAATTTGTTCTTCAGTTTAGTTGAACTGACCCCAGGCATTAGCCTTGACAGAATAGAGGCTTGAGATCCTGAGAATGTTCACCACGTGTCTTATATACCCTTTCTCCAAGAGTCACTTCACCAAAGGAACATTTTTTTTTTTTTCAGCATTTGTTTGCCACTACACTTTGAGTCTCTTGCTTAGAAAATTTACAGAACTTAAGTATATCACCTATGACAAAGTATTACAATTAGAAGACATTTTACTTTCAGCAAATCAAGGGACCACAATGCATTTTAGCTAAAATACAACATCTTCAAAAAGGGTGGAGTAAAAGAAAGCGAGGAATAACCTTCAAATGCTTCAGTCCAGCCTTCACTCAGGCTAGCAGTAATGCAGGGGTCCTAAACCACAGATGAGCAAGACAAGCACAGAAAATAGATGTCAGGTGCAGGCCAAAATCTACAGATAAGGTATCTGATAATATTAATTACAATGTTTAATCTTTCTTTTATAGCTGAAGCAAATATATGAACACTTCTCAGATTTTGTTCAAGGTTTTGTGCAAGTATGCACTGCTGTGGCACTGCCATCCAGACACAGCTGCTGGTCATCTTCCAGAAGCTGAATGTCAGCAATGCATAGAAAATGTTTTAGCTCTTAAGGAAACTAAAGATAAATAATGCTGCCTGGAAATTATACTATATCAAAATCAGGACTTATAGACAAGGTGTTATATTCATCATACGAAATAAAACATTATGTAACTACACAGAATAAAACTTTATTTTACTATCCATTTTTGAAGTCTACCCTGCAATTTGAAATTTCATTTTAGTAATAAACATTCCTGGTTGCATATAATTTTTCATCTGCTTTGCCTTCTGACCCCTTCTTAAAACAAATGATTAAACTGAAATTTCTTAATCCCACAGTCCATGGAAGTAATTTTAATGCAGTCCAAATAACTAATGAGTATACTTCAAAGCTCAAGCCATTCAGAACAGGATTTTATGTCTTACAGTAAAAGAACTGGCATACAAAACATTTATTTGTCCTCCATTATCCAAAAAAAAAAATGATAAAGACAAGAGAGGGCTGTTTGTTTTTTAGCACTGTATCACTTAGCTCTTCATGCTAAGAAAAGCTGGCATGCTTTTGTGGTCATCTGGTGGTGTAATGACAGAAAATTGTGCTTGGCTGAAGACAACTTCATCTGTGTATTCTCTAGACCCGTTAACTCTCGTTGTGTTTTACTTTGCTCTGTTAATCATGTATCATGGCATATATGTTACACATAGCACAGGTACAGAACTTGTTTTAAAGCTAATAACTGACGTCATTTGCAAGGCCCTTCAAACCATTGTCATACAGAATATAACATATTTAAAAAGCAAAACAGAGGAAAATGAATAAAAAAATGCTAGAGGTGCTTTTCTGTATTTTTGTGTTTAACTTGGGACATTTGATCTCCTACCTAGGTTATGTGGAAGCTTTGGTGATACCTGCAGGAGCAAGGAGAATCAAAGTTGTGGAAGAAAAACCTGCTCACAGTTATTTAGGTACGGTTTAAATGCTCAGGCTCTGTTTGAATCAACATTGAATAATGCTAGTGTTAATCACATGCTTTTGTCATTAAACAGAATTAGAGTGGAAAAGAAAACTTCAATAAGAACATTTAAAGATGTTCTTCAGAGCAGAACAGATTCTTTAGAACAGAATAAAACAGCAGCTGTGGCACTACTGCTCTCCTCTCCTCTCCTCTCCTCTCCTCTCCTCTCCTCTCCTCTCCTCTCCTCTCCTCTCCTCTCCTCTCCTCTCCTCTCCTTCAAAAAGTCTTTATGTTTTTAAATACAGTAAAACAGCATGATGTCATACTTCTATTTTCAAAATATTTCAAGCAATAGATTTAGATTAGAATACATTTAAGAAAAATACTGCATATTTTCTGTTAGACTATTTGCACATTTCTTACTGAAATGCTAAAATTCTGGAAAATGCTAAAAAAATTGACATTGATACTAGCAAAATAAAAAGTATAATTATTGAAACATGAAATAATGTGCAATTAGACAATATAAAACCACATTGACTGACAAGCAGCACGCTACCAAGAAAGTCAACAGAAATTTTAATATTGGCCTGATGAACACAGAAAACTCTTTATTATATGCATTATTTCACATTTTCTGAATGCTTTCTTGGAAAACATTAATTAAAATATTTTTCCTAGTTTTCCAGTTTCTGTGAAAACTTTGGGGCCAAATTATTTTCAGTGGTGACCAGTGACAGGACAAGAGGTCATGTGTATAAAATAAGCGCAGAAAGCTCCATCTCTTCTGTGAGGAAGAGCTTCTTTCCTGTTAGGGTGACAGAGCCCTGGCACAGGCTGTCCAGGGAGGCTGTGGAATCTCCTCCTCTGGAGATCTTCCCAACCCACCTGGATGCCGCCCTGTGCCCCGTGCTCTGGGTGTCCCTGCTGGAGCAGGAAGGTTGGACTAGATGGTCTCTAGATTTCCCTTCCAACCTTAGGTATTCTGTGATTCTGTGAAGTTGTCCTGTACTGAAAAAAAAAAAAGTATCCTCTGTTAGTTAGTTCTAAAACTTGTCCAAGTTAATTACCTTAGACACGTTAACTTAATTAACATGTAATTAACTGGACATGTAATGTATTTGGAGGGCTAAATTAATATCTGAAATATCACAATAGGTCTTGTTCTGTTCATTGATTAAATTGAGACTCAGTGTTAAAAGTAGGACAACAAAATGAAAAGTATCTTGGTTTGATCACTATTTTTAATTATGTTCATAAGCAACATGTATATTTTAAGAAACTTTTAGCCTGAACATTCTTGTGTTTTTAATAGGAAAAAAAAAGTTGAATCTTATGAGTCTAAATTATGACATCTTATATTATCAGTTTGTGGTATTTTATCATGAGCGGTACTCCTGTCTTGTTAAGATAGCTTTGGAGTCCTTGGAAAGTTGGCAAGGTACAGTTTGCAATTGTGTATTGAGTTGATGCATCTGCCAAGACCCCTCTGTACTTGTCTTCTCTCCGTTTAGGACAGGTAGGAACACAAGTCACACCCCGAATAGGGATTCCCTTCCAGTCAGAATTTCTTCCTGGATTTGATAGTTGGAGAATCTCTTTTCTACTGTGAATTATGCACATACTAGCTAGTGTTCTTTGGTTATATTGTACAAGAAAATATATATGAGATGGTGATAAATGGCATGACATGGTCCAAACTGTAATGATTTAATAAGATTGTTTACTTTACTATCCAAGAACAATAATCTTTTGGTCTGTGCTAATTGGAAGTAAGAGAGAAATAATTCATTTTCAGCCAGAATACAGAAGTGGATTAGCTGCATCATTCTCAAATGTACCAACAATGTGTATCAGAGAGGGAGACCCTGTGTAGGCTTGCAAGTTAACACTGCAAGACTGTAGCTGCTGAGTCCATTATGGGTATCAAGTGCGTAAGTGTGCTGTGTTCTCATATGGTTTTCTTTCTAAAATATATTTGTCAGTAAGAAGGAAAATAAATAAATATATATATAAAAATATATATATACACACACGCATATACATGTTGAGGTAAGGATGGAGGAAAGAAGGAGTGGATCAGCAAAGTATGTGAAGATGCAAAATTCATCCTTTCTAACAAAGCTAATATTTCTAAAATATCTTGGACCAAATTCTTCAACTATAAAATAGTAATAAATTCAGGAGAAGCCAGCTCATGACCTGATCCCATAGCAGGGAACAGAGTCCCCCAAGACTAAACTTGACCTCCTGTCTTATATAAAAGTCCATATAAGATGGTTAATAAGTAAAACTTTTTGAAGTAGTTTTATCTCCAGATGAAACAAACCTTTCTGTGTCTAAAGACATATTCTTTAGCATTTGCAATTAAGTTCATATCTTTCAAAGCTGTCAGCAATGCATCTGGCAAGGGAGAGTTTATAATAATACGAATTGCCAAATTCAAGCAAGTCTTGTGCAAGTCTGAATTATTTTTAAGCTGGATAAACTGTGCACATTTTGTTTAATTTTAGTGTGTTAACAAAGTCTTTTTATTATCCTTTATTATTCTTTTTGTTGACTCAGATATTGGGGATCAAAATAAACTGTGGAGTGCCAGCATCACCCACCATGTGTGCGCACAAAACCACAGGGCTGGCAACAACTGAATGACACACTTCAGAAAACATTCAGATTTAAGAGATTAAAGTTTATATGTTTTTCAAATTGTATGTAAGCCTGGTGGAAATGTATATTGAAATCTCACTTTAACAAAGCAGAGAAAGACAGCATGAAAAGCAATATAAATCAGGTCATCATTCACGGTCATTAAGACTATAATTCAGTTACCTTCGCCAGGGTGATTACAACCACTTCAAAGTCTGATACAATATACGAGGAAAGGTGGATGGCAATATGGATTCAAGTGCTTAAAATTAGCTATTTAACACATGCAAATCAGTTATCTATACATATATGCCCTAGCAGCCTATTTTTGCTTATATGTGTTTTAGCATGCAACTCATTTTTTTTTTCTAGAAAAAAAGATCTTGTCTATGTAGAATTATACAGCAGATGTATATATAGACATGCATACATATAACATTAGTTTAGTATTCTTGTGCAATTCTATTTGATAATGAAAAAATTTGTAGTTCTGTGAAATAAAAGGGATATTGTACAGATATGTCAGCAAATCTGTGAATGAAAATATGTAGCTAAAAATAGGCAAGTAAATCAGAGTTTATTTCTGATTTAAAGTTAAATTAAGAAATAATTTCATTATATGTGTGAGCACTGCAATACAGCTGCTAATTTATCTTTAAGCACAGGACTTTTTTCATCAGTCCTTTATTTCTAATAGGTTACAAATATGACTATAGGTAAGACACTTGTAAATTGCTGAGATATTAATGTAGCCTAAAATAATAGATACCATTACAAAATTTAAGCAGCCCAACCTGACTATTCCTTTTATTTCATAGAATCATATAATCCTTAAGGTTGGAAGGGACCTCCAGAGGTCATCTAGTCCAACCCCCCTGCACACGCAGGGTCACCTAGAGCACGTGGCACAGGGCTGCATCCAAGCGGGTTTTAAAGATCTCCAAAGAAGG
>VZSG01000217.1:381698-398979 GCA_013398315.1 Nothoprocta pentlandii | reverse complement strand
GAGGTATTTATACACGCTGATCTGGTCCCCCCTCAGCCTTCTCTTCTCCAGGCTGAACAGGCCCAGCTCCCTCAGCCTTTGCTCACAGGGCAGATGTCCCAGGCCCCTGATCATCCTGGTAGCCCTGCACTGGACTCTCTCCAGCAGCTCCACATCCCTCTTGTCCTGGGGAGCCCAGAACTGGACACAGTCTCCAGATGTGGCCTCACCGCCATCTACCCGAGTAGAAGGGGACGATCACCTCTCCCGACGTGTTGGAGATGCCCTTCTTAGTGCACCCCAGGATCCCATTGGCCTTCTTGGCCACCAGGGCACACTGCTGCCTCATGGTCAACTTGTCATCCACCATGACGCAAGGTTTTTGGCAGGACTTTTAAGAAGAAGTATAAACAGACTTTTTTAGTTAGCCTCATTGACCCATCATATCGAAGTGTGTATATTCTTTTCTTTGTTTTCAGGTTCTCATTATAATAGCTGTAATGATCATAGCCCAAAGATGTCCTGGAAATTGATGACCAGCTGGGGTTAATTAGCTGAAGTGATGCTGAAATGCTACCAGCTGCTTCCACCAGTATGTAGTTCTCTGGAAGTGGCCTGTAGGTTGATAATTATCGCTTACAAAGCAGAATAACCCTTATGGGTTTGTGCTACTTACTTACCAGTATATTTAGTATGTACATATAAATGCAAGCCATATGTCTGCTATCAGAATTGTTGTGCTAAAAACTCACATGCAATCTCATTAACATTGGTTGTAGTATTTTTTTCTAAATGCAATAATAATGCGTATGCAAAAGAGACTCTTCAACAAATGCTGTGAAATTCATATATGTTATTTCGTCTGTATTATGTTCTTTCATTCTACTATGAATTTATTAGTTAGAGTTGTCCAAAATTTTAACTACAGCCCTGGTTTTTCTTTCTGACATTTAGAAAGAGATCAGAAAATACATATCACTTAATTTTCTTTGTGATGGTCTTTGTTTTGTGCTGTGCAAGGATGAATGATGAGGATGCTACCTCCTAATTTAGCATTGAATTTTTGATCTGGGTCACAGTTAGAAGAGGCTTCATTAGTCTAAATTTTTATTTTGGGGTGTCAGTAGGTTGCTGTTTGTTTGTTTATTTGTAGACATCCTACTTAATTTGTTCATAGCATGAGAACTTCCTTCTGTACTTTGTTCGTGTGTAGAGGACTTCATCCTTTTCTGCCAACTGAGCAGAGTGAGAGTGGAAGTGTGATGTGGTGTCTAGGAAACCTGCATGAACACGCTCACAGTGTGGTTGTGACAGAGGCAGGAACAGAATCTACATAACTTGTGCTAGCTTTAAGGCATGATGATTCTCTTTCTACCTGCCTGTAAACTGTGTGGCTCAAGAGGGGTGTGCAAAATGTGCAAAATGTGCAAAATGGGCATACTAATATTTTGTGAGAATACTTGGACCAGGGGTCCAGTCCCCTACATGCATGCACGTGCTTCAGCACATATGTTCGTTTTCAAGACAAGACTGTGCAGAGTTCACTCCTTTTCAGGGAGAGAATGCTGCTCCATCTGAGCAACATGACTCAACTGGACCTCGACACTTTTAAGTGAATTTCCTCTGCTGGGGAGAGAATTTGGTCCTTACCATTTAACCTCCAAATGGAACTTGGTTAGCATTGAGTAATAAAATTTTCAAACCTGAAGTACCATTTTTTTTTGAGTCTGGTAAAATGACTGGTTATTTTTAGCATGGGGCTGTTCTGTGGTGCTAGTGGATTTTTATAGTCTTAGTATTTATCACAGTGTTGTAGTGGCACACATCAGTGTTGTCTCATGCAGTTTTATTTCTGCCAGTTCATAGATCTATTGCCATTGTTTCCCATAGAAACAAAACATAGCAGTATAAATATGAATAGGAGAGAAGTTGATTACGGGAATGACTCACTTTAACTTACAACTTGAAAAAAGAAATTTTGGACAAAGCTTAAACTGTTGAAGTTCTCTCACAACAGTCTGATGCCAAACATGCAATTTCAGTGAAGAAGAATGTGTAGAACTTCTTGCCCAGAAGGTGACTTCAAGTGTATTTTACTTTACATGATTATTTCAGACCTGATTCTAAACTAAAATGAAATTATGGATTCTTCACTTCAGAAGGGAGTCAATTTGGAATTCACTATAAAAAATAGTGTAAAAGAGTGTGTTCTCAGTATTTGGAATGTGTGTTACTTCACTTTATTGTTACTTTGGTGTATACTTTGGATACTTTGACCAAAAATAGAAATTATTCGGTCGAATGAAGAAGCTTTTTCTGCAGCAAATCATAGTATGGGGTGAAAGTCTGATTAAGATATGTGTTTAGTTGTGATGATATTATTATTACATTTTGAAGTGGGAAAAACAAATCTACTGAAAGAATTCTGAGCCAAAATTAGATTTTAGTATAATTCCACAAATTCTGAAATGTTTCTTCTTGCAAGTTTATTTCCTATGTCTTGTATGGATTGTAGAAATCACAACTCTGGGAATAAAGAATGCTTGTTTTTGTCTTAATCAGATTAATTCAATGAACAATTTTTGTGAATTGTGAATTTTGATGGAGGTTGCCAATCTCTGTCAACATGAAAACAGTGATATTAACTTCAGCAAATGTTAGGGACATGTTTTTTCCCATTCATTCCTTCCAGAAGTTGTTTCTAAAATATGTTCATTCCTATTGAAGTGCATGCATATTAAGGCCAACAAATGTATTTTCAAATAGGACCATGTGATTTCATAACCCCATTAAATTATACTAATGGGAAGTAATGAGTAGTCAAATCACTCCAGAACAGACAGCTTTTATATCAGTCTTTATTCATATATTTTTGTAGCTCTTCGAGACGCTGGAAAACAGTCAATTAATAGTGACTGGAAGATAGAACATTCAGGATCATTCAATATTGCTGGGACCACTGTCCATTATGTTCGGAGAGGTCTTTGGGAGAAGATATCTGCCAAAGGTCCCACAACATCACCTTTACATTTATTGGTATGAAAATGTTTGGGATTTGTTTTGTATTATTTTAATCTGATTCAAAAATAATGCATGGTAACTAATATTTTTTTCCAAGCTCTGAAGGTAATGAAATCTCTTTAAGTTACAGCTGCTGATCTGTCAGCCCACTCCTAAAAAAACTATTTAAATCCAATAATAATAATAATATCCACTATGTTATTATAATAATACAATAACCAGTAATAATACTGGGATCCAATGATAATACTATCCAATTATTGCATAATAATAATAACTAATAATAAATCCAGTAATAATAAGTTGGTGAGGTGGGATGGAAAGTCTCAATGTCTTTACATTACTACAAGTTTCATAAAAGGCTCATGTGCAGCTTGAAGAGAGAGAGGAAAAAATCCTGTCAGATTTTTTTCTGTCTTGCTGGCTGACCGTAGCAAATAATCACCCTTCAGAGTTGTGATCATCAAGTTGTCCAGGAAGAAACTTATCTGTGATTTTAGTAGCGGGAATGAAGAGTTGATAGCCGTAGTGACAAAACCAGATGGAGAAAGGGAGAGCGATGAGGTAGTACCTTGCAACTCAGAACCTTCAAGTTTAAGAATTTGGGTGATCCACCTGCAATAGATGGAAATGTGATACATGTCAAAACAAGATCTACTTTACTGAAGAACACTGAAATCATGAGGAAGATTGTCCTGTAAATTGCTGGTTATATTTGTTGATTTCTTAGAACCTCTTTTACATATAGATTAAGTGAGACCAGTTTTTCACATTGCCTGGAGTCAGTCGCTTCCATTAATTATTTCTACAGAAGCCATCACTACAAGACTATCGAGCATAGATTCATTCTGTTGCGCTCTTTGGGTTGTTTATTCACAGGTCAAGTTGGCCTTCAAGAAGTGGCTGTGTGGGTGGGCCTTCATTCTCTGTCTTGCAGGTGCTGCTTTTCCATGACCAGAGCTATGGCCTACACTATGAATACACAATCCCTCTGGATCCTGTTCCCGAGAATCAAAGCTCTAAAGTACCCGAACCTCTTTTCATGTGGACTCATTCTGGCTGGGAGGACTGTGATGCTGTATGTGGTGGAGGTAAATATATGCATAGGTATATATGGCAATTAAAACATATGTGGTGTTTTGATATTTGAGACACTTGTCAGCTGTGGTAGTTGTAATATGATGGAGCACATATTTCAATCTCATACTTCCTGATTAGATTAAACAAATAATGATAGCCATAGGAAAACATACAAACTACCACAAACTAGATAAGTAGACAAAATAACAGAAAAGGAATGAAATCTGAAATCTGAATTAACAAACTGAATTAAGAACAGTTTCCAAGAAGAAAGGGAAATGCAAGAGCTAGAGCAGGAGTAGGCAGTTCATTGCATTTGTATTTCGCTGTGTATTTGGAACTGTTGAAGACAAATGATTTATAAAAGTTGTTTCAAACTACAGAGAAGCTGAACTGCACTCTCAGATCAACTGTGTACCATTAGTCACATGGGCTGAGGATGATCCAAAAACATATGGAACCAATGTTGTGACAGCAGATATGATGCAATACTTTTCCTGTGTTTATGTTTATAAATCATTAAAGTGTGCCTTTGGAAAAATCAAGCTACAGGCAGATAATGGGAACATAAAAAATAGTCCCTGTGCCACATGCTCTAGGTAACCCTGCGTGTGCAAGGGGGTTGGACTAGATGACCTCTGGAGGTCTCTCCCAACCTTAAGCATTCTATGATTCTGTGATTCTGTGATTATTGTAACAAAATTGATGTTCAGCAACTCATTACTAGAAGAGATTAATACAGTAGAAAAAAAAATGAAGTTTTAATGAACACAACCCGTAAAGATCTGTTTAGACCTTGAGTAATCAGATTTAAACTGTGATTTATATGTATATGTATATGTATATGTATATGTATATGTATATGTATAATCTTTTCCCTGCTTGCAACCTTTGCAGTCATGGCTTTTCTACTCTGCAGTCATGAAAATTGCTGTGCACCTTGTAATTGAATGGAAAAGCCTGGAAACACTGCAGTTTCTCATAAGAGCAGTTTAAAGAACAGAGTGTTCTAGCTACTTTGACTTTTTGTGTACAATCCTGGTGTCACGACAGATTACCATAGTTTCCATAAACATGCTTTTTGTGGTTTGGTAGGAAAACTCCCTCCCAGAAGGTATATTTTATGTGATGCAAGTAGCACCTTCTGCTTCTTAGTGGAGCACTGATATTCACTTGGAATATTTGTGTTTTTTATAATTTCTTGAAATGTTTTTGGTATAATGTTAGTGTTACCACAATCTTTCATTATTGTCTCAGATGTTTTTGAAATTACCTATCATCTGGGAAAGCCGTTAAAATGCAGTATGATGGTAATTTATCCTACATTAATACTCTATAAATATTTAGGTGTTGTATTGTAATATTGATTGATCATAATTTTCTCATGTAACTGGCTTTCATTTTTATGTTATTGTTTAAAGTAGTTGAGTTAATACGAAGCTCCATAAAAGGTAATCTAAACTGCCAAATATTCTGAAGTACAAGTTAAAGTTTATTTCTTACTTTAGACACAATCACTTGAACTTTTTACATGTTTTACATGAAACAATAACAAAATTAAAATGTTGCAGCTTGTGCCCTATGTAGATGTTTGCATTTGAATTTTTAACATCAATATTTTGATGAATCAGATTAATGACTATAACAATTATCAGTGTGTTTTCCTTAAATGTTTAAAATGTATGTCAGGGTGAAACTACGCATAAAGCTTTGTGGTTTTGTTCTTGTTTGTAGACGTAACTTGTCTGTGACCTCCTTCCTTTCGGAAAAAGCTTTCTTTGTGCATGTGCGTGAGGAGAATGTGAATACACACATATATATGTAAATGCAGAAAAAATTGTGAAATATGGCAAAGGTGGTATGTGATAGATTAGTTGCCTATGCTTTTGCTTACACAAATGCAGTGTAAAATGTCAGCTGTGGTCATACACATAATGCATATTTATGACTTTACTGCTCCCTCCATGGGTACATCTCTGACCATCTGTGGCACGGCATTCTTAACTGTCTCATTTCTGCATGCACCTTATTCATCAGGAAATTTCTATATAGAATGTATTATTTTAACTTAGTTGTAGGAATAAATGAATGTATTTTCTACTAAATTAAGTCTTTAATACAGGGTTTGTTAATTTTCAAAAATTTAGGCATCAGTCTGATTACAAGTTTCTAATTATACTAGCTCCTACACTGAATTCTGATTTCCAGTCCTTTTTGTTTTGAAGAGACAACCCATCTGTCAAGGCAAGGGTATACTTAAGAGAATATATGCTAGGTCTCAGCAAATAATATTCAAACTTTTTAAATTATTGCCTTGCAGATGACATAGATCAGTTATGTGGCCTTTTTTTCTTTAGGTGTTAGGGAATAGGGCAGGCTCCTTTTTATTGAAGGTTGCACATGATCCTTATTAGTTTACTGTTGGCCATGCCACTCAATGCATTGCTAAACTAGACAGATATATCAAAATCTAGCAAGTTTTTCTATATTAAAGGACAAACTTAGTTTCTTCTTTCTGTGAAATCTTTCTGCAAGTTTTTCTCAGTATCAGTGGTTTAGAGAGATACAATTAAGTCAGGTTTTGGCCTGTGACTCTTTATAAAGCAGCAAATTTATGTCAATGATGGTATGCAAAGGAATGGATTAGAAAATTATATTATTCCCTACATACTTCACTTTTTTTTTTTTTTTTTTACTTTTCACTTTAAGTGTTGAATATACTATTTTGCTCTATTGGATAGTAAGATAAAATAGCGGTAAGATACTGTGCAAATGTATTTCTGTCTACCTGTTTTGCGTCTTTTTCTTGGCAGTTTATAAATCGGTGCTTCATTTTCAGTCAGCCAGAGCCTTCCACCCTTAAACATTCCTGGCGTCTTCTGTTTCCATAATTGAAATTCAGCAATACAGAAATGGCACATCCCACTTTTTCAGAGCATGTTTATGAAATTAGTCCAAATTGTTTCTCTCAAAAGCTTTGCTTCTCTAATCAATGGTTTTTAAAATTTTATATAATGAATGAATCTTGTATAATGTATATTTTTATAATGTATGTTTTTATACAATTTTATGTGCATAATTTAGCATATTTTGTTTGGTACTTCTTCCAGCCAAATTCTAATAAAACAGCTGTATCTGATAAAGTTAGCTTTGACCTTCCGCAGACATCTTTTCTTTTTCCTTTTTTTTTTTTTTTAACAAATTTGTATATTCTTGGTTTTACCAACATTGTTGCTATATTATTTTTTAGGTGAAAGAAAAACAACAGTATCTTGCACAAAGATTATGAACAAGAATATCAGTCTTGTTGACAACAAGAAGTGCAAATATTTAACAAAACCTGAACCACAGATCCGAAAGTGCAATGAACAGCCATGTCAGACCAGGTAGAAATTATTTGATTTCTATTTAAGTTTCTGTTACTTAAGTTTAAGTTTCTATTTCTCTTTAAGTTTCAATGAAACGAAAGAGGGAAAGCTTTAAGCACATACCTAATTCAATTCTTGTTCAATAAAGCAACCTGTTAATTTCCTTAGTAGAAGTTCATGCAGGCTGATGTGTCTTATAAAATTGAAATTTAAATTCTATGTATATAGAGATAGATTTAATTTCGTGCTTCATGCTATGTCTCTTTGTTGCAGCTTTTGTACTCTGCAATGCTGCCCTCTCTTAAAATCCCACTTTACGCTGTGGGTATACTGGGCAGTGAAAGAAGCAGTTGTTCCTTTTTAGTAGATTGGTTTAATTTGAAGTACAGACAATGCTCTTCTTCTCCGTCTGCCTCCCACCCGTATGTCTATGGATCAATGTGCAATATGAAGAATTTAACTGGTGGTGGAGTGGTAGAAGAAGCAGAAGAAGCTTCTCCCTGAATTTCACCCCAGGAGGTAGCTTTAGCACACAGCCTGTGCTCAGCAGAGACCACCCTGCTTGATGCCCGTGGCCTGTCGCCCCTGCAATGGCCTGCCAGGCATCTTCTGAGGGGCAAAGTATCACCATGCTGCAGGTCCATTTCACAATTTACAATCCCTTTTTTTGTGAATTGCAGCTAAGAACTATGCCTAGGGAAGCCCTTGAGTATGGTATGGAGCAGGCGGACAGAGGACAATAGCTAGTGTCCTTTTGAGCTAGCACAGGGCTAAATCTATCACTGTCATCTGGAGGAGAAGTGAATGTAAGGTAAATAAAATGCAAATGCATTTGAATAAACATATATAAAATGAACCAGATTACATAGTTTTTTAGGAAGTAATGAAGAACTGAATTCCATAAAATTACCAGCAACAAATGCATTTCAGGTTAGATGGAACTGCTGACTTCCACAAACTGGAGCATTATACTTTAAAGGAATTATTTATATTTCATCATATATGTGCTGTTCCAGATTATTATTTTACATTAATGTACTCTTCATGGATAGGAATGCAATAATGTGATCTTTTTATAGGCTATTGCTAGCTGTCTAGTTTTAATATGCTCAACATTTTCAAGTTGATCAAGAAATGCTATGCTGAGAAATGTAGAAAGCTATCATACTCCCCAAAATCTAATTTTCAATATACTGTTAATGATTATTGCAAAATATTTATTACAACTTTTCAGTATAAATGCACCCACCCAAAACGTGTGTTTGCATAACTAGTTGTTTGTTATTGGCTCCTGAAGATATGACTTAAACTATGTGGTATTACCTTGACAAGCTGGATTTGTAAGGTGAGTCTCTGAACTAATAATAAAAAATCTTAGTTAAACATTGTATTTTCTCACAATGAATGCCTGACAGAAGGTAGGAACTGGTATGTTAAATTTCAGTTTCTGAAAGACTCTCTCTTGCAAATAAAGTCTCTTGGGATGCACTTGTGTTCTGTGTCAATGGCAGAACTTTCTGATTTTGTTTAAGGGCATCTGGCTATAGTCTGGAACCATAGAACATTTGGAGAAAATTATGCTCTAGAACTATTGCTCTCCAAATGTGTTGGCTCTACCAAGCTTTATCGGCTTTCCTTGTTCCTGTGATTTAAACCATGCATCCTGAGTTAGACCTGACCGTGAAGAGCATGAAGAAGTTTAACCTGTTATACTTTCACCAGAGCAATGAGTCTTTGGCACAGCAGTGATTCTATCTTGTAACTATTTTCAAAGAATGCTGGACTTAATGTGCATGGCATGCACTGACATATAGACAGATATCCATATAGCTAGCCAGAGAATAATAGCCTGTCCAGTCACCTGTCACTTTAAAATAGGATGGTTGCATTTTGGAGCTTTTATAATAGGAATTACAATGACAGAGAGGGGAATAGATTAAAAATTATGAAGTACTCTGAAAACATAGAAACAAGCAGTGGGTATTGGAGAGTGAAAAATACTGAAGTGCACATTAATATGTTATTTAAATGTAAGACATGTTTGAATTAGTCCATTATTGCATTGAAAAGGAGATCAAAAATACGCTAATAGGTTTTAGGCAGCAAAGCTCTTGGTAAGCGAGAAGCATGATAACCTAAAGGGGTCTTTACCTGCCTGATCCCTTGTTGCTGTGTCTCCTGTGTATCTTTGTAGATGGATGATGACAGAGTGGACTCCGTGTTCGAGGACGTGTGGCAAAGGGACTCAGAACAGACAAGTAGCCTGCACGCAGCAGCTCAGGAACGGCACCCTGATCAGAGCTCGCGAGAGGGACTGCCTGGGGCCCAAGCCGGCCGCAGCGCAGCGCTGTGAAGGCCAGGACTGCATGACTGTGTGGGAAGCAGGAGTCTGGTCCGAGGTACCCGACTTAGATATACAGATGCTCCATAGATATTATCTGTGCCTTAACATTTTCTGGGAATGTGATTTTTTGTCTCAATGGCAAATGGCACTGCCTAGCCTAAAGATTTTCTGGGTCCTTATGCAGTGATGTGCAATAGGAATCAGGGATGCAGAAGCCCGATTGTACAGAATTTCTACATTTTACCTCACTATGTTCTGAAGTGTTTTCTTTTGGCCAAATTTTAAGAAAGTATAATCAAGTATATCTGCAGCAGTGCAGCAGTGGGTATCTACAAGTTATATAAAACTATTTAAAGCCATCACTTCTCAGTTATCGGGACATGAGATCAGCCAGGGAGCATCCCTGAAATGCATTTGTGCTAATGGATGTTAATCAGGCAAATGTCTGCTGCCATCCTCCTTCACAGGAACCATGGGGGGAATCTGCTTGCAAAAAGCATGTTTCCTTCCCTTCTACTCTCTTCTCACTCTTCCAAGAGCAGCACACGTAGTGGGCAAAAGTGCTTATGAACAATTTCACATCCACTGCATCTGGTACCAATGGTGCAGACTCTATTTAATAATTGAGCTTTTTTTTTTCTTTTTCTTTTTTTTTTTTTTTAAGATGTTTTTACTGACTATGTCAGTGTGTTTTTCTTGGACTTTTGAAAGGCTTGGTAGTGCTTGGCTGCAGAGACAGAGGAGGTAATTATCATTGCCCTGTGGACAAACGGTAATGGTTACTGGGGCTCCTCTTCTCTGCTGGAAATATGTGGCCGTTCTCCGTGCCTCCCACCATGGAGGCTGCACCTTCAGACCCTCATGGTTTAAAACACAAGGACAGCTGCTAAGTAAGGGTGCAGATGCTCATTTGGACACCTCCACTCAGTGATAACCCTTCCCAAGCACAAGAAAGCTAAGACACATGGAATGTTTCCAAGGATGAAAAGCAGATGCTAAGGTAGAGATGAAAAGAAGAGAATAGAGCAGGTTTATAACGCTGGAGTTGGCATTGAGAATAGCGCTTACAGACGTGAGAGAAAGAAACTCAGATTGTTTAGTATGTCCGAGAAATAAAAAGAAGTGAGCGTGTTTTTGTTGGAAGCAAAAAACACGTTTTGAAGAGTGAGGTGTTTCCCATGGCCATTCCCACTATCACCATTACACTGGAAGCTGGCCACTGATGCTTCCTGCAGTTGTAATCAGCTTGGCAAGAGAGACTTTTAATCTGCAAGCAGTGGGATGATCGAAAGCAGTGATAATGTTTTGAGAAGGAAATGGCATAATTTTTGGCAACATAAGTGGGAATAGTTGAAAAAAACCATAGATTACGACCTTCTGTGAACTGTTAAGGCAGTTTTCACATACTATATATACTGAGTTTTCAAATTCAAACTGGATTCTTTCATACAGTTTTGGAACACTAGCTGTGTCTTTTTAAATCCACTCCCAGAAAAGTCCCAGGAAAGACACTAGTTAGTAGAGTTTACTGGAAGTTACTTCAGATATTATCCATATAAACTTTTTCTTTCGTTACAGTTTCTTTAATTCTTAGAACAAATGCCTTATATGTAAGCTGCAACTCTTTGCATTCACTTGATCACAACCTTTCATTTTTTTTCTTATCCAAATACTGTTTTAAATCTTATTTTTTTCCCTAATCATATATTTTTGATCATTTCAATCTATCTACTTTAGCTGAAAAAAGTAGAAATCATTATTCTCCCCAATAAAGGATTTTTGTTCTTCTGTGAGTTTTAAACAAAACCAGGATCTATACATGTGAGGATTGGAAGTCAGGAAATTGCTCAGGTCTTGAATTATTTATGTTAGCCTGGCAGAGGTCATTGGAAGGCCAAAGGACTCCTACTTCCTTCTGTGAGGTAACTCTGTCTCTTCTACAAGCTTGAAAAAAAAATGTCTGTTTTCCACAGTGCTCTGTGAAGTGTGGTAAGGGCGTACGACATCGGACGGTGCGGTGCACCAATCCCCGCAAGAAGTGTGTGTTGTCCACCAGACCTAAGGAAGCAGAAGACTGTGAGGACTATTCCAAATGCTACGTCTGGAGAATGGGAGACTGGTCTAAGGTTGGTGCTCTTTCCACTTAGTGGGATACTCTTTGCAGGCTGAGTTCTTCGCAACAAGCACAGGTTTTGTCCCCCGTTGTAGCTCTTCAACTGAAGGAACAATAAGGCTACATACAAAGGAGAACGTACAGTAAAAGTGTGACCAAAGTGTAAATAAAGATGATAAAAATGAAGAACCTTCGCTTGAAGGTTCTTCATGAAGAATGAAAATAAAGAAATTCTGAAAAATTTTTAAAATGAACAATCTTAGACAAACCTGAAAAATCAGGCAGATATGATATAAATGCACTGTTTTCACTAGGCAGACAGAGTCTTGTATTCACATCTGCAAATTTCCAGCAGGATTATTTCCCTTTCAGGTGTGTTTGAGACCAGTGATGACACTTAATGAAGCAATGTGACAGTCATCTTGTTTGTGGTCCTTGCTTATTTTCAGTTTTTTTGATTGCCTTGCGCACTTCTGGCCAGAAAGCTTACTGAGGTCATGCATTAGTTTATGCACAGAAGAGTGCATGTGTCACACAGCAAGAGATGGTCGTTTCCAGATTGCAGAGTGGAGGCTGCTTGTAATACAGACTTTGGTTGATGTGTGATCTCTTTCAAGGATTGCTTAAAAAAGTAGTTCTGGAAAGATGACATTTTCCTTACTGAACCTCAAAAATACTTTTCTTTCGACGTGCTACTGTTCTCTTCGCTTCCCCGCTCTACAACTGTAATCAATTATATTTGTTCTTTTTACTGCAGGACACTCCAGCATCCTAGTTTACACATTTTATTAATTTGTGTTTCTGTTAGGTTACACCCTGCAGCCTTGTAAGGAGGCACCTTTAGCCCATTAAGGATCCATTTCATATCTAGGATGCATCTCTTAACTAACTGCCTTTTCTGAAACACTGATGTAACTCTCAGTCTGTTATTTCCCTGGCACGTGGCTTTTGATTTCACTGAGGTACCTAAGCATCTGCCAAATGTTATCACAAAGTCTTGGTTAGATCCATGATTAAGTGTGTTGTTGGATTGAGACCTTGAACATCTGAAACAGTTTAGAATATTCAAGACATGCCGAAATACTAAAATTGAACCTTTAGGGTCAAGGATCTCTTTTACCCTATTGTAGACCACACTTTAGCATAGACATTGTAAACATTTTTCTTTTCTTCTGCTCATAGCTTTGCACACACCTCTTCTACTGTCAGTGCATAACATTCTTGCAGTAGCTTTTGAACATGCTTGTATGGAGAAGTATTTAATATATTTTTAGTTGTCTTTCATGTGATGTAACAGCTGGAAACAAGGACTAAAGCCAGCAGTATATGACTAGCCAGCCTTCCAAGAATTAGCTGCAAGTAAGTACTCCACGGGCAAGTAGTGTTTCACAGAACTCTTCTTGGGAGCTCCCTTTTTATGGCTGTAGGGCTATTGTTGCTATCAAATGACTTTTTATTCCATTTCCTTTTTTTTTCAATTTAAGTTAGCTTTTTAACATTTTGATTAAAAGGATCGCATCAAGCACTTTTCCTTTGTAGTACTGGTCATTTAAAGTGATGAATTGAAACACCCTCATGGATGCTAAAAGATAACTCCCCCACATCCCCTTAGTAGCTACTGCTGGAGGACACAGAAGAGTAGAACCATTAATATTTAAATGACAGACAGAAGCAAATAAGCATTAATATCGGTGTTACTTTTACAGGAAGATTTGTTTGAAAGTAAATCTCATACTTGCAGTTCCATAGCACCAAACAGCAATAAAAACTTGTATCATTTAGCACTCGTACTAGCAGGGAATATAGCCTGTGGAGAAATGACCATCTGCTTTTTCACTCAGAAGCAGTTGTTCAGATCAGGGCTGCTGAGGTTATACAGGGATGCTCAGACAGTTACGCTGTTTTCCCAGTGCCCTCTGAATAAAAGAAGGACTTTCTTCTCTAATTCAGTATTTTCCATAAACATTTATGTCATAAATATACAAGAACTTACTTCTTCCTGTTTAAAGTTTACAGACATCTCATATATTCTGCTTTCCTTCTACAGTCCAAGTGGTACCACTCTCACCTAAATTGTACTTCAAACTTCAGAACCAAAAGATTGGGAAATACTTCACATGGAGCTGTTCAACCTTTTGGGTGGTTAACATACAGTCTGAATGTGACTTACGCAGCTGAAATTTTCCAAGATTTATACCAAAAAATAGATACTTTTATTTCTCTACAGAGACATGAGTTCAATTTAAAGTACACTTGGATTTCCTTTTTTTTTTTTTTCCTGTTACTATTCTGTTCCATTGCTAGAGTACATAGCAACGTGAAGTCATGGCATACATATTAATTTGTCCACAATGGGGGAAACAAATGGAAAGCTCAGATAAATGTTAATCTCTGCTTGCTGTTTGTTTCTAACTCAGAGGTTCAGTGCAGCCTTATGTGTTCACTGTTTTTGCTCTTTAGGATCATTCTTGACATTGACAGAAGGCTGTTCCTTTAAGCAGAGCCAAGTTCCCCCGAGCTAATGCCAAGACTTGGCTTGAAAAATATAGATGACGCTTCTCACACATCGAAATAAGAGGCTTAATGTGATCCTTATTGGCTTTGCTGATCCTCTTTGACTCTTAAGTGATCATTTTAAATGGAGTTTAAATTGGACTATTACTAAAAAGATAACATTATTAATAATCATAATAGCGCTGCTATGGAATTTAACTTTAGACATACAGTCACATAAAGATCAAATAATTTCTTTGCTCATTGTTTTAAACAATAATACCAAAAAGATCAAAGCAAATTTGATAAAAATTGAAAGCTCCAGTAGGTTGATAGACACATCAGTCCCTTTAATACTCTAACCTTTAATTTGATGGAACATTGGTGAAATAAATGAAGTGGCACAGTATAAATTTTGAAAAGAATAAATTAGAGAGATGAGTATGTCTTGAAAATAATAATAAAAAGCATATATTTGATTTGATTTTATGTGAGAAACATTTGGAGGGATTCAACAGGATAAAAACAAGGGAAAAAAATTAGTAGCATACATTTGTAAGAAATGAAGAGGTATAAAGCATATGTATCTAGGAGGCCAGAGAGGATAATGTGATATAAGTTCTAGAAAGGTATTTGGCTATGGAAACTGGAAAGAAAGAATGCATTCAGTAGTTGCTAAAGAAGCAGCAGCAACAGGAATTAAATAGTGTGTGTATGCTAGACTACAGAGGGAGAGGAGTCAAATGTAACATCTGGGACATGGTCCTAATGGCTGGGGTGGTGATAGCTTTGTCTGTAGTCTGAAGAAGAAGGAATGGGACTGAAGGATTTATCTGATAGGGTTTTTTTTCCAGCAAATCTAAAAAGAAATTGGAAGCAACTGCTTAAGTTTTTACACCAGTGAGTCCCAGCATGCATAGATCATTCCAGATTGTTTACGTAAGACAGACAGTACATACAGTGCCCTCTAGAAAGTGGAAAAAAAATAATCTCCAGCTGTTAGTGGGGAGGTTGAGTAAGCCCAACAGTTCATTTAAAGATCTCCCAGTTGAGCAGTACAAAAACAGCTGTCACTGATGAGGATCGTTCTTATTTTGTCCCTGTCAAAGACAATGCAAATATGGGGAAAGGGGAGGGAGAGAGAATGCATTTTTGCAACCTGTTCAACAGTGTGGACATTTGACCATTAAACAGTGTTTTTAAACATTTAAACAAACATTAAATTTGCCTAGCAAAAAGATTCAGCAGTTTTGTCCTCCTTGAATTAAAGCATACAGTGCAGAACTCAGATATTATTAATTATATAATTGTAATGACAAGGTAATTAACCCTGCTTTTATTCATTGGCTCCCAATCCAAAAATATTAGCTCTTTGAGATTTTGGGAATGGAACAGTTCTTGGCCACTTTTCAAAATATGACATTATTAATAGATTTATAGACAAGGAGATTATGTGACTTTTGTGAAATAATAGAAGTCAAAGGAATATCGGACTCATGTTACTAACTTTTAAATTAAGTTAATTATACAGTCAGCTTCCAGCAAATGAGCTCTGTCTTTGTTTCAGAAATGAGGTATGAGCAAATCATATGTCAGGTATCAATATAATCATGGGAAGATTTTTTTATTCATTTCCAACTGATCCTGTAACATTAACATGATTTGTTTCAGATAAAGCTTTCTTCTAGATCAGTTCAAGTGTACTGTATTCTGCCTGGATTAAATGTAATGCCATGTTAGTTTGCTAGGAAAACAGAACAAGCTGATTGTCAATAATAGGTCTGTTTATTTATTCTAAACAAATAAAAATGCTGATAGATGGAGGAAAAAAGCAGACATGACCCAATTTGTACATTCATACAGGTATACAAATGTACATGTCCTCATGTTAAGTGAGAAACTGATATTTTTATTACCCTGAAACCTAGTCAGACCTTTTTGCTGGTGCTGTCACTGATAGGAGCCTCCTCAGTGAAGTTTTCTAGAATGGCAAATTGCACTCGCAATGTAATTTGGTCAGATATGTTGCCTCTGGAAATGCAATATCTGTAAGCAGAATTACGTTAGAAAGATTTTAAGTTGTTTTGCGTCAGTTAGCACCAGAGTTAGAGCCCTACTAGGTCCTATAGAAAAACTAAGCAAGAATAAGTAAGAACACAAGGCACTTGCAACCCCTGCTGAAGGACACAACACTCTGATCTGACAAATGCCATTAGAAGTGGTAGAACTATATATCCAAATATATAATTCTATAATCAAATATATAATCTTCTATACATAAGCACTACATAAGTCTTTAAAAATTTAATTCACCACCACCACCACCATCCATGCATGCTATCTGAGAGTCTCAAGCAGAAGGTGCAGCCTGTCTTTCTTGACAGCATTTTTCTTGAGTCGTCTCTTAAATAAGGTGATGAGTGACTAGCAAGTGGGCACCCAAAACAATCTTCTTCTGCAGTAAGAGGGATAATACAATGCAAAAAGAAGAGGAGAAGATACGAAAAAGAATCTGTAATCTCTAGGGAAGGATGCTTCTAAGGGAAACCAGTGGCACAGGTAAATACAGTCATAAGGGAAAGAGGAGATCCAAATACATCGTCACAGGTGTTCCCTAGTAAATTTGTACCTGTTTGAGAAGGAAGAATATAATATGGATGAGTTCAGCAGTTGTATTGGATCTCTTTGGGCCCTCTTGGTTTTAAAGAGAGGTATCGGGAGAACACTCTGAAATGTATGGTAGTGACACGGCGATCAACAATAGTAAAAAGGTTATTTGTAAGACATCTTCATAAGCATTGGTGGTTAGAGGGAATCTAGGATGCTAGGATGTCTACATCTATGTCCTTCTACATCTTCTACTTCCTTCCTTCTCCCCCCCCC
>VZSG01000217.1:362962-381687 GCA_013398315.1 Nothoprocta pentlandii | reverse complement strand
TTTTTTTTTTTTTTTTTTTGTACTGACAGATTTGGAGAATATATAAGATATTTTAATGGTGTATGGCATTCAGATACCTTTTCAGATCTTTTGATCCAATGATCTGACACCTTTCTTTCCATAAAATTATTCTTTCTGTAGCATCACACTGCAAAATGGGAGAGTGTGTGA
This sequence comes from Nothoprocta pentlandii, assembly GCA_013398315.1. Classification (NCBI taxonomy): domain Eukaryota; kingdom Metazoa; phylum Chordata; class Aves; order Tinamiformes; family Tinamidae; genus Nothoprocta; species Nothoprocta pentlandii. The sequence goes on along the minus strand of VZSG01000217.1, from coordinate 381,516 downwards.
CTGGCAGTCTGAAAATTGCTGATACTGCAGCCAGATTTCAGCCATGGGTGATACAGAGTCCAGAGTCTTGAGTCCACAAACTTCATGTAGTCACATTTCCAAAGTGTTTATTTATTTTTTAAAACCTAATAATTTTATTTTAAATTAAAATAATTATTCTAACTATAGAAGATAAAGTAAAAACTGGAATGCCCAGATGATGAGGATGTTTTTAAAGCATTCTTTAAAAGTAAAAATTACTTATGGCCAAGAATAAAGCTGTGATGTTTGTGTAAGAAATAGATTGCCTATACAAGTTACTGTGAATTTATTATGTTCTTGGAACAGCTTTTGTGGACCAACTCTAAGAAAGGCTTGTCATAATTATACAGTGATAAATACAAAGTAATTCTTTCAGAAAGAAAATTTACTTTAACTTTTAAGCAAAATTACATTTACTTAGCATTTTCACAGAGGGAAAATCATGTTTGAAAATATGTATTGTGACATTAAGCTTTGATATTGGATCTTATTTTCAGAAAGGAGTTTCAGATTATCCTCAAGGGAAAAAAAGTATCAAGTAATGCCATGCCTTTGAGTAGCTTTTAGTGTTTCTGCTATGAAGAAGAAGCAGTTTCTGCTTGCTTGTTCTGAGTTTGACTGGTTGCTGTTTGTCAACATGTGAACGTAACAATCTCTTGAAGCAAGCAAGACCAGGCAGATGGGACAAGTTCACTGCTGATAGGTATGTGCTGCAGCAAAGGCAGAGACTAGGCAGAAAATCGACAGCAGCTTTTGATCACCTCCTGCTGCCTAGTGTCTTCCCACCCATTTTAGTGCAGTCTTGACCAGGCTACTAAATACCAGTTCCATAGTTCACCAGTGCTACTGAAATCTTTACCCCAACAATTTATCAATCATTACAAAGCAGAGCTTTACAGCCTGTTTAGGGCTGTAGCCTGAATAGTGATCTAGGGAATGAAGATCTTAGCTCAGTCAGATCCACCCTAGAAAGATTATTTTCAAAAGATAATGCACAGACTATCCAAGTTCTGAGGTATCTCAAGGAGCTATACTAAATTTATGTAAAAAATGAACAAACAAAAAAGTGAGAAAGAAATAACTAAGAAAGGAGCTAATGGAATTAGAAGTAACATTAAAGTGGGGCACAGAAAGAGGATGGAAAGACAAAGAAGAAAATCCACACTGGTTTGTTTTCTCAAACTTTCACTCAACTGAAATGTGTGTTACATACATGTATGTATAATTTATTCATCAGAATCCCCACCCTCTTTATGATACCTGGTTATGTACCTGACACTACATTTTTAGCATAAGGAAGCATAGGTGTTACCTCAACAAAGTGAATTGGAAAACACTGTACTTTATCTGCCTTTAGATGGCTAGTTCCAGGTCTGGGAGTAGATATCTTGTTTTGAAATCTGAACACCAGCTTTTTCTTTTTTTTTTTTTTTCAGTATAAGCTTTGACAATGCATATTACTGTATTTTCTCTCTGAATGCTTTTTCTTACTTTCACTTGGTAATACACATTCGACAAATGATTCCATTAGTCAATTTGTGATGATGCCTAGAGTTTTTTTCCCTCTAGTCATTGACAGCTCCTTCCAAACCTGTCAATATGTACAGGAAGACTGAATTAATGCAATGGTGAGACTTAGTCCAATATGCATTATTTTGCCTAGTATGCCTCAGCCTCCAAGGTCATCCATCTCTAAGCTCATCCATCTCTCTTTCCAAACGTTTTCCTTAGCCTCTTTGACTGTATGATTTGCCAACAGTTAAGTCCTTTAGCTGGTTCACTTAGGTTCTGTTAGAATTTATGCAATCCTGCTGCCTTTGTGGAATCTAGATTTTGTATGTGTGTTGGATAACTTTTTTCTTTCAAGCATCTTTTTATCCTATCCTTCATGTTGTTAAAGTAGATAACACTGCTTCAGTTATTCATTCTTGAAAAAAAAAATCGATTCTCTATGAAGTCATTAGCATTTTGTCACCAAAGTAACAGAGATTGTTTCCTGTTTGTTGTTGATTTTACTCTATATGAACCTCACTTTTCACTAATTTCTCATGGTTTGTGACAGAATTTGTTGAACATAATAAGTCTTAGAGACTTATAATAATAATTCTTGGAAATGCATTTTTAAATTGTGTAAAATTTACACCTGATTTCTGTCTGAATAAACAATCAGAATATCTACTTAATATTATTCAGCTACCAGTTTTAATTAATTACAGAGAATACTATAGATGTTTGAAAACTGGGAGAAAGATTTCTTTTGCTTTCTGTGTGCTGTTGCCATGCAGAAGACTGTTGTTCATAGGTATATGTTTAATCTCTGGAATTCCTTCTTTTAATCTTGCCACAAGCACTTCCGATAATGTTGAGATAAAGCAGAGTTCACCCTGGGGTAATGATCTTTCTTTGTTGAACTTATCACGGGGTCCCAACAACTCGTCTAAGTTACCGGCATCTCCCTCTTCCCTCTTTGACATCTCCCTCAGGACAGTCATACTTTTACGTGATCTCATAGTACATTATGGAAGTGTTACCTTGCAACTTGATATTCCAGTGGTTGTGTTTATACGTTTTGAAGTAAAAAATGAGTAGAAGATCTGTTGATAACCTATGAAACATGCTTCTAATTCATTTTCTGTTTCTATTTTAATGTTTTCTTTCAAAAGGAAAGACTTTTATGAGAGTCATAGTATTTCAGCCAAAAAAGTTCTTAAAGTTCAGTTTTCTCATAAACTGACAGCTATTTTTTCTAATGTCTTTCAAATCCATTTGGCTTAGATACCTACTATCACTTTAGTACTCTGATTTATAATACAACAGAAACAGTGAATAGAAATACAATCATTGTCTGGGTTGAGCTTTTTCATTTACTTACAACAGCACTGGAAAAAGTAGAGAGCACTGCATATCATAACACTATTTAAAGGCAAATATCTAACTTCACGTGGTACAGAACAGTATTTTTGGACATAAATTTATTTCTGAAAAGTAAATATATCAAACGATGGAAGCCTTGGGAAGAGAGGGGCTTCTTGGAGCATTTTCTTTCCTGTAACATTCTGTTTATGTTTTTTGGGAAGTTCTTTGACTTCCTTTTCATTAGAAATGCCATAATAGTTTCATTACATTTTTGTGCTGGTAAGCTACAAAGGAACAGAGGTGTAGAGCAGCAGTCAGGCCCTGTAATGTATGCTACCATTAAACGATGTATTCAAGGGCTAGTATTTAGAATTAGTTTGAAGTACATTTTCATCAGACCACAGCCACATTCTCGAGTAAATTTAGGAGAAAAGAACAGTTTATGAGGACTTCAAATCTAGTTTCTTTCAGAATGTAATATTCCTGATTGTATGTCCAATAATATTCACCTGTGGAAAATTATGTTTTAACACACAGTAGTATCTCAGATGAAAGTGTGAGGTATAATTTCTTCCTTATCACTGAGCATTAATAGCAGTAATATATACAATATGTTACGAAAAAGTCTGGTGTTTTTGTATTTTTGCTTTTTTTAACTGCTAGGATTATAGAGTCTAGTTCACTAACTGTGAATTCTTTTGCACAGGTTGCACCTGGATTTTTTCCCATGACTTGACAAAATAATTTCTCCTCTTAGTATATTTGCTGGGACACTTTAAAAACAGCAGAAGTTCTTAGGTAAACATTTAGTATTGCTTGAACTATAAAACATCCATAGACACTCTGAAAATAAACCTTAGTTTTGTAAAAGTGCTGCTGAGAGGAGTTTGTTTTCTTGTCTGGAGGGTGAAAAAGTTCCTAAAAGACTAGTCCTGATGAGGTTTTCACTTCCCTCATCTCAAAACATCACAATGACCATAAATTCATTTTAACTAACACACACACATGCACACAGAGAAGCTGATTATTTGGTTTCTGCTGTGTGTGCATATATATATATATATATATATACACACACACATATATATATATATATATACACATCCTTCAAAAAACTCTGAAGGACAAAGGCAAGTTAGAAAATTGGGAAAATAACACATAAGGCTTTGCATCACTGAAAAACATGTAAATAATTTTATGTTTGCCCTGTAGAGCTACACACAACCTTCTATTGAATTACCAAGTGTACCATAGTGCCAAGATGTATTTAAACTTAGGTAGGAACATACGTTTGGCTAAGTGTCTTTAATGCAAAGAAAAGAGATAAAAATGTGATGGTAAAAGTGCTGACTTCTGTTATGTACTAGTTGCTTAACATAGTTACTCATACAAGAATCAGGCTCTTCTTGAAATTTAAATGTATTTCTTAAGGATATATTTGAGTATGGTCAGTAAATAACAATGTCTCTTCTTTTTGCAGTAGATTCCTACAGGTATGTAGAAAATTATCATGGCATGGGTCAAACTTCACCAGCTTATATTTTTTGTACCAAGGGCATTCGAGTGTCTAATAGTGTTTCACAGTGTGTGTGATGTCCCAGGTAAGAATAAAGAATTTTTTTTTTCAGGAGGAGAGATATACTAAAACTTACCTGATTGAAATTTATATCTGTTTTTGTGTTAAATGTAGATTTAGAGAAAGCCTAAAAACAAAATTGAGAGTACATGGAAAGTAAAGTCATAGAATCATAGAATCCTTAAGGCTGGAAGGAACCTCTAGAGATGATCTAGTCCAACCGCCCTGCACATACAGGGTCACCTACAGCATGTGGCACTGGATTGTGTCCCAGCAAGTTTGGAAGATTTCCAGAGAAGGAGACTCCATAGCCTCCCTGGGCAGCCTGTGCCAGGGCTCTGTCACCCTCACTGTCAAGAAATTTGTCCTTTTGGTGCTTCAGTTTGTGGCTGTTCTGGCTGGTTGTGGCTCTAGTTCTATCTCTGTCTACCACTGAAAAGAGGCCGGCCCCCTCCTCCTCACTGCCTCCCTTGAGGTATTCATAGACACTGATCAGGTCCCCCCTCAGCCTTCTCTTCTCCAGGCTGAACAGGCCCAGCTCCCTCAGCCTTTGCTCACAGGGCAGATGTTCCAGGCCCCTGATCATCCTGGTAGCCCTGCGCTGGACTCTCTCCAGCAGCTCCACATCCCTCTTGTCCTGGGGAGCCCAGAACTGGACACAGTCTGTCTTGTACTTTCTATGAAGTTTATAGAGAAACCTTGCTTCCTATAACTACTGCAGCATTCCTACCATTTTTTTGTGTTTTTATACAGATAATTTATTTTAAGATGAAAATGCTGTTATCTTCCTTGATTTGGGGTGGGGAAGAAGTGAGAGATTGTAAGAAAGTTTACTATTTCTTTGAATCAAGATTCAACATTGTCATGCATAGAATTCTTGCAGCTTTATTATTAAGTGTTAACTTTGCTTTAAATGTTTGAGGAACTTAGTATTGGGGATCAGAGAGGAAGAATAGGTCCATAATCAGACTTCTCTTTGGGGAAAATAAATCTATATGAAGGAGGCTTGGAAGTCAGTAAAGCCATTATAATCTACCAGAAAGGAAAAAATATATCCATCACTTTTTATCTTTTCCTGTTTTAAAAGTGATCCAAATACATGCCCTCAGTGCCACGTTAGAACACACTTCAGACTTTCAAGAGATTTCTCCTTCCAAATTCACAGTCTTGTAGCCTGCCCTTGCATAGCCTGTACGGAACATGTGCGCTGGGTCGTCAGTCTCCCCTGAGCTTGAGGAGATGCATGCTCCATCCTCACTTCTCTTTTCATCTCACTTTTCACATCTCACTTTCGCTTCTCACCTTTTCACTAGAGAGGTGAAATCAGCTTTTACTTGTGAGCCCAGAATGTGTTTAGTTCAGCAAATCTATCAACATTGAGCAAAGATTGAGCAAATACCGATTCTGAGCAAACAAATAATGATGCTCTCAGCATGGGTTGCCAAGGGAGAAATCTTCATATACAAGCCTAGGGGAAAAAAAAAAAGTCATCTCTGTAATAACCATATTGCTCTAAATGCCTTATTTACTTTTGGCATTCAAATTATACTTGCAGTTTTTCAGTGGTTTCTTGTCACTACCAATGTCACTTTTCCTTGCCTTTCACCAAACTTTTAAAAAATGTCCCCTCTCCCCATTATAGTCATATCTCTAGTCCAGCTTATCAAATGTGAGCCAGGGCTTGTTTGTGTCTGTTCTCCTTTCAACTATTTTCTCTTCTGAACAGTTACCTAGTGCTGATGAATACTTCAGAAAGAAGATCTGAAAATAAAAAAGGGGGAAAGAAAAGAAAATAAAAGTAATAATAAAAAGACAAATGAAATTGCTAACTTGAGAGACTAGCAGCAGATTTTCTTTCAGCTAAACTTAGCACAAGTTCTGAAATTTAAATTTGGCATTCACATACGGAGGTGTTGGGTGTGTCAGAAATGAGAGACACAGAACAACCTTCCTGGAAATGATGCATGGGAGAACTCAGACTCCATCTTATGTTTGGATCTTTAAGTCTCTCTCTTTTTTTTTTTTCTTTTTTTTTTTTTTTTTCCGCATTAGCTGCACTGTTCATGAATGTCTTTATTAAAAAAAAATAGAAGAATATATAAGCTGCAGATGATTTGCTTTACTTAGCAACCTTTAAGAACATTTTTAAATGCAGTTTAAAGTCTGTAGAGAAGGAAATGCACTGTTTTACTTACTACCTGCTTTCAAAAGCAAATTCTATAAAATACAAGGTAAGCAAGAAAAAGGTATGCATGTCCACAAGTATTTTACTAGTGTTTGATTGCTTTCTGTGTTGTTTCACACTTGCTTTATTAAAAGGTTGAAACTGCTTAAATGCTGGAACTGAAAAATATATACATAAATGATTAGGAATGCTCTGCTAATAATTTCCAGTAGAAGTCATCATTGAGTTTCCTTATAAGAACCCCACTCCCTCCACTTTGAATGCTACTTAGACTTATAAAACCTTTTATTGAACAATCCATTTATTCTTGAAAATAAATTGTCCAAGTCAATTCTGTTAACATTGTCACAGACTGAGTTTTTCACTGTGGATTGTATCCGTCTCTGCAATGATTGCCTCTTGTCTTGGCAGAAAAGATACATTTTGACCGTTACTGTCTGCCAGTGACAATTTTTCCCTTAATTTAGGAATTCCTACTTCTTATGGAGGCCAGCTGGAAACAACTAAGGCATTACAGCACCTTCCTCAGCTGTTGGCCATGGGAATATGTATTCTCTCCAGAATATATATCTTTGGCAGGGAGCAGAAAGAAGGAATCCTGGGTAACTAGTGTGCATGCCAAGTGTAAGGATTGTTATATTTAACGCCTAGTTATCTGTCTCTGAAACTACATCTAAAAGAAGTTCAAAAGTAGGACAAAAATTAAATAGTGTTGTAGTTTTTATTTGAAAGAAAGAAAAAGTTTTTTTTTTTTTTAAAAAAAAGAAGCCTTAACTGTATTCATCCAGGATTTTTTTTTGTAATCTTTAACAGGAATGTTTTACATGTCTTGCTGCTTGAATGGTTTTACAGTACCTTTAGGACTGTGTCCAAAATGCACAGATTAACAGCCACATAAAAAAAACCTCTGGCTGCGTATTAGAACATTCAGTCTAAACCTACAAACACAGTTGTCCTGCGGGAATTTCTGCTAATCAGCTACATGGCCTTAAAATGTAGGTCATCTGAATAGTCAGAAATAAAAAGTAATGAACTACCACAGCACTGTGGAATAGCATATGAAAGTGTGGCATTGGAAGAAAAGGAAAAAGGATCTATAGAAAAATACTCTCGATTTGCTAGCTAGCAATTGAAACAATGAGTTGAAATTAATCTGTCTCGTCCTTAATCTCTGAAAATAGTTTCAGATTGTTTTGCTGTCTGTATTTCCAGTAATTTTTATGTATTTTATATTTACAAAGTCATGTAAAGAATAATTTTGACAGATTGAATTACTTTCTGATTAAATTCACTACTAAGTAAAGAAACATTTTTATTTGCTGTAAGTTGAAAGACTTCTGCAGTTTTAAATATGGAAACTGCAGAAGTATACAGAAGCTATGCAGCTTTAACTGCACGCCAAAATTGCTGCCTAAAATGTGACACCTGCACATATAGCAAGTGTTTTTTGCCTATGGTTGAATATTTTCATGAGAGCGAGTCCAAAAGTGGGTCAAGCTTAAGAGAGAGTTTGGGAGAAGCTTGCTTCGGCTAGAATGCAAACATGCATACACAGTAAGGTGGGTGCCAAAGTGAGGGTCAGAGCTATTGCTCTGAATTGCAGCTAGCTGGTTTGCAGAAACTGCAGTCTTCTAGTGATATTGGACCAAGTCCATACCCTTGCGCAGGTAAAATGAAAGATACTATCTGTGCCTTATATTCTCCCATATTCACTCACTGTATTCAGTTATACCAACATTTGGCTGGCTTCTGTGTGGCATAGAGTCAGGTCTAAGATGACTTGGTGGAGACAACCTGAACTGTTCTGGAGCTGTTTGCACAGCTAGTAAATACAACTTGTAGCCAGTTGGCTATGGCTGTGAAATGCCATACCTGAGTTGTGTGTTCCCTAGTTTCATGCAAATAAAAGGCGTGAATGTCTGATTTTTTTTTTTCCATTTATTTCAGAGTGCTATTAAAGTGGCTATCTAGAAATGGTTCATTTGCCCTATGTACAGTTGCTCCAAATGTAGATTTTGCTAAAAAAAATGACATATGACTTGACTGTGGTAAAGCTGACATGGAGATGGTAAAGTGACCTTTTTTTTTTTTTTTCTGATTCACAGATAATCAGTAGAAATGTTAAATTAATTTTAAATTTAGACTCCGTTGCTGATGATGATGTTGCATGAACAAGGAAGAATAGCTTGAGTGCCAGATCTCTGCATGGGTTTAAAACACTAGTGGATTTGAAAAGCCTCTCTTTGATTTTAACCAATCACCTGGCTTTGAAAGTTCAGGGTGTACATCGGTTTGGAGGCCCTGTCTCTTGACAGTTTTGCACTGTCACCTTTCAAGCCTTAGTAATGTTTCCAAGTGTAATAAAATAGAAATGAATGCAAAATTAAATATTAGTACTTTTTGTGGGGGGACGGAGAAAAGACAGGTGACTCATTTTATTGCTTGTTTTGGCATATGTTTTTCATGTCACCTGAGACATATCATCTTATTTTCCTGTAGACTGTTTCCTCCTTGGAGGTTGTCCTGATAGTAAAGAGCTATGCAAATTAAAATTGAGAGTTTGCAAATGTATGTGTCTTTGGGTGTAAAACTGGAGTGCAGTGAGTCGCAGAGTACTTCTAGATACCCCACAAAGGCCATTGTTTTACAAAATACAGTGGCTTAAGCACTAAGGAGATGTTAATTGTCTAATTGAGATGTTAATGACAAAATCTTGCTAAATTCTTTATGCAGGACCTAAACACTGATTACCTCAGAGATAAATCTGTCCACATGCTGCATATCCTCTCAACTGCCATCACTAAAAGTGTTCAAGCTGGAGCCTGCAAAAAAAAAAGCACCAGGTTTCCTAATTTTGTCATCCTATTGTTTTGATCACTGATTCATCAAAATATGAATTTGAACTATGAAAAGAAAAGAAAAATCCAATAAGTCACTTTCCAGCCACTAAGTTTGGCAGGACTGAAATAAATGTTCTGGCTTTTGTTGGTGATTGAATTTTGGTATATGTAGACATACATACATCATAATGCATGATTATCACCTATAATGTTGGTCATTAAAGGAAATCAGACTATTTTTAGTTGCACGTGAAAAAGGCAGAGAATTCAGGAAAAGTGATTCTGTTGACAGTCTTTTTCTTATGCAATTTAAATGCAGCATACTAAATTCAAAATTCATGAGTGACCTTTGGAAAGATTTAAGTACTAGCAGGATTTACTCCTGCAATCAGCATAATGGTTCATACATTAAATTGTGGTTGCATTGAAAAGTTATTCTTATTGAAGTTGTGTTCTTCATTGAATGTGTGTGGATGCTGTGGACCATGTATGTTGTGTTTGATTAAATTTGTGAATAATCATAATAGCTTTTAACTTTGTGGAGTTCCTCCTGATTTTTATCAGTGAGATCAGAAAGTTCATTTCTGGTCTCTATAAGGTCCATTTACCACCCCTTTAGGATGCCAGTGTTTAATTTCATGTGGCTATAAGTTGAGGTGTGCTTTGAACACTGTACTTCTGATACCACACTTCAAATTTGTATCCTAGTCTGTCATAACTCTTTTGGAATGAAATGTCTCACCACCCTTGGATGTTTTTGGGTGTTTTCCCTTTTGGTGTATGTAAATCTCTCCTCTGAATAACAGCATTTAAAATGTCATCCAGAAGCATATAAGGGGTTAGAACTCTGTACTCAAATGTTGCTATTCTTTTGTAGGCTTGGCATCTCCAACTGTCTGCATCTTGAGATGGTGTTTAGGAAGCTTCTGTCATTATAGCATCTTCTTTGCTCTCTTTTCAGTGTTTTTCCAGCTATTTCTTGAAACTTCCCGGCTCCCATTTTTGCTTAGGCTAGCATGTTTAAACTTTTACTTGTTTCTTCCAAAAACGTGTGTTTATACTGGCTGATGCAGTATCACACTAGCCATCCAGTATACAAAGTGACTATGCAAGGTAGTGAGGAATGAGGCTTGCTGTTGATGTGTATCTACTGCCACTTGGCTTGGGTATTGCTTTTCAGGGCATATGATACAGAATCTAACGGGCTTGGTGGAGGTGTTTTGAGAATATTGATGAAATTAAAATTTGCTAGACAATGCTATCAGGATTGTGCATATATCAGGATGTTCACATGATTAAGTGCAAGAATTTAAAGTAATATCTGAAGATGTTATGTGTTGTAAATCTGTCCAAAGCTAAATGGAATTTTTAGTTACATGAGTCAGAATTACTGGCTTGTAGGAGCAAGCTGAAATATATATTTATTTTTTGGAATGAAGTTGTGGCTAAAACAATGGTAAAGACTTTACCTAAAAGCCATCAAAGCTTGATAATAACCTTTAATTTTTTTAAGATTTAAAGCCTCAAAGCTTAATAATACCTTATATGCTGTGAAATTTTGTTCAGAATATGTCAGTGAAGAGGAATGTGTAGTTTCCTTGGTCCAGGATAGGTTTTGTATGTATTTGTAAGGCACAGCCCAAGCTTCTTTCCCAGGATGGATAATGTCTTACAGTGGTAGAAGCAGAAAGTTACCCTCATTACAACATTTTACCGTTATCTCCTTACCTCATTCCCTGCAGCAACAGGCTGAGAAGGTTGATGGAAGGCAGGGCAGCTTCTCACGCACTGTGTCTGCTTCATCTGTGGGACACACATGAAAACTTGAAGCTGTGAAGGAAAAGCAGGGGGAAACATCGCTCTGCTTAATGCAGAAAGCAGTGGCAGGAGGAGCAGGAGCTCATTGCAATAGGCTGCTCCCCTTGGTGTCTGTGAGCATTTCCTTTTTTTCCCATCACTTCTCTGGAATTGACTCTTGAAGAATAAGTTAAGAAACAGAAAGAGGAGAACAGCGCTCTCTCTGTTTGGGCACATCACTGCACTTCAGTTTCATTGCTGGCTTTGCAAAACAGGCCTTGACATCGACAGGAAGCTGAAATCAGTGCTTTTGTGATACTGCCAAATGTTCTGTACTTTTTAACTCACTTTCTTTCAGCTAACCGAGCAGAAGGCAGAAATTTTGGGTTACTGATAACTGAAGTAATGCCATTGACGTCAGCCAGACTGGCATTATACTTTCATGTTTACAGGGAAAAATACCTTTCCAATGACTGTCGGTGCTCTGTGCTTTCCAGTGCTCTGTTACCTGTGGCAAAGGAATGCAGTCCCGAGTCATCCAGTGCATGCACAAGATCACAGGAAGGCACGGCAATGAATGTTTTTCTTCAGAAAAACCTGCAGCCTACAGACCCTGTCATCTTCAACCCTGCAATGAAAAGATTAACGTTAACACCATAACATCACCCAGGTTAGGTAAGCAATTAAAATGGTACATTTCCGTTTTCGTTACTATTTTTAGTCTTTCTCTACATAGAAAAATGATAATCCCAGTTTAAAAACAAAAAAAAGTGGGACTTGTGGGATGTAATTTTTTTCCAAATACTCTTTTCTGTCTCCATTTCTCAGTGAGAAATACTACCAGAAACAGTACCTCAGCAGGGTAAAGCATTTCATTATCCAAGGAAGGACCATATAGATTCAAAACATTCTAAGTGGAAATATTTTTTATTTTGAGACAAGGAATTGATTTCATATGTATTTGGCCACTCCTGTCAAGCATTTCTAAATATGAATATTCCATGTTTTCCTTTCAAGGTTTGTAAATGCTTTCTTGAGAACATGGACATCCTTATTTAAGGAATATAAATAATTAATTATTAAATAAATAATTATTTTCTCTTTAACTCAGATTTCTATGCTCTATTCCTCGTGAACGAGTACAAGCTAAAGAAAATTGTGAAGAAATTTACTGGATTAAATTCATAGGCTTACTCCAGGTCTATCTTGCTTGTAAAGGAATTGTGTTACTACATTAACATAGAGCTGTTATTTCTGTTAATTACAATTGTAGTTCCATTTTCTCCTGGAGGGCTGGCGATGGTCTTTTCATTAGCTCCCTAAAAGGTTACTCTGCTTCTTGAGCATGACTGGGGTGTATTCAAAGACTTGCTGTAGGTAGGACAGCATGGCCTTTCCAGATGATTTTCCAGAGCCGTTGTTAGAATAAACCCTCCTGTCAAATAGATTACTCCTGCATGGAAAGCAAGTCCAGTGTTTCAGGCTGTGTGTAATCCTTCCTTTGAGCCTGTGAAGGGTACTTCTGTTTGAAGTTTTTAACCCTTTGATGTTTCTGTGCAGTGGCCATTGATTCAGTTTGCTGGATGAGGTGGCAGCTGTTGCTTACAGCCCTTCTCATCTAGACTTCCACTGTTGTAAAGCTGTCCTTTGCATTCTACCTTTCTTCATTCAGCTGATCTCTCAGAAGCAAGAGACTTACCACTCCATCACTGGTCCTTCCACCAAGGGAGGTATACAGAGCTTTGGGTCACAGAGCAAAACAAATGACAAAGTTTTACATGAATAAATATAATTTCAGACTAATCAAAATTTGACTTAACTTGAAGTGCCATGAAAAAGGATTGGACTATGTCGTCCAAGTAGAATGGATCGTGCTGATGTACTCAAGTAACTCAAGAGAAGAGTAACTCAAATTATCCTTGAGACTGATTTTCTCAATTCTGTGTTCATGGTGATTTTTAGAGATTCTTTCTCATGTCCTTTTTTTCTCATTATTTTCCTGTACATTGTGTATGCTCTGCAGATTAAATACAGGAAGGTGCTAAGATCTGAATTTGGCATCCTAGTCCTTCTGTGATAAGCAATGTGAAAGTATTTAAATGACGTAGCTGAGTGTGTATGGGTGGACATCTGGTTTCAAAAGAAAAGAGATGATACAAATGAAGCTGTTTAAGTCTGTTTTACGCAAAGGAAGAATAGTCAGATTTCTGTATGTGAATGTCCGTAATTGCTAAAGAGAACTTGGAGGAGGAGGCAGAGTGAACAAAGTGTTGGCTTTTCAGTCTTGTGTGGTACCTTTTTCATTTTTTGAAGGTTTCTAAGAAGTCAACAGACAGAAATTCCTGCTGTTAGAAAGTGACGAGAATGTTAATAGAGCAACTTACATAGCTGGGTGAGGATAAGCCATTGAAAAATGGGAGATTGAGGAGTAATGATCTGACTTGGATCTGGAGGAGGAACAATCTATTGGAGTGATTAAAAAGAGGGTAATGCAGTCAGGCAAATGGAGTAGAAAAAGTTGTTTAAAACAACATTTCAGATGTGCTTTAAAAGAAGAGGAAAAAAAAACCCAAAAAATACACAGCATCTGTGCATTTGAAATCCAAAAATGAGATGACAGGGCCACTAGAAAAGTATACTGACCTATGACTGAAAGCTGTACCAGTAATTATTGATTCTATAGTATAAGGTTCATTTTCCTGGGCAGAGCAAATTTGTTTTACTAACTTTAGCACAAGACTTTCTAACTGTCTTTAAACTTTGGTGCTTATAAGGATGTCTCATAGTGTGGCATCTGTAGTATTCAAGCTAATGATACATTTGTGTTCTTCTGATCCAAAGTGTCAGACAAAATTTAAAGATCTACTAGACTGTTTGACTTACCAAGAAAATGTAGGGAAGTCTCTGGGTAGTTTTATTCAAGTCTCATTCATTTACAAGACAGCACAAAGTCTTGATACCGCACACCACTCTAAGCTGCTCCCTGCAATTATTAGAGTCTCGAACTGTTTTGTGTTCAAACTTGCTCATCCTAAAAACATGGGTTCATTCCTCTCTTGAAGTTTCAATGCAACTTGCTAATTATCGAAATCTGAAATACGTTATTCTCCTTTTCTGCCCTCAGGCACACTGCGGTGTCCTTTCCACCTTTGCTACCTGATCCTTCACTAATAAATGTTACGCTTAGTTAAGTGTATTTGATCTTTTTGTTGTTGTTGTTTCACAGCTGCTTTAACGTTCAAGTGCCTGGGAGACCAGTGGCCTGTGTACTGCAGAGTGATACGAGAGAAGAACCTCTGTCAAGACATGAGATGGTATCAGCGTTGCTGTGAGACATGCAGGGACTTTTATGCGCAAAAAATGCAGCAAAAGAGTTGACCTCTGTCAGGCTGGCTGGCTCTCAGCTCTTTGCAATCTTATTATTTATGAACACACACACACACACACACACACACACACATACACACACACACACGCTTCTTCAGACCAAATATTATCAAATTACATATAATTTAATCAAATTAATTTATTTTTTGCCTGCCAGACATTCTTTATTGTTTTGGTTAGACATCCTACTTGTTTTATCCTCTGATGTTTTCATAAATAATTTTTATATGAACAATTTTGGATACATTTATCAGAATTTAAAAAATAATAATAAGTAGTATTTTAAATGTTTATTTTCAGTAGAGATCATCTCTCTGTTGCCAAAAAAAAAAGACATCATGTTATCTTGAATTTATTTTAATTTAGCTGAATAGTTTTGCTGTATATGGAAATAAAGCCCTTTTTATTTTATTTTATTTTTGGCATTCAGAGTCAGAATGATCTTGGTGTATTTTGCAACAGATGTTGAGGTGAGTAAGCTAACATTTTTGAATAGGTTATTACAGAATGTATTGTGAAATCAATTCATTTGATTTAGAAAAATACAAAGGGGATAATTGTACTGTAACTTATAACCTATGATAAACAGGAAAATCAAAATAGCTAAGTAAGGATTTTGATCATTCTCATGGACACATACTTGAACACAAGTATAGAATCAATGAAACACTGTAGAGATTTACACTGAATCACTGTTGCACTGTTCGAGGTAGTGTAGAGAAATGCAGTCCTAGAATTTGTACCATCCTATGAAACCATGTCTGTACTGTTCTAACATGTCATTTGATTTTAAACGTTTTGAAAGAAAAGACTCATTGCCCCTCTATACCTTTGTGTATCCTCTTGCAGTTTTACAAATGGAAGAGTGCTTCCTCCTACCACTTGTATGAGTTAATCTGTTAAACATTTTCAGTTCTCTGTTGATGATTTAGAAAATAGCTTTGTAATACTACTTTAGTTCTAACTTTGTTTTATGAAAAAGCCTTTATAAAAATAAAATGTTTTACAGTTTTGTGAAACGTTATGAAACAGCTAAAATTTTCCTTATGAGAAAATATTGTACATGATTCACATGGTTTTTACATTTTCAATAAAAAGTAAAGCTTCTTTGGTTACTTGCATTTTTCTTGTTGGGGCATCCCTTGTCTGACAGCAAGATCCACCAAGCCCTGCTTAGGTGCAGGGAACTGCCACAATGATGGCTACAGCAAATGCTCCTATCTCCTGACTTTTCTCTGACTGCAGACAGATATAACCCTTATGAAGATACCCATCTGTGTTATGAAGATACACGAAAAGCAAGGTATAATAAATTAGTAATCAGTGGAGCAGAGACAGCATCCCCAGGGAGTTCTGTAGCCCTCAAATTTGGCTGTAGGAGACGAGTAAGACCTTGGACTCCGTTTCCTAACAGAAGTCATCAGACATGCTCTGAAAATACATAGCCAGCTCTGCAGGCAAGACAGCTGGAGAAATGGGTCTGAAAGACATCACAGGATATAGTAATGACTGTAACAATTTAATGTGAATTTGCCTCCTTGCAAGGCTGTACGGAAAGGGGAACTTTCCATCCATGCTGAATTACTGCAGCATTCCAGTAGACCTGGACCAGGAAGCACCTGACATCTTTGTAGTAACTACTGTGTATTGAATTGCTATGCTTGTTGATAGGCATAAGTAATTGATGTGGGGCACAATGCAACTCCGTGTATGAATTTGTGCCCAGAGGAAATGAAAGGAATGCAACTTTTTTGGTCTGAGCAATTATGCCTTTTAAATCTCTCCGTGGAGTCTCCTTTATAGATGTGATGTAGATATCCACACAGGATTTAGTATGCTCAGGCTTGCCAGTCAGGATGGCAGTCAAATCCAGGAAGAATACTTAGCAGCATTCCTACTTTCCAATGAAATCAATATATGTGCTTTCAAATAGCTGTAGTCCCTTACATTTGGCAGATACTGCCATACATTCAAAAACTGCAGTTTTAATGATGTGCTAATGGTTTTAAATTAAATATCTTTTGCTATTAAAAAGAAGAAAAATACCTCTGACATTACAGAGTGTGAAAATATATTTTGTATAATTAAAATGACACAGTGCACTACCAATGTATAGAAAGCTCAGCTGCTGTTGTTATCTACAACTCCTCATTTTCAGAGACACACTTTAAGATATAATGGAGTTGTTGTAGGTGACAGGCATATAATATGATCTTTATTTTAAATTTTCTTCATATTTACCCAGAATCCAGTCCTACAAATACTTCTGTACTTGCTGGAATAACACCAGCAAAAAATCAAACAAATGATAAGGTCTTCAAAGTAAGGGCCAGAAAACCTCCTTCTTTTTCTTTTTTTTTTTTTCACCTGCATGTATCAGCCATGCAATTTTAAATGTTTATGCTCTGCTGTTTCTAAGTATTCTGTGAACAAGAAAGTTGACTTTATTACAAGAGAGAGAAGCTCATTTTTATCCTTTCCTGTATCTATTGTAAATGCTAGATGAACTGTATTCCGATCATCCTTGCAGCACATCATGGAGAAAAAGGAGTCTAAATGGGGATGACCAAGGATAAGAAACTGCATAGCCAAGTGAATATTCACTATAAATAAAGTGATTGAAATCAGTTTATAGTTTCAGCTCCATCTTCTATTCCTCCAGTATCAATAGTTCAAAGTGATTAATTAGATGTGTTTGAGCCATTTGGAAGCAGGTCTGTGTTTACAAAGTGAAGATACCTCTTGGTTCTTTCTCTGAAGGAATTTCGGAGCAAGTTAGTTTTACTTTTGCTGTCTGGATGCACTGCCTTGGCATTTGGAGGGGCAACAGAGACCAAACCGTCTGTTTTGTTAGAAAACAATGAGCAGCCTTGGGGCGGTGGTGTGGGGCCAGTGCTCGGCAGGGCACAGGGCTGGCTGACATCTGGCAGCGCTTCCCAGCTGTGCTGGGCGAAGCTCTTGCCATCTGCACCAGCAGACAGTCGCACCCCCACTTGCTGGGTTGGGAGTTGTGTCCTCTCTCCCCCCCAGTAACAATCTCCCTGCGTGAACCTGCTTTCCTTCCAGCCTGATGAATATGTAACACTTCAGCTAATGAATTTCCAATCAGTCAAGCTCGGCTGGCAAGTAAAGGTGGAACTTACTCCAGTTCACAGGAGCTCTAGTAGACCTCTCTGCTAATTAAATCCCACTTAGGCTGAATTTTGATGTATTAAGAGGGATTTAAGTGCCGCAAAGGGCTTGTGCTTGGCCAGTGCACAGTGGGGACACTTCATTGCAGATGCAAACTGGCTAAACACAGCAGTGAACAAAAGCTGGAAGTTCCCCTTCTTAAACCTTTCTGAAAGAGAAAAGGAATACCAGAATTTTAATATGCTTTCATTTGGTGGGTTTGGTGTTTGTTGTTTCATTCTGAAGGATGGATTTTGTTTTGATTTCTTTAATTATTTTTTCGTTCAGTTTCCCTTGTCATTTTCAAAGACAAAGACACAAGAGTCATTTGATAAGTGAAAAAACAATTCAATGAATTCTGTGCACTAGCCTTTTTTTGTTTGAAAGATGTGCAGTTTCTCAGACTTTGCTCATTCCCTTTAGTGGGGTGGTCAAAGAAGCCGCATTAATTTAAAGTAAATATGAAAGGATATTATACCAACTATGTAGGTTAGACGCTATAAGAAACTAGAGTTGGAAAAAGACCTACAGAAAAAGGGTAGTCCAGGGGACCCTGGACTATGGGTTAGGGATCTGAAGTTCTTTTCCCAGTTGCAGTAATAGCTTTTAATCATAGAATCATAGAATGCTTGAGGTTGGAAGGGACCTCAGAGGTCATCTAGTCCAACCCCCCTGCACACGCAGGGTCACCTAGAGCACGTGGCACAGGGCTGCATCCAAG
>VZSG01000217.1:344372-362337 GCA_013398315.1 Nothoprocta pentlandii | reverse complement strand
GGGTTATTCCTCCCCAAGTGCAGGACCCTGCACTTGCCCCTGTTGAACCTCATGAGGTTTCTCACTGCCCAGTTTTCCAGTCTGTCCAGGTCCCTCTGGATGGCAGCACAGCCCTCAGGGCTTTAATAAAGGATAACGTTACTGAGTACATGGACAAACATGCACTATTGGAAAAGAGTCAGCATGGTCTTAGTAGGGTCATTAGCAAACATAATCTGATAAATATGGTATATTTGGATTTAAAGTTTTTCACAAATATTCATATTTAAGAATATTGGCAAAATTATTTTGATGCAGGAGTGTAGAATAGGCTTTTTATTACCAGAAATATGATTAAAGGATAAGAAGCAAAAGGCAGAGTTCAGGCCTTTCAGAATGGAGAAGGGTCAGCAGAGTGCGTCTGCAAGGTATTATGCTGAGCTCAGGTTTGTTGAACATTTTCATTCATGTCTGAAAGAAGAGTGTAACACTGAGATCTTCAATGATGCAGATGATGACCAAGTTTTGTCTCGATTGCTAGGAACTCCAGAAGGTCCTCACAAAATTGAGTAACTAGGCAAAACCCTGGCTGATGGACTTAATTGTGAATATATGTATGGTAGTGCAGGTATAGAAAAATAGCCTAAAATATGCTTACAAAGTACCAAACTTGCAATTTGCAATGGCTAGTTACATGTCTGGAGAAAGACTGTGGTGTCATTGGTTACTACAGGCTTAAGTTATTGACTTACTCTAAAGGAATAGTAGGAAAAAATAGGAAAAAAAAAGAGCAGCTAGATCCTGGACTTAGGTGGTTGGATCCACTAGGGCATTTTTATGTTTTTATGTCATGAAGTAGTGTCAACAAGGATTTTTTTACAGCTGCACCACACTTTGCATGCAACAGTAACATGGAAAAATCCTGTGCTCACAGGGAGCTCAAAAGGGGATTTATGCTCAACATGGATTCATATACCTAGGTATCATAGAATGCAAATTAATACTCACCTATTTCTGCACAGAAACAGAGTAACTACATGTTATACTAGATCTGGAGCAGCAACATATGATGGTCACTAAAAGTACATTATGGAGGTCTGTTATGGAGCTTCAGGTCTTCACCATGATGAAAGAAAGAAATGCTAATTTTCTTCAAGCTAATACAAAACTCTGAACTTCTTCTTGAATTCTTGTTTGACAAACAAATAATTGTCAATTGGGCAATAACAATATTTTGTTATTTATTGCTAAAATAGCACCTCATATTGTTAAAATTCTAAAAATGATTTGCTTATTTTATTTTATTTTTTATTTATTAACCTCAGCAATCCTGTATAAGGAAAGTGAATTTGCCAGTGTAATTTCTGCTTAGTGATT
Organism: Nothoprocta pentlandii; assembly: GCA_013398315.1. NCBI lineage: Eukaryota > Metazoa > Chordata > Aves > Tinamiformes > Tinamidae > Nothoprocta > Nothoprocta pentlandii. The sequence goes on along the minus strand of VZSG01000217.1, from coordinate 360,981 downwards.
ATCTGGTCTAAATATAAGGTAAAAGTTTCATAGTGCCCTAATTCCCGGTGCTTAACTCAGTCCAAAGTAATTTTTCTTAGATTTCAAAATGAACTTTCAAAGAACTTTTCATATGTGTCAGTGTTACCAGAAATGAAACATATCTGACAAAAACTGAAAGATTTGAATACAAGTTTAACCTAAATGGGAGGTTACTTTGACCGATTATGATGATAAAAGGAATTTCTTTAGCTGAAAGTCAAAAGAAAAGTGCATGTGATAGCAGTCTGAGTAAAATGGTGCTGATCAGCAGAACACCATAATGCATATTGCTACCACCACGGAAAAGGAGGACTTGTGTTGCTCCTGGCTTTGCCCTTTGAACTACATCTAATTTTCTGAGGGGGAAAATAAAATAAAAAGCTTACTTAGAAATACTGTAAACTTCACATTTTGGCAGGTTACTTGAGGAAGTACGGATATACATTTAAGCATCTCATGCATCTCTTCACTGATACTCTGTTAGCTTTAATGAACACATATATATATATCCATCAAAATAGACCCTGAACTTGAAAACTTAAGCTCAGCGCTTAGACAAACATGTCCTGTCCTCTCTGCCACTTCAAAACGATCTTTTATCATAGGTAGATGATATAAGTAAGGCTGACACCAAACAGGGGTCAGATACAGTTTCAGGAAACTGTCGTATCCCTCTTCACGTCATTAATAATAGAGGGAGCATGCACAGCCAGGAAGCGGGAGCTTGGGCTGTTTTCACTATTACTCGACAGGAGGGAAACATGGATTTCTCCGTTTTGCCAAATAACAACCACCCCGATAAATTCCTACAGCTGGAGGTGAAGTCTTTGGTGAAAAACTCTGCCTTCTTCCAAGCTCACCTGGTGAAATTCCCAGAAGCAGCTTTACCTGCAGCGCAGCGGTGGCACAACAGAGTCTATTCGCAGGTAAGCCTAACAGTGGCTGTCTTTCTCCCTGTTTTCTTCTATCTTGTTTGTGGGATCTGGAGACAAACAGCAAGTGAGTTTGAGCCTTCTGCTATTGATTCGGCTGCTAGCGTTCCCAAATCCCACCTCCGACGGCCCTGGGATTTTTCCCATTGACTGTAGGAAGAATCAGGCTTCAGGAGTGCACACACCATTTTTGTGGTGGTCGACCTACTTCATTTCAGTAAAGTAGGGGGTACCACTACCACTTGTAGTATTTTCACAACATTTTTCAGCATGTTTCTTAATAACAAATTGCAATTAATTGTAGTAAGGGGCTAAGTGTGGAAGTCCCTTGTTGAAGAACTTTGAGACAGGAGAAAGAAGGAAAAAGAAACAGGAGATAAATTTCAGGCTTAAACATGAAAATCGAGGCTGTATTCCTCTAACCCTGTGACGTGTATATAGTATCAGACATCCTTGCTAATGTCTTACTGGCTACAGCTTGCAGCAGCTTCCTCTGTTTTACCTTTTTTCCTCTTTCTCTTCCTGCTCTCATCCTTGTATTACCTTGATAGGAGACTGACTGGGTTAAGTTACTCTAAAGCGGCAGTGGCAGTTTCTCCGTTAAAATAAATAAATAAATAGCTATGTCAGCGTGGCACAGAGGAGGCCCTGGAGATGCTTAGCTGGGCTCAGCAGCAGCCCAGCTGCATCAGCTCGCACCCCGCTGGCCCTGCTTCCTCCTTCCCCTTTTCCGGACGCCCTGGGAGCCGGCGGCCATTCCCCACCCTGTCGGGAGCGCCAGCTGCCTGCTCTGCTTCCCATCCTGGCGTGGGGAAGTGCATCTGTCCATGGGGCTCAGTGAGGGGTGGCCACCCCAGCTGGCCACTTCCCACAGCTCCCTCCACGGCATGGGACGGTTTCCGTGTGCTCCCTCCCAACAGCTCCAACACTCATCCATGTGTGTGAAGCCATTAAAGCCAAAGAGCAAGTCCCTGCCCAGGAAGCCATTTAAGAAGCTATTTAAGAAGCTCTTGATTCTTGGAACTCCTTCCAGCCCTTTATCAGGAGATAGTGCAAAATGAGGGGCCCCTAAGTGCTCTAGATGTTCCCTCCACCTATAAGCATTTTGATTTATTTCTGCTATAAAAAGGCATTTTTTTTTTATACAAGCAATATGTATTTCTAACAGACAAAAGCTGTAGCTCATCATCCTTACCTTGCATCTCCTGTTCTGGGCCTGAGTTTTCCCATTTAGTATTTTTATCGTGTATTTTAAATGCAACAGTCCATAAAGCAGTTCAGGAGTCTCAGCCCTCCCTCATGAGAAGCAGCATGAAAAGCACAGGCTGGTTCTTCTGAGCAGAGCTAGCTGCTGGTAGCTTTCTGGACACTCCTGGTGGACTGTCTGCCCCACACCGTGTTTACAAATGCAAGAATACACCCAATTTAATTGTCTTCTTCCACTACTGTGAACCAAGCTGCATTGCTGCATTTTCAGCTATCTGGCCCAGTCATTGCAATTCCCCAGCTTTCCTTTCCTGCCCTTATCCTTCTCTATTTCTTCTGAAGAGCATTTTGCTTTTGGATGCTGCACTACTTCTCTGCTAGAGGTGCTTAAGAAATTTACAACCCTCTGTAAATTTTACCACTGCTCACATTATAGGGCCCATGCTAAATAACCCTGTCCCCTTAACTTGTCTCTCAGATCATCCTTTGCATGTAGCTGAAGTCTGCAAGACAAGATTTTCACCTCTTAGCTAGGTGCTAGGGTTACAGTCCCTTGCTTGTCCCTTGGCTCTTACATTCTCGAATGTAAGAAGCATTACATACTTCTCGTGTTCCCTCCGCCTTCCCTAGACATTTGCAACTGGCCGCGGCCAGACACCAGCTGCAAGGTTGGCAGCAGCTCTGGGCTGACTCTGTACAGCAGTTTTTATGTAACATGCTCACAACCCTGCAGATCTCTGTAATGAGCAATGGACAAAACAGCTTTCTTCAAGTAAATAGTTACTTATTAGGACAAAAGTACTCCAGACACTCTGTAATAAAAGCAGTCAGGATGAAGGCCTCTTTTTTTTTTTTTCCTCTGATAATGCTCTTTCTGAGTGCTACCATTTAGGATTACATGTTTTTACAAACGCCTTCTGATCTTCTCCTCATGTCAGATTGGCTCCCAAGTTACCTTGCGGTGTATGATCCTGCTGCATGTCCTTGCAAAGCACATCTGATGCTCCTTCATTCCCTTTCTTTCCAAAGCATGAAGAGTCCTTGAAGTGGTCTGTCTGCCCTGTTGGCTTTCACATCTGCTTGCCTAGACTCGGGGAGTTTTACTGATTGCTTTTCCCTACATTCTCTGTTAGATCAGATGAATGGAAAATGTAGAAAGGAAATTTGAAAGATCCAGTGATTATATATTCTGATAAATAAATTTTATTTACTGAATGGAGGTATTGTACAGGTAACAACCTGTACAGTTGTTACAGATACTACAGGGAATGATTTATGTCACTACCTAGCTTTTTGTCCATCAGACCTTTTTGCCTCTCTTAGGAACAAGCCTTTATGAAAGAAAAATGTCTTTTGGCATGCTGGGAGCGTCTTGGGGGAGGGTCAACACACTTTATACAACTGAAGGTTGAAATTCTCCCCAAATTACTTGCTAATACAGTAATCACTCACTTTTGTTTGGCTTGAGGAGCTGTTGCAAAACACTTGCTGCAGTATCTGGAGGCCTGGCTTGCAGGCATTGCAGCTTCTGCCTCTTTGGATCGCAGTCCCTGCGGCAGCTGCTGTTCCGACGGCCCCCAGGATCCCTCTTTGTGCACTGAGTTACACTGTCCAATCCACTTGTCTTCGAGGCTTCTCACCGATCCCATCTCGTGAGATCCGGATGGGTGCATGGCCAGGAGACGGGCCTCGTCTATCCTGGATTCGATAGAGTGTTAGCCTGGCTGTGGTTATTTCCTCAATGCATTTCAGCTACAGTTTCTCAGTTTGTTCATAACCACTCTTGCTTTGAGGATGAGGTATTCTCTGCCCCACTTCGGTGAAGGGTGGCACATGCTACATGTTATAATGCTGGATTTAGAGCAGGGCTGTTCCACCCTCACTCAAGTCCGCTCTCAGATATGGTGAGTATAAGTTCTATAATGTACACAGATGCCTTGGTTTACAATACTCTCTCCTTTCTTTAAACATTTATTCTCCTGAATCAGAATCAAGGAATAGAAATCTGTGAAAACAGTGCTGGAAGATCTTATGGATGTTAAAAGCAGAAATGTGCAGTTTTCTCCTTGAATTAATACATGTAGGTATATTTTTTATGCTCTAATCTCTTTCTCTGCTTTTTGCATAAATAGGTATGTTTCATGTAATCTGTTTCTCTTTATCATTTGTTGGACTTAAATCTTGTCTTATTTGTTTTTCTTTCAAACTTCTCTCATTCCTGTTTCCTCACTAATCTCTAAGATGTAGCTGCTGCAAAAGTTTCACCACTGCACATTCAGCAGTCCTCAAGCATATTCTCCTCATTAACTTGGCACGTCTGTGTCTGCCTTCCAAAGCCTTCTCCTGCCCTAATTTCCAGCTCTCATGGTAAAATCACATTGCTCCTCCCATCATATTTCCTTGCTGGTTTTCCTCCAGGGTACCACACTCTCCAGTTCCCATGTCTTGCTGTCCATGAGAAGGAAGGTAGTCCTCAGGCAAAGAAAGAAAAAAAGAAAGAAAAAAAAAAGTTTTGCCACAAAGTACTCTTTTAAGAACAAATTTTGCATCATGCCTTTTATACCCAGTTTTGGAGATTTTTTTTTTTATTTAAAACAGCTTTAAAAATTACTGTCAAGTCACATTCTTTTCACAACATTTTAGCCTAAGGAGACTGAACGTCCCCTGGTGAGACAGTTTGCCTTCTTCAGCAAAATGTTCTCCAAATTCAACTATATATCAAGCCTGAGGGATGCACTATTAAGGTCTTTGACAAATTTTAAATGAGAAATAAATAAAATAAAATGAAATGCAGTCAGAAAGAAATGACAGTTAAAAACACCAGCTCAGCTGAAATCTGGCCAGAAGAATCCAATGAGCTTCAGTGTCTGCTCCAACTGCAATGCAAAGGCTAATATTGTCGGGGAATATGTCAAGGTTAAGGAATGACATATGGAAATCATGAACTAACAGAGGGACTGGGAGGGCACTGAGGATCCACCTACCTACTAATGATAATTCTTGATAGGAGACATGTCGTTTGTGCACCATTTGGTGATAAGAATGATGCAAGCATGATGCTAGGGCTGCTTAAATAAAGGCTGTTGTTTCTCTTCTGGTTCTTTCCATTTTCAAGGAAACCAGTCGCTCCGCTCCGTGTCTACGCTTGCCTGCCCCAGACTGACTCTGTGCGTGTGCACTGAGACATGAGGGAGGTGACGATGCGGCATTGCAGGCGGTTCCCACCAAAAGGGGAAGCTCGCCCCCACCTGCAGCAGCCCCTCTCCTTCATCATGCTGCCTCAGCTCTTGTTTCGCCCCACAACTTGTCCTAGCCCTTGTTTCGCCCCACAACTTGTCCTAGCCCTGCTCTCTGAGGTGCATCTCCAGGAAAGCCAGACCCTGTAGCCCTTGCGCTCTGTAACATCTGCTCAGCTCTGTGCTCACAATTCTCCTTCTCAGCTCTGTGCTCACAACTCTGCTTCTGCATCGAACTCCCCTGGGTTTCCTCAGAACTGCAAGCTTCACTGGGGTGCTCCTTCGTCTACGGTAGGGCTCTTCCTCCTGCAAGCACCATCGTGTCAGTTTGCGTTAGCAGAGAAGTTCGGTCTTCATATTATACCCATGTGCTTACCACATAAGGAAGAAATCTGCACAAAGTGAAGAGTCAGGCCCCCTTATTTCACTGTAGATGTTTCCCAGGACAAGAAAAATTGGTGCATGTGTAATTTTAAAAATGCTTCTACTCTATTACAGATGATAACACTGGAATGGGGCCAATATCATAGGTAAACAGAGAGGAAAGCCACCTTCTGTTCTAACTTGTGTCTTACAGAGAGAAAAGAAAAATGTCACAGACCTGCCTGGCTTGGAAGTGAGTGGGACCAGCCAAGAAATGATAGACAAAGCACTTGGGAAACACATTACACCCATCACCCTTAAATCTACTATCAAAAGCAACCCCTTGTACAGTGATATCTACGTGGAGGGTGACTGGGAGGAGAAGAAAAAGACTCCTTCCTGGACCGCGCAAGACTTTGACAGGCATTCACTGCACTCCAACTTGGCCACCCTTATCAAGGTAAGGTGCTGCTCACGTGCACGTGAGCAACATGTGATGATGCCTGTGCACAAACTGCGAGGTAGAATGTTCTGCTCGCTCCTGGTGGGATTCCAGAAGTGAGGATGAACATGCTTTCCTGCACACACATGACACCAGCCTCACCTGAAAATGCAGCTTACATCTGAATAGATGTTTCAACTTGGCTGAAGATGACCTGTGGGGCTACAAAAGCTCTTCTGCCTCCACAGCCCATAACTCATTTCCCCACCCATAAAATGGAGACTTTGGCACAGTTTTTATCTCACGTGAGAAAAATAGGGAGGAGATCTGTAACTGAGGAACCAACGTACTAAATAGTCACATAAATATCCATTTAAATGGCATCCTTCTGTTTATCAGTTAACATATATTTCCTCAGCCTTCCATCATGTAGAATCCTTCCTGCTTGTGGGTTGACCCTTTTATGGTTACATTTCCTTTTTTTTTCTTTTTTGTTCCTTTCTTTTTGAAAGTGACTTCTATTGGTGTGTGTAAATTAGTATCTTTTCTTTGACATGGTTTCTTCAGGTCTTTTAATCGCTTTACAAAGGCGGGTGCCTTATGTTTGGTTCCTGGCTAAAAACATACATGGTTTTAATTTTCCCCGGTGGAACAACATTTGCAACATCTGGCAAGTAGTGCAACCTATGTTCAAGTGAAAGTCTCTTGTATTTATGTTATGATGCTTTAAATTCATTAATCACAATCTGATGATAGCCAGAATACTCTAGCTATGTCCTAATGGCTTTATGTGCAAGACAGAGGAACTGAGTTCATTTTCTGATTTTTCTTTTAGGAAAATCCTAATGATCTACAGTTCTGGATGGGGGATATTTATACTCCTGGGTATGATACTTTGATAAAAAAGAAAGAGAAAGAAAAAAAAAAATCCAAATGTTGCCGAATCATCCTGCTCATTGTGTTAGCTCTTTGCATCCTGATTATCATACTCACCCTCAGCATTTTACTTACTTAATGCAGCCAAATACTGTTGATGGAAGTTTTTCAATAAATAATTTTTATTAAGCTATTCCCCTCCCTTGTTTTATTGAATTTCCCGAATTTTTGTCACAAATACAATTTGTTTGACATCACTACATTATAATGTTCCTGTGCAGCATACGGAATTGATCCTGAAAAGAAACAAGTACACTGAGCAAAACAGAACTTGCCTTATGGGTATAATTAAAAGGAAAACTATAAATAAGTCACTTTTCATAATGCCTTATTCTTTTGACTAGTGATTTGGGCCAGATGCAATCTTTAGTATGGTATATGCGGTCAATATAAGCAACTACTTGATTATTTGTTCTAGTAAATATGCACCACCATCTTCACTTTTCTATGCTAGCTATGATTTGAATATATAAAAATAGCATAAAGTAGTATTCAAGATATCCCAAAGATTTCTCAAACAAAAAATACACATTGCTAATGACCAAAAGCAACTCAGAACTCACCAAAATGCTACCTTAAATGCATAAATGTTTCCTTATGCCTTGTCAGAGGAGTAAAAACACAGAAATCTTGAAATCTTTGAACTTGCATCAAAAAAATTTTCTGAGGCAAGGTTTTTTCACCCCTATGTCCTGTTAACTGAACATGTAGCAATTCTGTCACCCCAAAAGAGAGAGTAAATTTTTTTTAAAAATAAGCTGTGTCAAAAAAAGGAGCAAAATTTGTACTAGGGTGTAAGCTGGAATTGCAGTATAGAGTGAAAAAATTAAATATTATGTGATACAGCCATGTAAAAGGTCCTTTGTAAAGGAAAGGAACAAAAACTAAATAATGGGAGTTGGACGATTAAGTTGATGTACCTCAGAATAATTAGAAGATTGAATATAAGAGATGAAATGCCAAAGAAATTTAATAACAAAATAAAAAGAAACAAGCACTTGCATTATTTCTTTTATCTCTGCCAAGCTCTTTGCGGGCTATAGGTCCCTCACACCTCTATGTTAGAGCACGGCTGCAGTGCTGCTGAGCGGGGAATTACCCTCACTTGCACAAGCAAACCTCATAGGGGCATGTAACCCAGGAAGCTGGTTTTATATATCAGTGCTGCCCTTCTTCAAACAGAAAGTGCTTTGAAATAAGTCAGGAATAGGATAAAGGTGGACAAGTGTATGTTGCCCCCTTTGAATCCTGGATATGCTCTATTTATACCTTGCAGGGCTGGGTGCATTTCGGGTGGTTTCATCTTCATTTATGGGGAAACAAGAAGGTAAACATACTTAATTCCCCGTTTCCTCTTGTTCAAGCTTGAATCTAGTTTGTTTCATCAATCACTTTGTCTATTGCAGTATGTACCATAACTTCTTTGAAGACTCACTTTAAAATAATGTTGTGCTTTAATCTGGTGCCCAGGCTATAGCAAAAGTGTAGCTGCATTTTAATGCAAAGCCATTGGCATAAAATTAGTAAGTATATTATAAAATTGGATGGAGCTGTAAAAATACTGGGGAACTCAATCTCCTGGCTTCTGTAGTTCTCGTGTAGACAGGCTTTTTGTCTGGAAGATCAGATCCATTCAGTTTATGGGAGTAAAAGCTTAGAAACATTTTACAAGACTAATAGCTGACATTACAAAGTAATTATTCACATTAAAGCAACAATAAGCAATAATCCTTAACTGTTTTTTTTTTTTTCCCATCCTGAGTACATTGGCTTTAAGTGCACTGCATACAATGCAGAAATGTATTTTTGTAAATCATTGAGGCCTGTAGGCGGGAAGCCTAAAAGCAAAGAGCACTGTAATTTCCAGGAAAATGGCCAATAATGAGAGTTTCTTAACTGTATTGCTCTCCAAGGGTTTAGCAGCGGGTCTAAAATCGTTTTCTCCATAAATCCATTACTGGCTGTTTCAGCCCAGTTGCACTGCTGTCATCTAGTGGGGAGATGGCAAAGGCAAAAAAACTTCCAGGCACGTTTTGATGGCTTTTCTGCCATTTGAGTTTTTTGGTATATACATATATATACATATTTAATTTTAAATATTTTATTTTATTTATATATATATATATATGTGTGTGTGTGTGTGTGTGTGTGTGTGTGTGTGTGTATAAACACTTAGTATTTTTATTTGTGGACGTTCCCGTCGTGACTTCGCTCATGAGGGCTCCTTTGCTGCCACCCGGTGTCCGAACGCCGCCCCTGCGCGGCCCTTGCAAGCTCCTTGCGCTCCACTCTGAGCGCCAAAACCAAGCAAACACACAGAAAAAGAGCGGAAAAAAAGGCAAAAAGTCCGTCCCTGTCGCTTTGTGGGAGCACCTGCAGTTCCTGTAGGGAAGCATGCAAGCCCTGCTCATGCGAAGGAGCAGCCCTAGGGTTTCTGCTTGTGTGCGAATTGCTTTCTTGGGTTTGAGAAAATAATCCAGAGTTAAATACATTTGTGAGGGGGAATAGTTTCAGAGATGGCAAACGAGCACTTTTCGTGTGGGTGGAGTGTGAGATCGCTTCAAACAATTTGCTTTCTCTAAAGGCAACTGATGAAGCACCACTTTGTCAACCGTTGGATAAAACATTGAGACATGTTGTACATGAGCAATTATATTTTGTGGTTGACAAGAGTGCTCTGCCTTGCTGCTTTGCTGACTGGATTTTAAATTATCTTTGACAGAGTACTGATGAAAAACAAAACAAAACAAAACAAATAAACAAACAAAAATCTATAACTCCTGGACGAGGACTGATGCTTGGAAAATTGCACTTTTAGTGTATTATAAAAATGCTTTTAAAGCTAGAAGAGTGAAACAGGTCTAGTAGGTAACGGCATTCAAACAGGACATACAATATCTTCTTCCATATTCAGTAAAATCTAAGATCTCAATTCAGGAGTTTATTCCTAGCTTGAAAAGACCACTTACATATAAATTTATTCCACTTCCATGGGATTTAAGCAAATGTTTAAAAATAATCAAGGAGTTCAGTTTAGATCAGTATACAAACATATGTCGATACGGCTTTTGATTCTAATTCTGATTCTAATAGTATACAACTCAACTTCCAACAAAGTCTCCTATGCAGAATCTCTTATTCTACTTAATAGCTAGTAAAAGCATACATATGAAATATAGGTCCAATATATGCCACTGAGTCATCCCTTACTACATTAATATATTAATACAGTAATATTACAATACTGTCTGCTGCATTTTTCAGCCTTCTGCTATGCTCTGCCTTCTCCTAGGAAGAGGAATGGTGTTTTTTCTTTCTTTTTTCCTTACCTTAGCTTCTTCCCACACATTGTGAGCAGCACTGGCTACTGGTGGAGGGTAGGGAGACAGAGCACTTGTGTTGGTGACTTGACCAAAAAAGTGGTCCACTGCATATGTGTTCCTTTTTGGCAAATCTAGGTGCACTGACATGAGCCATTACTGAAATTCAATCCCATTCCGTTACAGAAACATCTTCTCAGAAAAGTAATTTCACAAAGCAAACCCTTCTCCAAACTAGTTTCCAGACAGCTTATGGCCTTGTAGCAACAACAACAAAAAAGTGTATTTAGTGTGTTTGTAGGGTGCTTTAAAATGTTAGAAACTAAGGAGGTGTAATAACTCCATTAATATGAGCAAGAAAAGACTGTGCAAAAGGCATAACATCTCTAACACATGGCTGGATGTCACTCCGTCCCCCCGCCTCCCAGGATTAGGTGGCCACAGCACCTTACAGAGCACTGGCAGAGCTGGCATGGGCTGCAGAAAACAGCAGTGATTTCCATAATCACAACATCTTTTCCTGTTCATTTCCCAGGTGAGCTCACATTTACCTCACATTTTAACAGGTGTGCCTTCCAGACACAGAGACCCTCTTTTAAGCAAATACCATTTAGAGTTTTTATAACTGCATGGAACATGGCAAGAGTTGCTTAGAAATTTCCAAGTGGCTACACACAAATAATTTTTCATTTCCTCAGGCATATGCTAAGGAGCACAAGATGATATCAAAAGCAAAAGACATCAGCCAAAATTCACCTTGACAGAAAGTCCATCAATGGCAGTGAACTTGGTCTGAGTTTAACACTCATATGATATTGACCTGCTTCAGCCTTTCAAGTTTCACATTAGAAGAACAATGAACAGGAAATACTGATTTTAAACAAAAAGTGAACAAGATTGCTATGCATTTGACGTGCAACTTTTCAGTATAAAAGACCATAGTCGTTTTGTTGCAGTCATACAAATACACAGCCAGACATTTATTTTTGCAAGCTGAGTTCCATCGCAATTATAGAAGAAAATGTACAGGAGCTTTTGTTTGCTCAGACACTGCCAACTTCTAATTGTACTGGCAATGGCTTTCACAAGCAATTTTAGTAACATTAACTTCCAACAAATAAGGATTAGCTTGTGGAACTTTCTAAGAACCAGACTTTTTTTTTTTTTAACTTTTTTTAAGTACAGTGAATTTTCTCAAACTGCTACAATATCTTGCAAAATTTCCAGGATGACATTCCCAACTTTTCACTTTATCTTTCTTCTCTTCATTGGCCTCCCCACTGCTACCTCCCGCTCCCAAAAGAAGTGTCCAGCTAAATAACATGCAAAAAATACACAACTGATTTCTCATTGTCTCTCTCATCTCATATTTTTCATTTCTGAAGATGTGGCACACTGGATCCTGGTTGGTGGCAAAGCTCTATCTGCCACTATTTTTGGAAAGTTGCAGCTATTTTTCTACCAAAGTGAAAGATAAGAGTTTATCCACAGAAAGGGTATTGCAGGGCTGGTTAGTTCAGTACAGCATATGTTTCCACATTTTCTAGCTTCAGCTTTTTTTTTTTTTTTTCCTCTGGCAATAAGTTTCTTAGAAGAGAAGGCAAATTTCAAAATATCAAAAGAAGGAAAGAGGGACTTTACATTTTGATACAGGTTATGTTAGGTGAAACTTAAAAAAGGAAAATGCAATGATGTGAGTTGTGCTCAATGATGTGAGGGTTTCATTAGCACTGATTTGACTGCTAGAGAGCTATAAGAGCAGAACCTGGGTGGATGTATTTCTGTCTCTATCACAGAAAGATCAGGAGGGTTTCTCCAAATCCCTGTGCTGACAATTAGGTAAGAGATGCTTTGGCACAGAACAGGCTACAACATCTGCTTGCTTTGCAACCAGTTTAAGTTCACAAGTAATGAGATCTGGGCTTTTGGCAGACGTGCGATCTATCACAGAATCACAGAATATTCAAGGTTGGAAGGGACCTCTAGAGATCATCTAGTCCAACCTTCCTGCTCAAGCAGGCACACCTACAGCATCTATCCTACTGAGCTAGGCTCAAACCATAAACTAAGCTAATTCTTGAAGGTAGCTCACTGTCTAGTTTGCAGGTGCTTATGTTGCAGCATTTTTAGACTTTCTTGTATTAATGAATGACACTTGGAGCTATGTAAATAGATCTATTGCAGAACTCAAATGTCCCTCAATGGTTACTTCCTAACTACAAACAGAATGCAAGAAAGTTGCTGCTCAAGTATAGATGTGGTTCAAGTTTGAAGAGCAGTGCACTCTGAGGACAGATGGTTAATGATAAAGAGCTTAAATGATAAAAATGTTGTCTATCTGCATGACCTTGGCAACATGGTTTCCCACTGTTGGGTCTTTGTCCATAGGTCAAGACACTGAGTTGCTCTGTATTTTCACAAAGCCATTCTACTTTCTAAAAAACCACTACATTAGATTATTCACCTCGGTTCAGGCACAACTAAGTATAGTGATGATGGATCAGTTGGCGAGTTGGTGAGTTGGTTAAGTGATGAAGGCGGATCCCCTTCCTTGCTCCTCATTTGCTTAACAAGAACCATTACCAGCTTGTCTGTGGAGAATATAAGGCAAGAAAAGATGAATTATCAGGGATTGTTCTCAGCATGCAAAATTACTTTTGTATCTAGTCATCAAATATAATATGAAGATGTGCTTATGAAGTATTGGAGAATAAATTATTGTAGATGATATCAGCAGCATTCATTGGAGGAAGCTATAGATGAAATGATGATGAATGCAGTTGTTATATGGTTACACAAGTCACCAATTCTTTGTCTTTAATGAAATTAGTGTGATACAGCAAACTTAATTGGCAGATATTAAAGTCCAGAAGTTTTCCCATGCCTTCCGTCTGATCTCTCACTCTCTTAGGGCTTCCGCTTCTGCTTCAAGGTTCAAGTATTTTTGTAGAGTTTTTTATTGGTGGTATTTATTTCTTTTTTTATATTCAGAGAGGGATAATCCTTCATCATAACAACTTGGACAAGATTTTCTGAATAAATCATCCTTTTACAGTATAGTTACAAGATTCTTCCAAAGTTTCCTCTATTGTACTAACTTAACTTCACCATTACTGACCTGCCCTGTTTATAACTGAATATACCAATGATGGATTCAGTTACAAGCCAACATTCAATTTTCTTGAGCCACCTACTGATGCAGTTGGCTTCTATCTTAAGCCAGTTTGCATTTTTGCCACCAGTTGGCAGCATGTGAGCTTGGAGAGTAGAATTAAGCTCCAAAATCCTTCACCGTATTTGTACAGCTCACTTGGACATGGCTTTTCAGTCCAGATTATCCAGCTGCTGGGAGAAGTATGGGCAGGTCTCAACAAGGAGCCACATGAAAGCAATCTACAGCTTTGCATTGGGGGCAGAAAAATGAAGTGGCCACTGTTTCTTTACAGAGACTCCGAACAAATGAGTGCAGACTGATGAAAACAAACAGAAGCTGAAAAATGAGCATCTTGGAGCCAAGAAGTGGCTGAACCTGTCCTGGCAAGCAGCAGGTCAGGGCTGCTCTCCTAATGCAGGAGCTGGTCTTTGGTCCCATGGGAATCAATGGCAGGGACTACCACTGAGCCCCAGACCTGCATGAGCTGCTCCTGCTCCTTAGCAAGTAAAGGATCTCTGGCACAGAGATGTTGCCTTAGTTATCACTGCACTACTGACAGGAAAGGAATATGTGGTTTTAGAGGGAGGCTTTCTTCAGTTCTTTTTTTTTTTCTTGACTCTCTAAAGAGGTGAATAATTTTGACAGGTTCTGCACATATTGTTTCATGCATACAGTAATGTTACTAACAACCAATCAAAACCCTTTCCTATCCATTCCATTAAAAGAAAATGAAGAAATTCTGAGAAATTCAACATAATGTTTCTAACTAAAGATGAACAAAGTTCTTGTTTGTGTGAGTGAACTATACAGACAAACAAAAAACTCATAATGGAACCCATTTTTTCATTATGTCAGAGCAGACTCTTCTGCCTTATAGATTAAGTCTGCTCTCCATGGCCTTCAGCTTTGCATTTAGAAGAAAAAAAATCTGAAGAACATATATAGTCCAGTTTTAGGAAATGTTTGACTGTAGCCGCTATGCGTTATAATTGCAGGATCGGGCCCTAAGTTACATTCCCCTTTTCTTACAGAAGATATTAACAAAACAAACAAGGTGATAGGGTCTACTACCTATGAAAATAACAATTTGGGTGAAATATCATTGAGGTAATTTTGCTTTCCAATCAGTATAACTTCTCCCCCTTCCTCTACAGCTAGAATTCTTGGATGATAATTTATGTTAAATAAAAGTAGCATTAAGCAAGTTGCTGAAGATAAAAACACTGGCAGCAAACCAGGGAATGTATGCAATTTCTCTTGCATCATACAGTTTCTTAAAGTTTCTTAGATCCTTAAAATTTTCCTCAAGCTGAAGTTGATACTTTTCTTGAATGCACAAATAGAAGAACTGGGAGGATGGACATTACTTCTGTAAATTTAGAGGTGTCATCTTTGATTCTATATTCCTTTCATTTGGATGAAAACATTCAAATCATTTAGCCTTGTTATTGTGAACTAAATCTGGTTTTTTTTGTTGTTTTTGTTTTTGTTTTTTTTAGAAAATACATCCTGGCAGAATTACTTTTATCAAAATTTACAAACATTCATTTATTCCTTTTGTCCAAAGACAGCATCAAATTGCATACACTTAAATTAAAACAAAGTAAAAGAAAAAAACATGTATGGCTTTTCTCCTGGAGATGGCTGTTAAAGTATATTTCCTCATATATGAGGCAATTATGACCTGGATATCTTATGACCTAGATAAGGAAATAACAGGCTATCGACAAAGATAGCGATCTTTTTGGAAGGCATTAATTTCTGTCTACATACCAGCAAATGCTTGCTAGCACGTGTTTTAGCACACAGGCTGAGTTGTGTGATTCAGAGTGTGGTAGCAAATCTCTTGCTCTTGCAGGTCTTTAGGGCTCCTGCACATAAATCTAAGCAGAAATCTTTTCAAAAAAAATGCATCCAAACTCAATAGACAGTGCAAGCCGTGCAGAGGTACACATGTGGAACTGAGGTCCCTTGAACTCTGTTCTCCCCAGCAGCTCCCATGAAGTCTCTGTCAAAGAAAAAAAAATAAAAAAAAAAAAAAAAAAAAAAAAAAAAAAAGAAGAAGAAGAAAAAGAAAAGCTACTGCAGACTTTGAAAAATGCTAACTGGTTCACAATAAACCTTATTATTTGCTGCTTCAGCATATATCCTCCTCTTGGTTATTAAGAAAAAACAGAAATGGATCAAGCACAGGTTCTTATGAAGCTTTGCCTTCTCAAGAGCTTTTTACTCTGATATCTCCAAGCCAACTCAGCTTATTCTAACTAGAAGCTGAAGTTAAGCAACTGGCTCCATATCTCCTCTTACCTTCCCGTTTATAAATGCTGATATCAGAATTGTTCTCTTCCATTCTATTGTTATTTCACCAAACTCTCCTCTCTGAGGTAACTCCTTGTGTTAAAATCACTCTCCAGATATCCTAAGACAGAGCTTTGCAGCTTCAAGCAACTTCAGCAATATTTCACTTATGTTTCATGAGCTACCTCTGGCAAGTTCTTCCCATATTTTAAGCTGATAGTTTGTGCCTTTGATGATGTACCCTGTACCAGCCAATGCTTCACCACTGGTCTTTTCAAGGTGAATGATAAATAAGGAGAGATTTTAATATGACAGCATTTTAAAGGAAGGAAAGCAGACATACTTTCCTGACTCTTTCTGGGTGCTTGCAGAATGAGTTCTAATAATCGTTATCTTTGGGGTTTTTTTTGGTCTCCAACTCCTTGTGATATTTTTCTATCCTTACCTTTAGTAGTTTGACTTATTTTGCACCTTCTGCATGCTTCTTTCTCCTGTTTCAGGCCAGGAAAGAATGTGCAGTTAAATCAAATTGGTCTGTTACTGCACATAATAGGAAATGCATTGGGATATTTCCTTCTCTTAGTCCTGCTTAGCATTGTTTCTTTGAGAAACCACTTTTGTGGTTTCTTTTCCTTCCCTTCTCTTCCCTTCCCTTCCCTTCTCTTCCCTTCCCTTCCCTTCCCTTCCCTTCCCTTCCCTTC
>VZSG01000217.1:311327-331008 GCA_013398315.1 Nothoprocta pentlandii | reverse complement strand
GGGGGGAAATCCCTGCTTGTCGTGCAGGGTGCTGGACTCAGCACAAAAAAATAATTAAAAAAGCCCCTAGGAAACCAAAAACAGACACTTTCCATAAAAAACAGTGATGCTGGAAGCATAAAAGGCCAGGGTGTGAGCACAGTGTAAGTTAACTTGAGGTGGCTGCAGACTTGCCTGCTTGTCTCTTGTTTTTTTGGAGTGGTTTGATGGACACATCACTTGTCAGCTGTCAGTTGACTGAGCAACCATCTCTCTCTATGCATGTGTATATATGTGTATTCACACACACACACACACACACACACACACACACACACACACACACACACACATTTAGTTCCAGACTTCAAAAGCTGTCACTCCTCTGCAGGCTCATCTCTGCTTTGAAGTGAGCTGGCACTGACTTAAATATGTCCACTAACTCTAGAATTCACAAGAAAAAGCTAAAAAGCCTATAAATATTAATTAGCAGTGTATTGTGTCAGGCTGGCAAAGATCTTTGAAGGAGAAATATGTGGACCTGGTACTGCTGGAAGTTAGTACCTGGGTTTTGAAGGTGCCAGAGTTTTACCATGTTCCTGAGGAAGGCAGGTAGAAAACTATTCTGTGTCAAGCAGGTTGTTTATAGTAGTTATAGTAGGTCCCCTTTGACCTTTTCAAAAATTAATCCTAATATCTGTCATTCCTGTTCCCCCCACTGGAACTGTGTTGTCAGCCTGCCCTGCTTTAGAGAGTGTTTTACACTGCAAAATGTGTGTGTTCCACTAATACAGGTCTAACAGAACAAGATTGATTTGTGAAGGTTGTTTCAATCATATTCTGGCTTTTGACTGAATGAAAGTGTCATTGCAGTATTAGTTAAAGAAGAGTCTTTGGAAAGTGCAGAACTGTCATCGGATGTTTTCGGTTAGGTGTCGGACCCTGTGCTCAGAATCGCTTATGGGAAGCTTGGAAGTGTCTGTGGGATGTAAGGAAAGCTTGAGATATGGAAAACAGATGGCTGGCAGGCTAGCCGGAGGCATAAACGTGGTCTTTTATCTTTTCCAGGTGAAAAGCTGGAGGAGTTCCTTCGCTCTCTGAACAGCAGCAAGCCGCTGTATTTGGGGCAGACGGGCCTGGGGAATATCGAAGAACTTGGCAAGCTGGGTCTGGAGCCCGGCGAGAACTTCTGCATGGGCGGCCCGGGCATGATCTTCAGCCGCGAGGTGCTGCGCAGGATGGTGCCTCACATCGGCGAGTGCCTCCGCGAGATGTACACCACGCACGAGGACGTGGAGGTGGGGCGCTGCGTCCGCAGGTTCGGCGGCACCCAGTGCGTCTGGTCCTACGAGGTAGGTGGTGGCAGCTCTTGCGGTGACGGCGCTCGCAGTGTGGCTCTGCTGTGAGCCTCCAGAGCAGTGCTGTGAGCCGCCAAAGCAGTGCTGTGAGCCTCCAGAGCAGTGCTGTGAGCCGCCAAAGCAGTGCTGTGAGCCTCCAGAGCACTCTTCCTTTAGGGTTACTATGTAGAACGCTTCACATGAAGCTGCTCTATTACGTGCGTCTCCTTCAGGACTGGCATTTTAAAAATTCTTTTTGTATAACGTGCAACATGCATCCTTAAAGTACCTAATGATGCTTGAAGAAAAATTACGTGTGTGTATATATCTCTATATATCCATATATATCTATATAAAATTATTCCATTGCCTTTTAATAGAATTCATCATAATCACAAGTGAAAGCAGTCTATTTCTTTTTTTCTGGTAAAGTGAAATTTACACTGCTTGTGTCCAGGTTATCTTTTCCACAGCATTTCATTTACATTCATTACACTACCATTCTTACATGCTTTACAGATAGATGGGAGCTGCATAGCAAATTTTACCATGCTGAAATTGTTCCAGGAAATAGATGACTTAATTCAATAGCAGCCCTTGCTAAAGCAGTAAGGGCGCGTTACAGGATCAGTAAAGCTTGATGGCAATGCTGTGGCTATCACCTGTGATTGTTTAGCAGGGAAGGTGCTGGGTTGGTGCTGGGAAGGTGGTGGGTTGTTGCAAGATAGACTGTGTATGCTGACAGAAAAGGTGAGGATGAGTATAAGTAGTTATTTTGACTGGTTCTTCAGTATTAATATATGCTCGCCCTTGTGGCTTTACCTCATTAAGCAAGGAAAATCATTTAAATGGGCCACGGAAAGAGGTTAGGGGCCATTAAAGACAAAAAGACAAGAAAAATCATTGGTTTTGTGCATAAGTGTTTAACTGAAAGACTCAGGTGGTTTGAAAGGCTCTGGTGGCTGTTTTTTTAGCATGTGTAGGCTACAGCAAATGTAATAGATGAATGAAAGTAAACCTTTAGGAGGTAAGGCTTACTAAGTAGATCAATCAGCAGTGGGATTCACATCCTCCACAATAGAAATGTGCTTTTTAGAGATGGCTTCAATAAATATTGCATGTTACAATGTTTCTTTTTTTTCCCCCAAATACACTGGTTACGCTGCCAGAGGGGAGGATATTTATCATGTATGTAAGTGGATGTGTTTGACTACTACCACTTAATCAGATTTTTAAACACTGTGCTAATTTTTTGACTTTGTCATATTCTGATAGGTTTGGGTTGTGTCTGAATGTGTTTGTTTTGAAATCTTTGGAGGTATTTGACACCTTCTGGTCTGTATCAGGTAGCAGAATTACAGTTCTATCTGACTTCCGTGTAATATCTTGGAAACAGGTTTTTTTTGTTGTTGTTGTTCTCTGGGCTTTTTGTGTTACGAAGAAACCTAGAGAAGGAAGAAAACTGATGATTGGTAAAATTATCCCCACAGTTACAAAAATGTTGATAAACTTTGTCTCCAGGCACTGAGAGTGAGTGGTATAGAGTAAACAATAAATTCATTTTATTCTGTTTGGAGGCAGAGTTATGTGATTGCCCAGAAGCTCACCTTTTCCCAGTAGGATTGGGATCTGAGAATGTAAAGACTATAGGATGGTACTGTGTGTTTTTTATAGGATACAGAGTGAAGATGATTCCAGTCTTGACAGTTGTTTGGTCCTGAAGGTGCTGTGAATGTATGATAGAATTTCAAAGAAGTGTGTGTTTGGCATTGCAGAATCAGGTGTTTATTAGGGAGTGGTATATGTTCCAGAGAAGAATCTTTAATGAGTTGCCTGTACAACATCTTTTTCAAAATACACCAATTAAGACAGAGCTATTCTTAAGATAGTATTTAAATATTAAATTTCTGCAGAAGGATGTGAAAAAGTTTATCTTGCTGTTGGCAGCTGAAACCCCATCATTTTGCGACATGAGAATCTACCCCATCATTCTGGGACATGAGAATCTTGTTTTTCTCCTTGGTCTCCATTCAGAGATTCCGTACAGCAGACCACAGCTGCTGCAGACAAATTGATTTTTCTCTCTTGCTTTTTTTTTTTTTTGATTTATTTAGGATTGTTATTTTCAGACATTCACTTTTTAATATAAAAACCATCAAATACCCAAGTTACTTTAGGCATGCGCTTCACGACAGTCCATTGGATCAAGCTCCATGTTGGCTGTGATGCAGAGTTGGGAACTTAATATTCTGATTTCAGCGGAGCTTTGACTGTGCTTGTGAGCCAGAGGATTTTAGGTTGCTTCGGCATCGTTTCATCTCTTTATTTAGCAACTTGCTTTGAAGCAGCCTGTGATACTGCAGCTGAACTGACTGCAGTGTTGAAGGTTGTTAAATTAGACTGCCCCAGGTGTGACTCTTTCCTTTTTTCCTAGGGCGTTGAAACTCTTACAGTGTACTTTCTCATGGCATAGATCAGCAGCATGCTTTGTGTATGAAAAGGGTATTTTTCTTTTGTTTTTCCCTGCTCGGATTCAGGTATACAGATCCCAATATTGAGGCTATTACTTTCTGCACAGGCCACTCAAAACTTGTTCTGAGCCACTCTTTCTGTATTTAGTCCGTGAAACTGTCCTGATCGGCTGTAGGCCTCTATGAACTTCATGCTGCTTTTGAGAACACACCTGGTGTGCATTTTGTGATTTTTTTAAGACTAATATACACTGGATGCGACTCCATTACAGTTAGTAGATGTAGAAAAGCTCCAAAAGAACTGAAGTAGTGTTGTGTCATTGCCTTATTACTACCCGCCCCCCACCACCACCAAAATAGAACTTGAAATCTCTCTTTTGGGTGGTGGGCGTGAGTGAGAATGAAGTGCTCATGAGAAAAGCTGGAGCACTGGAGTTTAGCAGGGTGGCTCAAGGTTTGTGGGTGAGGCGGGAGGTTTCTCTGGGTGCATTTGCCATCTGTTCAGGGCTAATGAGAAAGAAGTGATACTGTGTTAGGTTATCTGCAAGGTAGGTCATCCTGGCAAGCAGAGGATTAACACGTTGCCTTTTGGCATGTGGGTGAGCCAGCATGAGAGGCATTGTGTGAGGCTGCAGAGCTGTTGGCCTGAACTTGTAGGCAGGGCTGAGGTCAGAGAATCATATTATCATGGCTGGAAAAGACCTTCAAGATCATTGAGTCCAGCCATAAGCCCCTCACCACCCTGCCTGCTAACCCACGTCCCTAAGCGCCTCAGCGTGAGCGCTGCCAGGGATGGTGACTCCACCACTGCCCTGGGCAGCCTGTTCCAAGGCTTCATCGCTCTTTCCGTGCAGAAATTCTTCATACTGTCCAACCTGAACATCCCCAGGGGCAACTTGAGGCCATGTCCTCTTGTCCTGTTAGTAATTATTGGGGAGAAGAGATCAACCCGTCTCACCACAACCTCCTTTCAGGTAGTTGTAGAGAACCTTAAGTCTGCATCTCTCATGCACCTCCTGGCTCATCTAGGGGGTGATTGGTCTCTGTCTCCTCCAGGAGCCCCTCCATTTAAAATAAGGAATTAAAGAATTAACCGAGTGTTGAGAGAGGGAGCCCAGTGGGATGGTTTTGAGGGCACTTTTCTGAAAACAGGAGATAATGCCCTGCCTTTGGGTTGCAATTTCATGGCTCCTCTGTGAGCTTTGACCAAAGGGTGGTTGCTCCTCTCACAAGCTGGGGCAAGGGAGCCAGCCTTGCAAAAGCTGGACCTGACTCAAATATTTCTTTTTCATCTGGAGCAGGAATCACCACAAAGTCTTACTTTACTTACTTACAGCAGCACCAAAAAGAAAGAGAGTCCACTTTGCATGGACTATTTTCCACGCAAAGTCCATCTTGGTTTTGATTCAACTAAATTTTAAAGTGGTGATTATCTGGTTTTGATGATGCTCTTAATGATTGAAGTGCAATCCGCCAGGCACACTGATGTAAAAAAGTTCTTCTGTTTTGGTTGGGTATTACCAACTTTTGTTTCCCAAGATCAGTAACAGCTTAGAAAGGGCATCTTGTTTCTAAACTTTCAAAATCAATTTTTCAGTCTAGAACACTCTGTTCTCCTCCTCCCCTAATTGTGAAGCTGAAAAATGTTTCTCTTAAATGAATGGAAAGATTAGCTTTGCTGTTAGTGACTCATATTCATTTTTCTGAAATAAAAATATACTTAAAAATTGAGTTGATATGGTGTTTTTGTGGCTTTGCCAAGAGGGACCCTGGCTATAGAGGGCTATTTGAATAAAAAGCTGGTTGCTTTATTTCCCTTCCTCTCTATTTTTTTTTCTTCCTTAATGCTTTTTCTGATTTGAAAAGGCCTTTTTGTTATTAGTAGTCCTTATGCAGGATAAACCAAATAGTTCAGCTCTGCAAAAGGGCAAAATAAAATGCAGAGTATGAATTGGTTGCCTATAATAGTTCTAGTGACAATCAAACATGGTCAAAGTGGAACTACTGAGCATCAATGAAACAGAAGAGTATTTGGGGAAATAAAAAATGGAAAGGTGAAAAAAGTAAAAAAATGGCTGTTCATCAGTGTAGTGGGGGCATTTATTGCTATGTTGTCTGGAGGGTGCTTTCTTATATTTTGCTTTTATTTTTTCCTCTCTCCTTTGAGTATCTTTTTCTCCCATCTGTAAGAGAGGAAATGCATTAAAGCTAACTTCATACAAAGCAGCCATTTACTTCTGACTTTTTGTTGTCATGTATTGTGCTTTTGGAAGAAAAGGGTAAGATGTTTACTTCAAGCTTACATAAAAGCAATCTACCTTAATGATTGCATGTGTATTTTCCCACTGTTTTGTCCTTCGATGCAGTTTTATGAGAACTGTAGAAAGAAGACAGCTTTATCGATGTACCATTTTTGTTTTAAAAATGAAGCTCTTTAATGTCCTTTTTATTGGTAATTTCTGGTAGTTAAAAATCTGCATGGGATATTTTACTTTATTCAGATCAAGTGACATGCTCAGAAACATCCATCTAGTGTATTGGTGTGAAGATAATTTCTTGAGGTTTTGTAGCCTTTACAAGCTATCTGTTTCAGCTAAAACCACTTCTTTTTTTTTTTTTTTTTTTCCTTTTAAGTAAGTGTCCTACTTCCTGGCTCTTTTAATTTTTGATTAAAGTATTTGTATTTCTCTGTCTTTTCTGAGTCCCAAACTTCAAGGGCTGGACACTAACCTAAGCACAAGCCTTATGGGTGTGTTGCCCTTCAAAGAAGATACCATCATATTTTGTACATGCAGGACATGGGAGTGATCGATTTTGAAGCAGCAGCAGCACCCACGACTAGTTGTTTCCAGTTGCAGGCTTGCGTGTATATGTATACCTGTACGCTGTTTATGAAAGTTACTCTAAGACTGGTATGAGCATCCTGCCACTCCTTAAACCCTACGAGATCCATGCTACAGTTGTGCTTATTCCTTCTTTTATTAATTCTTATTCAAGGGTCTTTGTTGGCTTGCACTACTTGAAATGGTATTTTTGTGAAAGTCGAGTGCAGGAAACTAGCTGTTAAGGTGTGTTTTAAGAAATAGTGTTCAGTGTAGGATGGTGCATTTCTAATGCTAGCATTTATATTGTAATAGTCACCTGACTAAAATCTGTCACGCCATCCCTCTTGTTTGTAGTTGTCACATTATACAACAAATAAGTTTCATTTTTATGATAATTATTAGACATACGGGTGAAGAACGTTAGACCCAGTTTAGGGGCAAAGATGTACTTAGTACTTTAAGCAAATACAAGAATCACTATGTTTTTATTTTTTTACTTTTTATCCTTGGATTATATCATGTTCTTGACCTTAAAATCATACAAGTCAAAACATCTGGGAGCAGTAGCTTACGTAGATATTTCTAGGATTAACTTTGCCTTCAAAGTTTTGTGCCTTCTAGATATTCTGAAGTGTCTTTCCCTTTCACACATAACTTTGATCGCGTTTATTTATGGTTAAACAAAAAGCTGTGTTAAACTGTGTTGCTGAATTTTTTTTGAAGGCAAATTTTGTTGCAGATTAACATGTAAATCAAATAATGATCAGTTGCTTCAAGTGTATATAGTCTAATGCCTTATAGTAGTCCGGAGGCACTACTCCCTTGTCTCCTGTCTCCTACTCCCTTGTCTTAAACCCACGGTGTTGATACCAGGCTTTTCTTACTTTTTGAGGAGATATTTCTTATCTGTATCTCTCTTGTTCTGTCTTACAGAATATCACAAAGATGATTTTTTTCTGATTTTCCCTTTGCAACTTCACATTCTTTGAGTTCAAAAGATCAAATTCTATTGAAATAGAAGATGCTGCAAAAAGAAAAAAGATGGAAATTCTAAAGAACAGGGATTGAAAAAAAACCCCAGTGTTTCGATACAAAACTATTTGAAATAGGTTCTAATCAACTGCACTTCTATTTACTGTGCTATTTAATTAGGTAGGAAAAATAGGATTTTTTTTTTTTTTTTTTTTGAAGAGTAGGCTCTCAAGGTATTCTTCTTTATCTTTCTTGGAAATTCTCTATTACTGACATGTATGTAACGTGTGGCTAGCTCATATGAGGTCTTGAGACTTTACTTATTCAGTGGTTACTACCAAACAGCTTTCCAGACATATTTTTGATACTTTTACGAGAAGGTGTGTGTGTATTTTTATATATGCAGATATAGATAAATATATGTAATGTGTTGTACCTGTTACATAGAGTTGTATATGTTGCTGTATGCAATATGACTTTATTTAAATATTTAATATTCTTTAATATTCTTGAATATTTAAATATTTTTAAAATTTAAATTATTAATATATATTTAAAATTTATTTAAATAAATTATAGCAAGAACTTCTGCCATGTGAGAAGCTTATTCCCTCTGCTCAATGCTTTCTAGTAGTTTGAAGTCAAGATCAGTCCATTTGTCGGTAACTCTGGTGTATGTTTGTACCTGGGCAATGTGTAGATTCCTGGCCAAATTTTATTTATTTTTTTTTGTTTTGTTTTTAAATATACACTTACGGTTTTGGAAGCAAAGCGCATCTTAATCTAAAGGCATTATTTCAGACACTTCTGGAGAAGGACAAGCAGCCTGGTAAGTGACACGTGGTTTTTTAATGCTATTTTATGAATAACTTAGTATTGAAGCGAAGTTGGAAAGTAGAGGTTGCCTGCCCCTTTCTAGTAAGAGCAATCTTTCCCCCGCCGTTTGAATTTTTATCTTTACTGAACAAACATTTACTTAGTTCATTTAAAAAAAAAAAAAAGTCTAAGATAAATCTCTGCAGGTATGTGTTAGTTAGGCAGGCCTAATTTGGATGCACTTGATTCTTGAAAGACTTTAAAGATGTTTCCTGAGGAAACCCTTCCTTCCCATTGCTAACCCTTTTATTTTCTCTCTCTATTGCTTCCCATGTATTTATTTTTACTGCAATCCAAGAAAAAAATAATGTGCACAGGATGATACTCTGATATCCAAGGAAGATGCTCCCTTTGACTATCTCTTGATGTTTCTGAGGAGGTGTTTGTTCGTGGGGTGTATTTGCTGTGGGTACAGTCTTAGCGGGGTGTGTTTGCTGTGGGTACAGTGTGCGTAACCAGGCTGTTCCTGGTTAGAGCCATCCTTCAGGATACACTGAAGGAATGCACTGTGAGATGTGCGGGCTTGGCTGCGTCACAGCAAGTGCATTGCAAACGTGTATGTATGTGTATGTTGTCCCTGTAGCTGCATGCATTTAGAGCATATGCCCAATAGATAGCCAACCTCCTGGGGCAAAAGCTCCTTTGGAGCTTTGAGACTCTTCTAGATCCTGCCTGCAGGTTCTGTCCTTTAGAGCTTAAAACTTTGCCTTTTAGCTTCCTCTTTGTATCTCTTTGTGGTCATTTCTGTGCCTCTCTGATCGGAATGTGTTGTATTTTGGCTTCCAACTTAAATTTAAATTTGCTTTTTAGCTTTCCATTTTGCTTGCTGCAGACTACAGCACGTCTCTTACTGTAATATCTTTTTATAGCCCAGTGGGCTATAACAGTGGGCTACATTATGGAACAACTCTTATCCTACCCGGATTGCATAGCTTCCGATTTTTGATCATGATAAAACATAGTTGCTTTTCCTTCCATTTTTTTACCAACTTGGGACTTCAGAATTCCCAATTCAAAACTGGAAATACAGAATTTCCAGAAGTGCATGAGTTCCAGTTCCAGAAGTTGGGAAATGTAACTAGAGTGGATGTAGCTCATGACAAAAAAAGTTTAAGAAAGTTACTAACTTTGCAAGTGAAACTCTCACAGTTTTATAAAATGCTGTTAGTTCTTAAATTGTTGTTTAGAAAGAAGTTGTGGGGTATAAAACTATCGTGTTAACCAAGTAAGTCTGTGCTGATATGCCAACTGTCGTGGGTTATTTTCTTCTTGTACTCTTAATCTTTTTTATTTGAGGAAATTTTATTTACGTGATGGAGGAGAATGAATTTACATATCTGTTCAAAGTGGTGTGTAGTGAAATATTTAAAATATGAACTATTATAAAGTTTGGGAACATAACTTCCTTAATGTTTGCTTATGGTTTTCTTGGGAGCTATTAATGTTTGTATAACCAAGAGAGTTGGTTATGGTTATGAAGCCATATGTTATTTATTTATTTATTTATTTATTTATTTATGTGGCATCTTGGTGCGTTGAGGTTTGCTTACAGTGTATCTGTTCTCGCTTTGAAAAAATGGGGGCTGATTTGTATCTTCAAAAAAGAATTCCTTACCAGAAACATGTTCTGGGTATTTCTAAAATGCATCATGGCCTAGAGAAATGGGGGTTCACTTCCCTCCTGTTGTGAGAACATGCCCCCCAACATCTTAGCCTTATTTTTTTATGTACTAATCCAGGCAATAAACCTGGCTTTATGTTCTCCCTTAAATTCCTTAAATTCCCTTAAATCCCAGGTATACTACTGGCAATTGTGCGGGAAGGTGACAACTCTGTCCTTGGAGACATATCTAAGGGACATGTGGCTATTCTTGGGACAGAGCATTTTTGATGAATAAGGTCAAGGCTTCTTTCATCAGTGTGCTCGCTAGTATCCCAGTCTAGGCTGAGATTCCTGATGGAAGACTCTGGAGAGCATGGGTGACTTTATTTTAGCAGTGCGTATTGCTGGAAGCAGGACGAGGAGACCCTGGAAGAAGGTGAGGTGGAGGAGCAGACCATCCTTCCTTCTCTGAGTGGGGCATCCGGGGCTGCCATCTGCGGTGGCTCCGAACTGGCCCTTCATCTCCACCAGCAGTTTTTTGGAGCCTGTGGCGAAGTGCTCGTGTTGGGGTGGTCCTTAATGGCCTTGGGGAGCACAGGGCCCTCACTCATCTCTGGGCAAGGCTCTGTCCCCACAATGTTGGTTTGTTGGACAGCAGATCTGACGCAGGGGCCTTCTAGACCTTTTGTTTTCTGGTCAGTCTTCTGCTAGTGTGAAAACAATGAGTTTGAAAGGGTAGTAAAACAATGCAGCTCCCCTATTGATCCAAATAGGCTTTCCATTAACGAGCGTGCTGCTGAGAGACTGCAGAAACGAGTGCACTAGTTTGGAATGGGAGAATCCAGCCAACGTGCTCTAAACAGCCGTGTTAGATATCGGCACTGTCTGTTCTTGAGTGTAGCTTAGTTATTGGCTTGATAAATAGGAGTGCTCAAATTCTTCATGTTTCAGAGCTTTGGTGGTACCTACTCTAACATCTGGAAATATGCTGCAGTAGTAATGTTTCTGCAGGTAACTGGAGATGCTCAGGAGCTTCCCTTTAGGACATAAAATAGCTGTACTGGTTGGAATATTTACTGCAGTATTGAACTCATCGTTTTAGTAAAGTAACCTCATTACTTTTCCATTCATAAGTATCATTTGGGGATCTGCCATTTCCTTCGGAAATGGTCATTGAAGAAATGTGTTTGGAAGCTCCATTTTAAATCTCTGGTACAGCTAACAAGAAAACAGCCAGCCAGTAATTTCACTGTGGCTTTAAAACCTGTCACTTTCACAGTGCCACCTTCACTTTGTGTCCTTTAAAACCCAAACAGAAGTAATAAAACGTGCTGCCCTGTGGTGAGGAGAGCGAGGGGAGGAACTGGTGCTCTACTTGTTGACTTCATTTATTTATTTATGTTGGGTCACAATCCTGTTAATCAGATTGGTCAAAATAAATCTTTCTCCTGAGTCATGGTAGCATCTCATGCAAATTAATTTTTTTTTTACTACTTACTACATCCATTATGAATGTGCAGGTAACATGTAGTAAAAATACTTTTAAGGCAAGAGAAAATTTATTGAATACTATAAGGCTAGAATCATATGTTATTGCTTTTTTAAAAATTTCAAGGAAAAAGATGTGCATTTTCTAGTGCATATTCTTTGTATTCTTTTATAATTTTTCACTAGGGGTAAGTGTGTAGTAATGATCAATAGCAGGCCTAGGGCTTTCTTTGGCTTTTGTTCATTGGTATAGATAGACAGAAACACCATTGTGTTTAGGAATCTGATATTTCTGTTGATTTGCACACAGCAAGGAAATAGTTAAGAGAGCTCAATAAACCTGGAACCAATTTCTGTGCTTATGCGTTGCTTAAAAATGACTTGGTTGCTGAAGGATTGGTTGGCTAACTGATGCTAGAAGCCATGGGTTTCATTTGTGTGTTCTTGCACATGTTGTGTTGGCAGTAAAAGCTAAAATTTGAGTACCTAGGGTTGTGTTCTAATGCTGATGGCCCTAATCAGTGTGCGGAAGCATTGTGTGTGGCAGCGTATTTCTGAATCTGCCCTTGTAAACATGTTATTGGTAGTTTTTTTTATTTCTTTTTCCGTTTCTTTTTTAATCCAGCTCTACAAAGCACGAAGCTTTTCACTGTGAGATGGGTTTGATGCTGCAAGCTCTTAAAGGCTTTTAGATTCCATGGAAAGTATATTTAGGACTGCAAGTAAATTTTTTTTCTGATTTGTGTCTAAAGTGCTTGAACTAAACTTTCAAGCCTCCAATATATCATTTACTTTTCTCAGAACATAGTAATTTAGTACATGTTAGCTCTTATTTGCTCCAAACCTGAGCAAGAAATTATTCCTAAATAGTATGTTGGGAGGTGGAAATTGCAAATACTACACAGACTCAGCTGCATTTGAAGCATAACTTAAATGTGTTTTTATCCCTACTAAGCTTCTGTTCAGGAAGGTGCTTCCTTCTCTGCCTTGGAAATAAAAAAAGATAAAAGAATCTCTTGCCTTTGTTCGATAAAATTCAACCTTTAAAATGTCATCAAAGTCTATTAGGATCAGCAGGACCTGAAATACAGTATTGAGGTATGTGTACTGGGTTTAGTCTCATAGACAGCTAAAGCAGTCATTTGAAGTGATGATTTCTTTAATATTAATCAGTAATTAGGTTTTCTAAAACTTTCAAAACATTTTCAGAAATTTATACCCCTCCCCCTACTTCCAGCTGTCGGGATTGTTAGGGCTGGATTTAACCTTTGGCTTTTGGGTTGAATTGCTCTGTAGCAATTTGATTTGGAGATGTGTTCTTTCTCTCCACTTCACTGGAAGGACTGTCGTGGGAATACATCAGTTACATTAGTTACACTCCTCTTCGAGGACAAGCATCACCTCCCATCTTTCCTTTAATAAACTTACTGAGCTCTGTATTTAAGAAGGAAAAAAAAAAAGAACCCAGGGTGGTGGTTACTTATGATGTGCCACTGGAAAAATCTGGTTACTTCGAATGAGTAGCTACTTCTTTATGGCCATTTGTTTTTGTTCCTTTTGTTACCATTTATCTTAGGAGCCTCTTGTGTCCACCCAGCTACTTGCCCCTTCATTGTAACAAATGTCTTCAGCTGTTGTTTTTTCTTGGGGGAAAGGATCCATGCTTTCTGTTCCTTCTCTTTTCTTCATGACTCAAATTTAATAAAAACATGTTATAAGAATAAGACATAGCACTGCCTTCGCAAACTGTAGCTTATTCAGTGGCACGTGTGTTGCCTTTGCTGATTCCTGCAGCTTTATTACTGCAGATCAGGATTAGATATACAGTTCTTTATCATTGCACTCATTTTATTGTAAGTTATTTTTTTCTGTTGGATGGTCCTCCCAGGTCAGTGTTATCTTCAGCTATTATAAGTGTTCAGCATTCAAGTAGCAATATGTTTTACTTTTTAAAAAATCTGTAAGTATACATTAATCTTAGTATACTCTAATATATACTCTACAAGTATATGTAATCTGGTTGTTATGGGAAAACTGTGCTATCCTGAACTTTGCAAAAGCAAATAAAAAGCCCTTTTGTCACCGTAAAGTGCAGTGCGGATGAGCTTGGCTATTTAGTGTGGTAATTTCCAGCGCTGGGACAGGTTGTGTGGTAGCTGGAGAGCGGTCATACTGCATCTTATGATCATGTTCCCCTTGGAAAATAATAGCATTTATGCTAAGTCCGCTTGTGCTTCCCTAGCAGATAATGCTTCTCCCTCCTGGTTTAAGCCTTTTCCAACATCTCCAACCACTTTCCCTTTCTTTGGGAGCTGTTTGGAGTAGCAAAGATAGCTCAGTTATCCAAGATGTTGCTCATGCCAATGGCTGCAGCCCCCATGTGTGTGGGAGGGCATCCGTCTCCAGACGTATTCAGGGTCTGCTAGTGGGTTTTTTGGGCCTGTGTGCAGGAAGGATGCCCTGGCATCCAAGTCTGTGCTCAGCCTCCACGGTAGCACCGTGGTGGAACTGCACCGAGTTAGTGTCTCACCAACTTGCTTGAGCAGGTTGGCCTGGGTAAGTTCGTCACAGAGGCTCAGTTCTGCTGTATACAATTCTTTCCATAAAGGCAAAACTGTGTGGTTATGTTTGAATAGCAGCTAGCTTCATGTCTTGCTTGTAAGACAGCTGGAAGATGCTACTGTGTCAGCTGTTGACACCAGTGGGAACTGCTACAGTGGCAAATCTGGAGACTAGGTAAACATGCTGCCAATTTCCTACATGGTTGAGGCTGAAAGGATATTGCAGGATATTGTATTATTTCCGGATATGTCTGCCATGTTTCTTAGAATAGATGGACTTCAAGTGTCTAATGTAGTGTGGTGTTTTTGGTGTGTTCTGGCTTTGGGTAGAAGCTACAGGGCAGATGGAACTAGCAGCATGTAGCTCTGAAGAAAGTGAGATTGTAGGGATGGTACTGTGAGATGCAGGGTAGAAGATGAGTAGCACTTTTTAATTGAAATTATTAAACTTTTTTGATTTAAGATGAGCTGCTGGCAAAATGGCTAGTCAATGGAAAAGACATCCGTCTGCAAAGAGTTTAGCTATACGTGGTATGAATTGTTAAGATTTTTGCTCTTTAAACATTTTGTGATTTGCCGTGATCTTTTCTTTCTTCTACTGTGAAAATACTCCAAATCAAATGTATAAATAGTCACAAACCTCTGAAGGAACTCAAAGAGGTATCACTGAATACTTTCTTATTAAAGTTACTTACTTGAATCTAAAGCTGGACATCTGTGGAAGATAAGCATGCCTAATAGTTTCCAGCTTGTGCTATACAGTCATCATAGGCAGGAAGAATACTGAATAAATGCTCTATTTTACTGTCAGAGTTAGTGCTTTTAATTGAAGTACCCAGACTATTGTGCAGAATTTTTCATGGTCTGACTTCATACCTCATATGGAAAAAAGCATTCATGTATATGCTGTTTATGAATGCCTCCTTTCAGATGGAGTGAAAGGAAGTTCAATTAATTGTTTAAGAAACTTAAGCCTGAAAAAATGTGTGAGTATGTGTGTATGAGCATGCCAGTATTTTTTTCATATGGTAGCTTGAGGTAATTTCCTTGAAATGTCTGCAGTAAGATACAGTAGTTTAAAGGAGGTTTTTAGATGCTGGAAAAATATGTTCTTATGGAAACAAAATCTCCATAAATGCATCAATTTTGAGGGACCAAGGGCTCCCAGGAGAAAGTGATTGTGGTGGTGGGAAATTATCTGCTAAAAATGCGTCACTTGTGAAAGGTGTTACAGTGGCAAACAGACTATAATGGTAAAATAAAATGCAAAGTGAGATATTCTGGTGCTGGACAGGTGTGTTCTTCAGTCTTTCAGGTTTCTCTTTAAAAAGGTGCTCAGCACTGCTGGCAGAGTTGTGTGCAAGATACCCTTTCATGTGTGGTTGAAGATGAGATTACTGTTATTTCCAAACATCATAAAGTCTTCATGTGAGGCCATGGTAAAGTTTTTTATTTTCCAAATACTGTCTGAAAAAACTTTCACAGTAGCTGTAGTATCAGCTAAGCTGGCAAAATAGTTATATGCTATGTATCTGACGTTCATTGTCTTGGAGAGGAGTGAGATGATGTAGTTCTTTGAAGACAGGATTCCTCCCTAATTTAAGTTTGCAACTTCCACATCATGCAGTTTATTAATCTGTTATTTTTCATAGCAAAATGTGAACTTGCATGGGAGATTAAGGTAGAGTATGTTAGGCATGAAGGGAGATCTAGGTTGTTGACAAGAACCGAAGCATATAAAAAGTCTCTATATGAAAGCCACTGTGAAGGTCACACATCTATTTTTTAAGGAAAATACTAAAATGGAGGTGAAAGCTGTGGTTACACAGAATGGCTCCAGAGATCACCCAGTCCAACCCCCTGCTCCAGCAGGGACACCCAGAGCTTGGGGCACAGGGCGGCATCCAGGCGGGTTTGGAAGATCTCCAGAGAAGGAGACTCCACAGCCTCCCTGGGCAGCCTGTGCCAGGGCTCTGCCACCCTCACAGGGAAGAAGTTCCTCCTCACGTGGAGATGGAACTTATGATGTTTCAGTTTGTATCCGATACCCCTTACCATATTGCTGGCCGTTAGGAAAAAGAGTTTGACCCCATCCTCCCTACATTCTCCCCTCAAGTACTTACACTGTTGATTAGATTTTCTCTCAGTTTTGCCTTCTCCAGGCTAAACAGGCCCAGCTCACTTGGTCTCTCCTCATAAGGTAGATGCTCCAGTCCCTTAGTCATCTTTGTCGCTCTCCACTGGACCCTCTCTAGAAGCTCCACGTCCCTCTTGTCCTGGGGAGCCCAGAACTGCCCCCAATACTCCAGGTTTGGCCTCCCCAGAGCTGAGCAGAGGGGCAGGATCCCCTCCCTCCACCTGCTGGCAACATCCTCCTGATGCAGCCAGGAGCCCATTGGCCTTCTTGGCCACGAGGGCACTGCTGCCTCATGGGTAACTTGGTGTCAACCAGGACTCCCAGGTCCCTCTTTGTGCAGCTGCTCTCCAGCAGGTCGACCCCTAATCTGTCCTGGTGCCTGGGGTTATTCCTGCCCAGGTGCAGGACCCTGCACTTGTCCTTGTTGAACCTCATGAGGTTCCTCTCTGCCCAACTCACCAGCCTGTCCAGATCCCTCTGGATGGCAGCACAGCCCTCCGGAGTGTCGGCCACTCCACCCAGCTTGGGATCGTCCACAGACTTGCTCAGGGTGCCCTGTGTGCCCTCGTCCAGGTCACTGATGAACAGGTTGAACAGCCCTGGGCCCAGTACTGACCCCTGGGGGACACCACTGGCCACAGGCCTCCAACTGGACTCAGCCTCATTTATCACCACCCTCTGAGCTCTAAAAATGATTTAACAAAGAGCAAATTACTGTTGCTATGCTTTGGTCACTAGGATCCCTTGCATTCTTTTTTATGAATATGCCTGGAGCTGACAGGATATACACTTGATTCCAAAAGTTCTTGCATTCATATTGCATTAAGGGACTTATGATCTAGCAAGCAGTAATGAAACACGTGGACTAGGACATGCTTGTTTGTAACTGTGGTATTTGTGGATAGATGTTGCTTATATCTTCTATTTAAATCTTCTGGTAATGCTCTTCGTAGTTAGGAGAGTAGAATTTATTTCTGGGGAAGTGCAGAATTAAAATGGCCTTGCATTACTAGGTTTAGTTTTAACTTTTTCCTAACTTGGAGCATTTAGGTAAGGCAGAAAGAGGAACAGGACAGCACTGCTCTGAGATTTTTTCTTTTACCAGATGATACGCTGTAGTACATGAGATACTGCAGAACGATTTTTGAATAACTCCAGCTGTGTTTTGCAGCAAGAGGTGCCATATCTTCTTAGATCACACCAGTAAAGGCACAAGCACTTTCAGGAGAAATGCCTTCATTCCTGTCACCGAAACGGTGCTAGCAAGTTACAGAAGGCAATGTCCCTTAATGTCCATTTAATGTTCATACCTCTAGGCTGCCTAGCATAGGCTTTGGACATACAGAGTAAAAGAATATATTGGTCAAAACCATTAAAAAGTTACTGTAGATGGAGGAAGAGGCAAAACAGTTTGGTTAGCTGTCCAATACAATAGTATCTATTACTCCCCCTTAGTCTTTGTATCGTCCCTTTGCCCATGTAGTGTAGGGTCAAGTGGTTACCCTATATCCTTGTAGGGCATCTCGAACCACTTCTTTTCTCCTGTCCTTCCAGACATTGACCATGTAGATTGTACCGAAGGGAGTGGGACTTTCCCAAGTGGGTGGTATGCAAGTGTGCCCGGCTTACTTCTTGTAGATATGCATGTTATGAAACACAAGTAATAGCAGCGTAGTGAGGGTTCTATAATGAAACAGCACAAAGCTATGTGATTAATAAATACTGTGGAGCGTACTGTTGGGTTTCTGCTTGACCTTTTGAGATAAAGTAGGTTGCTATTGAGTGAAGACCTCGGATGAGATTAATTTACCCTGTGGCAGATTATGTCAAACAATTGCATCCAGTCTTAATTGAAGGCTTGCTGTCTGTGCGTAAGCTGTAGTAGTCAGATTCATGATGACTTGGGACAGCAAAAGTAGGCATGCCTGTGTTTTCAGCCTACCGTTAGTCTGTTCAACTAGACCACAAGTCTGGACCGTGGCTGTATGATGCACCCAGCAAGCTTCATGTATAGTGCAGCTTGTATAGGCCAGCAAAATGAGACCAATTAGGCAGCTATAAACTGGGGAGTCCAACCACTGCCTGAGCAGATGGAGGCCCTTAAGTATATCCTCCTGGTTTAGATGTTCTCTGACTTTATGCAGTAGTTTTATTGTGGTGGAACACCATCATTTTCCATCTCCCTTTCCTTTCCCTGCTCTTCTTAGCTGCACAGCTGGTGACTGTTAGGTTTTAGTGGTCCAAGAGGGACTGTCTTGGCTTCTGGGAGCTGCAGAGATCGTTTTTGTAGGTGAAAAGGGTTTGGTTTGTTTAAATGGTGGTTGCTCAAGTGGTCTTCGAGTCAATGCTGAGGTGTGGAGCACCTCAATTATGTATCGGAGAATTCTTTAGCCTTTTTGAGCTTCAGCAGTGTCAAACAACATTGTTTTTATATTTGTATGGACTCTTTTTCACTGACTGTGGAGGAGTTACTGTTTTAAAAAGTAGTGCCAGTATAATATAAATGTTACCTTTCTAGTTTAGCAAAAAACCTATTTGGAAGTAGCTTCAATAAATTCATTCAAAATGTATGTAATGGAAATTTTAATGTATGGATATGTGAAATTATCCATAGTCTTTAGTACGCATTTTCTTTGAAGTGCAAATACATCGCATGACATTTGGTAGATGGTGATACACTCAGTAATCTAGGACAAGGAATATACTTTTAGAGAAAAGAGTAATTCAGAAGCGTGTATAAAATTTCACCTGTCAAGCAAAAGTCCACTGGGATGTGTGTCATATTTATATATATAGAATATATATGCACACAGACACAGATTTTACCTCTTCAGTTATGTTTTTTAAAATTAATTCTGATGCATGCGGGGAATATTTTCAGTGTTACTGTTTCTTCAGAGCTTTCAACTTCAATTATTGCTAAATATATGCTTGTTAAATTTAGAGTACCTGTGTTTCTCAAGCAGGTTAGATCATGCCTGTGCCTTGGGGCAGGCATCAGTCCTACAACTAATATGAAATAAAAAGCTGAGTCTTTGCTCATAACCAGCTTTCTTGTACCAATCCTGGAAGCTTTCTTGGAAATAAAATGTCCAGTTTTGCAGGAACCAGCTTCTCTTCAGTAAATTAACTAATACAACTAGTCGTCCTAAAACTGGGTTGAGATCTGCTTGTAGTGTGCTTGAAGGTTTTATTTTGAATAGTTTGAGGATACCTAGAAAGGGAATATATCATCTGCAGCTCATGAAACATTAATATCCTTTGGAGGTTTTTGAGAAGGAAGTACAATTTTCTAGTGCTTCTTGAACTATTTTTTTTTAAGTGTCAGAAAAATAGCTCTACTTTTCTCTTCTTTCTTAAATGTATCTGCCGAAAGAGACTTCCCAACTGCATTTTCCTCATGAAACCTTTACTTTTTTTTTTTTTTTTTTT
>VZSG01000217.1:257758-311295 GCA_013398315.1 Nothoprocta pentlandii | reverse complement strand
AATCTTATGCTATTGGGTGGGAAAGTCATAATGTTAATTTCTGGTACAGAAGGATGCGAGTTGACCAGTTTCTGCCTCTTTCTTGGTGATGAAACCGTTGAAGATGCTCCTGTTTGTTCTTCTGTCCACATCAGCGCTGTGGTGCTAAACAGCTAAGTGTCTTTTCTGAAGTACTGCTTTAACATGGGACCTAGCTGAATTCAGTTTTATTGGGCCCCCAGGCACATCTGTGTAAGAAACAGCCTGTTAATGCATTTGGCAGACAGTTTTTTCTAGTTTTGTCATTTTATGGTCAGCCTACTGTAACCTCTTTGAGTATTGCCATGTGTTGTTAGACAGCTTGTTAATTTTTATTTTGTCGGTAAGTGAATTCTTGCCCTCTAGAAGAGATAAACTCCTTGGGTTTGTATCCAAGGTTAAGTAATTAAAAATGATTCAGTCTTAAAAAGTTTTCTGACCTGCTTGTGGGTACTGTTGTTTCACTGTCTATGTGCTTGATGAGCAGTTTAAATATGGTGTAATCCATGATGGGCAAAATGGACTGCAGCTTGTTTTGATTCTGAGCTGTTAGTTCATGCCACTGGGGTGCATTTGTCTACAGAATCTGCATTTTTGTACAATAAAGTGCTCCAGAAATGTAATTATAGGGAAAATTCATTAAAACAATTATTTTGATGGAAATATGCTTTAACAGAACATATTGGAAGGAACAAGCACAAGTTAATCACCTTTTGAATTAATGTTGTATAATGTAAAAAGTAGATTGTATTAGAAAGTACTTAAGTACATCTTTGGGAGGAGGAGAAGTTAACTCTTCTTGAGAAAGAGGAAATTGAAAGTAAGCCTTCCTATTGTGTGTTATGGAATAGGTTGTTAAATACTCTATTTGCCTAAATCATTAGGTTTAAAATAGTCATTTAGCTGACAGTCACTGTCATCGGGATGTTTTAGAAGGCTGTACAAGACTTTTCGTCCTTGCACCATAAATTTGCCCTTTCTGTGACTGGTAGTTATTGTCCATGCAGTTGAGAAATTACACAGCAATTAAGGGACAGGGAATGTAGTTGTTTGCAGAGAGCCACGAGGGAAGGTCCTGACTCCGCGCGTGACTTGGTGCTGGCCATGCCCTGCAGCTCTGCTGGGGCGAAGGAGCAAGAGGGTCCCCAGCTCTGCATCAGGTGCCCGTGCAGCTTGCGCGTTCGACCTGACGGGCGCTGGGGATGGGGTGCAGCAGCAGAGGGCAAAGCTGTAAGGTGGTGGTTAGGAGAGGGAGTGAGCACGCTTGAGCAGGCACTCACAGTGCTCTCACCATCCTCTCCCATGGCGGGAAGCATAATGTGGCCAATGAGGGCTTGGGAAAGGAGAAGCAGAAAGTCTGGAAAAAATGTGGTCATCTGAGAAAGGGATAAAAGCCGAAGATGTCCAGTCTGGTGTGATATGTGTAGTCTTGGGGTACAGCCTTGAAATTGAGATTTCTGAATTGAAGGTATCCTAGTTATGAGCAAGGAGAGATATTCCTTGCCTGCAAAGCGAGATCCTGTTTGCATTCTTGTAATGAGGTGAGGAAAGTATATATTGGAAGAACTCTTAAGGTAGTTCAACCTGGTAATCACAGAATCACGTAATGGTTAAGGTTGGAAGAGACCTCGAGAGATCATCCAGTCCAACCCCCTGCTCCAGCAGGGACACCCAGAGCACGGGGCACAGGGCGGCATCCAGGAGGGTTTGGAAGATCTCCAGAGAAGGAGACTCCACAGCCTCCCTGGGCAGCCTGTGCCAGGGCTCAATGGTGATGGGATGTACTTAATGAAGTGCAACTGCTGCACAGTGATTAAGACATGGTATGTTGTGAGCAGAGGAGGCAATGTGCTGGTCTCCTGTTCTCCAAAAGATTCCATTTATTAAGTGCTCATATGTAACACAGGTGAAGTCTGAATTAAGAGTTTAGTAAGTTGTAATTTTAATAATGAGAAATCCTCAGTTATCTTTCCCAAATAGTGAATTTCTTTACAGCTCTCCTAGTTTGTTCTAGTTTTTTAATTTTGTTTCTGCACAGTAGTGGGGTTGGCATCCAGAACAACTTAAATAAAATGAATTGAACTATACAAAGAAATAGTGAAATGTGGATGAAACTAACTTCCAATGTATGGCATGTTTTATACTTACTTGTTCCCATCCATTGAGGTGTTTTTTGTTCACCAGGCATAATGGAATAATGTTGTCATTAAGGTACTTGTGAACTGTAATTGTTTAGTAATGTATTTCCCCAACCTTTCACTATAATAAAAAAAAAAAGGAAGAATCTCTACAGTAGGGTGATTTTTTTTTCATCCTATTTGCTTTAGGAGCACTGCAACATCATGTTTATTTTGAGAATACTAGTTTGAAACAGCAGCTTGTAGCATCTAGTGATTTCAAACAGAGATGATTAGAAGGGTTCTTTTAGAGCTACCTTTTGTTAAGAAAATTTAAAAAAAAATAATTCTCTGTAATTGTAAAAATTCGCAGTGGAGGACCCATGGGCGAAAAGGATAAAAGTAAACTAGCAGCTTTGCAGACTTTGGAAAACTATGTCTTTAAGTTTATTAGGCAGAAGTTCATACATCTTGTACCCTTCCTCCCATACACACCCATCCCAATACCTATAAGGCTTCTGTTTCTCTCCAGCTGCCACTTTGTGTCTGTTGTGTAAAAGTGAAACACTTCCTCTATAATCTAAATTTTTGCCTATCTGAAATAGGCTGGCAAGACTGAGAGGAGCAGCATGGAGTCTGGATCCTGGAGATCATCTTCCAGCACTAGGTCTGCTCCGTGTTTCCAGGAAGCAAGTTAAAATTGAAGATTGCCTTTTAGCTGAAATATGTTTAAAAGTGGATGTGGGCTTTACAAAAATTACATAACATTTTAAAATATGGATATAATTTTTAAAATTGCAATTTAAAAATGCATATATATTGCCAAAATGGTCTTTAAAATAGAAGCAAAGCTGAAATGTCTTTCTATGTTATTTTAGGGAACTTAAAATCAGAGGTTTGGGTTTATTTGACAGGTTGTCCATATCGCTCCAATTGCAGTAGCAGGAGTTTAGATGACAGAACTCATGAGACATATTTTTAGTTTGTGTTTTGAGAATTGTCTAGGGTTTTTATAAGCATTGTGTAATAACTATTACAGAAACATTTTTAGTTTTTCAACTTACTGTCTTTTTTGTTCTGTACTAACTGCATGTTTCTGAACTTGCTAGAAAAATATATATATATTTTTTTTTCCTTCAGGTACTAGATGACTTACTGTCTTCCTGTGGGAAATTACTATAACAAAAAATCAGACTGGAAAACTGTGGTGATTTATTTTGTCCATTTTACTGTTCTGCTTCATTGGTAGTCTCATTGTCAAACCAATTTCTTATTTATTTGTTTATTTTGGTTCGGCTTTGTGATTTCTTGGTGGGACATTATCTATTAGCCTCTATAGCTTAAGCTACATTCAGTGCTTTCTAGAGATGTTCAGTTTAAAGTGTATACTTGTATTTTATGCCTATCAACTGTTATCAGTAAGCTAACTCTGAAGCAAGCCAGACTTTAATATGCTGCAGTATACGGCAACTTCTGAAAGTGCCAGCTCAAGATAAAATTTTAGCTTCTTTGTAAATTGTCAATTTTTGTAGACTGTGTCCTTCGGTGCACTTTAAAAGTAAGGAAAGAACCCCAGCTGTCATGTAGAAGCAGATTAATATCGCTGATCCCTGCCTACCTCCTTCCTCCCTTTCAGCCCTGCCTCTCAGCATCTTGGGGAGCTCAGGTTCATGCAGGGTCTTCACTTGCTGGTAGCCCACCCAAGGGGACGTCCCTTCATTTGGCACAACATGGTAGGAAAATAAGGTACCGGTATGGTGTGGAGGAGTCAGAACTGTAAAAACTAGCATTTTCTGAAAGCGTTTGTTTTTTTTTTTTGTATGTTTTGAGTATTTTATGTAACTAAGATTTATATGCCACAGCACAGTCTTGCTATCTTCAGCTGCTTTTCAAGGAAATATGATCACAGACATCCTTTGTATTCTTGCAGCATATTTAAAACAAATATATATATTTATCCCCCCCATACATTATACATATATATATATTTATATATATACATTTTAAACATGGAAAAGGCATGTTTTGCCTTTCTGGATGTATTTTAAGTGAATCTGCCTGAAAGACGAGGACAAAAATCCAATTATTTGGAGAATTTGTAAATTCCAGCGCCAGGTTTAGTACTCGGCACTCTTCTTTTTAGTTGATTAGGTTATCAGACTGTTTGACGTAAACAAGGTTTTATTCTCACTTTTTATTTAAGGTGCATATCATCTCTGGAATTACATCAGCTTCTTTGAGCTTTTGTAATAAGCAAACTTGGGTTATTCACAAGATGCAGCACTTCTGTACCAAGGTTTGACAGATATTTCATTTTGTCTAGGTGCAGAAGAAACACACATATAGATATGAATATTTAATTATGAATTTATACTATTATGAATGCCTGTGTAAATTTTCTCCAGCCATTTGTTTGTTACCAGTTTTCTTATTACAAGTTTCCCCCTCCCCAGTTTTCTCTTGTCTTTAGCAGCAAAATGTGATGATATCTCAGGTACAGGGAGAGAGGTGTTCATGAGTCCAGTCCTCAGCTAGTAAAAAAAATATTATAGAAATATTATAAGAATGCCAGACTATCTTGAACAGTTTATTACCTTGTGACTAGTTTATTGATGTCTACTGTGTGGCTGGTATACAAAACTTGAATATGTGATTATCTTCCAATTTCAGAGCAAGGCACTGTTAAAGCTTTTATTGAAAAATTCTAAAGCAATATACTTTGTTCAAATACAAGCAGCGTATATTAAGGGTTCTATCTCATGGTCTCAGATTTCATGAACTGTACTATACTGGAATAGTGATATTGTTCCCGCTTAAGATTTTTTTTTTCCCTCTCCCCTGCTGTTTCTTAAGACTTTATTTTCACTTTGTTGGTACAAGTGTTGTTTTGGTTTCTTAAATTATAGATGTTCTCCTGCTATGTTTAATGCTTTTGATAGTTATCTAACAGCCAGCTAAGCTTTTAAAACAATTGACTTGTAATTGTTTTATAAAAAATTAAGCAAAAAACAAGTGCTAGGGAAGATTTGTCTGGCTTTTTTTTTTCTTCCCTACCGAGTATTCTGAGAACGTACCAAGATTTTATTTCAGCACATTTTTTTTTTTAATTGCTGAAAAATGTTTGTCTTGTGATTAAAATATGGTAGAGGTGACTTGATTAAATTATGTAAGTAGCCAGTGCAGTAATCAAAGGATAAACAGATTTATTTTTAAATTTGATAGAGCAGGAACACGTAATCTTAGGTATTTATCTTGTTGGGTAGTAAATCTAGCCTTGTGACTATTAAGTGGTAGAAATTTTGAAATCCCAGTGCTAAATCCTCTGAAAACCTAGCAGATCTGGAGAGACTTCTGCCATGATTATGTTTCTTAAGTAAAGGCATCTCGTATGTTTTAACATAGACTTTTGTAAATCAGAAGAGTTTACTGGCAGTGGCTTTTGCAGTTTGATGTGTTTGTTTGCTGAATGTGTTTGTGCTGTTTGGCTCCTAATCAACAATTACTGTATGCCTTGCCTCCCTCCAGCCTGCTCCTCCCCTTGATGATATCAGGATGGTATCCTTTAGAAAGAGTTGGTAAACAAAACTTTTCTCCTACTATTACTCCTTACACAACCAAATTCAAAATAAAACGAAACAAAAGACTGACAAAGTCTAATTACAAGTGATGGGGTTTGTATTTTATTAACTCACAGCTCCTCGCCTTCTTGGTACCTCATTTACTTGAGTTGTTTTAGAACAGTCTTATATGCAGATGAGTATCTTCTGTTTGCAAGTGCCTCTGTTGTTTTGTTATTAGCTGTGCTTTCTCTTATTGATTATAACCGCAGAAAACCCTCTAAACTGGTACTTTTTAAAATAACTTGCAATACTTAAATATTTATTGAATATTTACATCATTATTAGAGAAGATAGAAATATTATATGACACCTCCAGAAGTGTTCTTGGATGATCTCCAGTGTGGCCTGGAAATTTCCTTCCTGCTGACATTCAATATGTGCTCAGAATATAATTGTGAGTGCAAAGTATGTGTTTACATTAATAGGGCAAGAGAGTAGGTTATATCAAAAAAGCCATTTTAAATATTTGGTTTTGAAGTGAGGTAGTTCCTATATATTGCAGGAAATAAACTTATGATAAATACAGTGAAAACGGAAATCTGTGTATTTAATGTCTTTTCTTCCAGTGATGAAATGCAGGCCACCCTCATACCAGCAGTAGATACGGTGTTTTCATTTTGGATTTTGAAAAAAAAGCATTTGTAATAAAAGTGCTTATGCTTCAGTAATTCTGTTACCTTGCCCTTAGTTCAACATCAGTTCTGTCAATATTTAGTCAATATTTAGTTTTTTTTTTTTAAAGAGTTCATGTCTCAGGTAAATGGCATCAGTAGCCCAGATATTTGCTACATGAAAATCCCACTGTAATGAGTGTGTTCTCAGAACACTATTGCCAATATTTAAGCAAGCATCTTTTACTTTTTTTATTCCATAACTCATGCAATGAGTATTACACTTTCTTGAAAAGAAAGCCTGAGATATTTTCCCTGGAGGAGTCCTTTTCCTCTTTTTTCCTCATAGTCTTAAATAGATTTTGAAAGCTCCGTGATTTTGTGTATTCTCTTTTATGCTCTGTTTAGATGTGCTAAATATGAAAATTACAAAAAAAAAAAAAAAAAAAAAAAAAAAAANAAAAAAAAAAAAAAAAAAAAAAAAAAAAAAAAAAAAAAAAAAAAAAAAAAAAAAAAAAAAAGCACTACAAAAAAGCACTACTGACTTTATCAAGCCCTGCACAGTAGTAAGGAGTCTTCCAGTTATCCTTAGCTATGCAGATGTTGCATGCTGCTCAGACAGCTCAGATCCCCAAGGATTACTGCAGTGCATTCCTTAAAATGGGAGAAGAAACAATGAACATCTGTAAAGAAAAAAAAAAAAAGGCAATTGGGAAGTGTTTACATAGCTTTTTTAAGGGCAGATCATTCTTGAGCAGTGATTTTAGGATGAGATAGCAGACTTCTTGATTGAGAGAAGTCTGAAGGATTTAGCATGCCTTTACTTCAGAATATTTTTTTAAGCTCTCCTGTGTCATTCTGTTCTGCAAGACTGAAGAAGAATAAACTGGAGGAACAGTGTTAGATGGGTTAAAAAACAGCCAGACTAAGGACCTTAATGGGTAGTAAGCAATAACTCAGTGTCTGGTTGGTGTCTGGTGAAAAGCAATGTACCCTGTGGGTGCAGTGCTGGATGTAATATTGATCAGTATCTCTTTCGACAGTGTGATTGCTGAGGCAGTCTATACCCTCAGATTGCAGAGGGTACAGAGGTCCAGAGAACACTAAATTAAGGGAGTGACACATGCTGAAGAAGATAGCTGTGCTACAGGGAGGCCTTGACTCTCTTGACGACTGGGCCATTAAAACTCCTGTAAAGCTAAAGTTAAAGAAATACTGCAAAGTTCTGCATGTTGGTGGAACAGCTACATGCATCAATACAGTGTTTGGATGGACCAGTGGATGTCAAATTGTGTATGAGCCAAAACTGTGCTCACATTGCAAATAAAGCCAAACCACATATTGGTCTACATTAGGAAGATGTTGAGAAGTGGAGAGAGTCTAGCAGAAGGCCCTTGAGATGACGAGTGCCAAGTGTGGACAGGCTGGTGGAGATGGGCCTGGGTATTATAAGTTAATAGTAGTCTATAGTTACTTAAAGGGTGGTTTACAAGGGTGATGCAGCTATGTGCACTTCAGTGTCTGTAGACAGTGTAACAAGGGGCAGTTGTCACAGGTGATCATTTGGGATCTTCATGTTGGGTGCTATGAATAAGAGGAGAGCAGGGAAGCAGTGGGACAAGTTACCCATTGGGATGGTCTAGTCTCTGATGGGGAGGTCCGCAAGTCACTTCTTCAGCAAGAGGCCAGGGAGCTGTCCCACGATGTCCCGTTAACTGCAGTGAGATCATGGCCCTGCAGCCTCACACGCATCTCCAGTTCCCCCTGTTTATTACCCGTGCTGCAGGCATTTACATAGAGGCATTTGAGTTGGGCTTCTAGTGTGCCTCTCATTCTATGGCCATGAGCTGGAGCACAGGAAGTTCCGCCTCCAGGTGAGGAGGAACTTCTTTACAGTTAGGGTGACAGAGCAGTGGAACAGGCTGCCCAGGGGGGTTGTGGAGTCTCCTTCTCTGGAGGTCTTCAAAACCTGCCTGGATGCAGCCCTGTGCCACATGCTCCAGGTGTGCCTGCTTGAGCAGGAAGGTTGGACTAGATGATCTCTAGAGGTCCCTTCCAACCTTGAATATTCTGTGATTCTGTGATTCTAGCTGGGGCAGCTGCAGC
The DNA here is from genome assembly GCA_013398315.1 of Nothoprocta pentlandii. Classification (NCBI taxonomy): domain Eukaryota; kingdom Metazoa; phylum Chordata; class Aves; order Tinamiformes; family Tinamidae; genus Nothoprocta; species Nothoprocta pentlandii. Next base: position 302,823 of record VZSG01000217.1, on the reverse strand, counting down.
CCGACTATGTGGACCTTCAGAAGTTCTCGTGTTTTGCCATTAAGCCTCCTGAGGCTTAGAGCACTCTTCACAGGCTGTGGCATTAGGCTGCTGTGAGTGGCATGGCAGGTCATTGGCATGGAAGCGGGATGAAAATTTCAAGGTCTCATTCTTTGAATAAGATCTTCAATACTGATATTTGAGAAGGAAAGATTATGTGGATTCTCTGCATCTTCAGAAAGCCAACTTCTTTTAAAACCACAGATAAAAATCTGATATTGTTACTCTTCTTATAATGTCAATATTAAGTCTCTGACACCTGTTTAAAGTGAGGTGGGTTTACTTAGTCAAAGGGCTCAGCATGGGTATTTAGGTCCCCGTGTAGGAGGCCGCTAATCTGCTTTAACCACTACAGCATTGGGCCCTTGGTTTGCAGAATATTGGTAAAATCCTCTGCGTGGCCATGTGGTCTGAAGAGGCAAAATGTTTAAAATGGGGAATGGCAATCTGCTTGCACCACAGGAATGACGCAACTGTATGGAGGAAATTGACCCTGTGTGATGAGTGCTGTTGGCAGCGGGGGTAGCCAGGCTTGCTCCATGTTTGTAAGTAGTGTGCATGGGGGCAAAGCCAATGCATCGAGGACAAATTTGGATGAATCTTGGTTTATATGTCTTGTTTGAATGGAAATACTCTGTTTCAGTAGTGCTAATGGCTTGCAGTAAGAGTGCTGTGCAGTGTTCTGTGGTGGGCCTACCCATTTAAATAGTCTTGTACAAAGAAAGTGGACAGATTTCTGTTCTGCCAACGTGAAACTTGAGAACTGGGGGAAATATGTCAACCAGACCATACAGGTAAAAGAACTAATTTAAGGTGTATGAAAAAAATACGAAGATGCTGATCCTTGCTGACAATAATCTAGAATGTAGTCTGATTCTAGGAAGAGCTGTCAAAGTTGCAAATTACTCAGATGAAGTGTCATAATACCAGTCTTGTTTTTTGCAGCTTCACATGACTGCACGTTCCCACATCATGGTGGGAATAGATCCAGCTGCATAATAGTAGACATATTCCCTTTACTTGTAGAAAAATAACTATCGAATAAAATAGGAATTTACCTGAACAGAAGAAAATAAGCGTTTTTCTTTTTTTTTTTTTCATGGTTGCTAACTCTTTATGAAAATAATTGTTATGGCAGTAGTGTTTCACAATAATTCTAGAAAAACAGATATTTTGCTGTCTCGTGTCTGAGTATAGTCAAGAAACACATGCAAATTAAGTTTGAGAAACTTGGTATGATATAAACCAGTAACATACTGGTTTGAATCCAAGGGAAGTTTGGACACAAACTCCCAATATGAGAATATGAAACAATATGAGAAACAACTTGCTTTAGTTTTCAATGGCACTTTTTGATTGACTGTATGGATAAGCCATTTTAATATTTATAAAGCCAGTTCAGACATAAAGCAGGATTGTGACCTTTTTGTACCTTTCAAAGGCTCATATATTCCACTGAGACAACTTACTTAGTAGTTGTATCTCAGATTTCGCTTAGTTTCTATTAATTAAAAATTTATGGTAGTTGTAAAATAAGTCTCTGGAATATGTGTTATAATAGTAATGTGAAGTTTTTGCAGTATTGTGTCTCTAAGAAGGTGAACAAGTATTTTTATTTATTGTAGGCTTTTTTAACTTTTTTTTTTTTCAAATATGTAATCCCTGTACTAAGAGGGAAAAAAACCCACCTTGATTGCACAGTTGTGATACTTATATAATCTTTGCAGTTAAAGCTTGTGGTCCTGTAGTATTGATGATCACAAATTAGACCACTAGCTATTGCCTGGTGTGGTGTTTTGCTGTTGAGGCTGTGGGCATTTTTTTTTTAATTAATATTAGCTTTTCATTAGCTTTCTATTTCTTCTCTTTGCACCAGAGTTGAAGATAGCTAAAGAAAGTGGACCAGAAGATAGGACTGGGTTAACGCTCACAATTTTACGGAAGGATAGGAAGAATAAGTCTGAACCTGAAACATTTTCCCAAATTTTTAATTTTAAACTTTAATTAAGTGCTACCATAAAAGCACTTATGAAAGCCCTAAAAATCCCTAATTTAATGCTACCATAAAATTAAATGAGTGCATAAAATTATAGTCCATTTTTACCATACATATCATTTTAGGTATGTGTTCCCTGTCTTTCCATCCTTTACATTCCTGTTGACATAATCCATATATCCAATTCAAATACATAAGTACTTGATTTTAACTTACTATTGTGTTGTCTGACATCATGGGGAGGATATATATACCACAGACAGGTACTTTAATTATTTACAACTTAGCATGCAGAGAAATACTCATATGGTCCCCATCAGTGAAGTATTCAAGGAAGGCACTTGAGTACTTCTAATTGCATCTTGTTCATGACGTAGTCAAACGAAAATGAGTGTGTTGGAGAGTCTGGTAAAAGAGTATTTTCTTACTATAGGAACAAAATCTCCACACATAACTGGTTTTATAGTACATGAAGAAAAAAAACACTTGCCTATTGTTTCTGTAGAAGTAGAAGCTACAATGTTCATTCTTTTCTTACTTCAAAGATCTTTCTTCTAAAACAAGAAAATGATTTTGTAGGCATAATTTATAGGAGTGATATATTGTGTAATTTGAAGTCTGTTACAGCTTGATTTCAGACACTTAAATATGCTTATGAATTTGCAAGGCTTTTGAGGAGTGAGTGAGCAAGAAAGCTGAGCTTGTAGATGAGTCAGATTGTTTTACGGAAATTTCTCTATGTTAAATTTATTTATGCATATTAAAAAATAGAAGCAAAAACTAAGAAAGACTTCAAATAAAACAGCAATCTCAATTTCACTGCAAACAAGCTGTGCATATTCAGTATGTTACTGGAAAATATTAATTAGTTGGAGTGAGATTATCACAACTATCGCAAAAGCTTGTGCTTCAGATTTCTTAAGGATCACACACATTGAGTTAGGTTTATTATTTATTTTTAAATGAAAAAAAATTGATTCCCCCCGCCATTTAATTTTCTGATGCTGTTTAGATATAAAGCACATCAATATCGTCCCTAGTTGGATGTTGTAAGCCCCAGCTGTTCCTTCGTTAATTACAGGTAGGGGATTCAGTTTATTTACAGTGGCAAAGTTTTGCAGGTTATTGGATGATTTATGCTGAGCAATGTGGTCACACAGGAAACTCTGGAGCGTGTTACAGACTTTTGTCCCCTTTCCTGCTGCCTTTTGCAGAAGCAGCGGTTCTTCATGACATAATGGAAGTGTATAGATATATCACATTGGGATATAAATTACCTTCTCTTAAGTGGCCAATTCTTATCTTTTCAGCTATTTCACTTAAACATTAAGAATTCAAGTGATTTTAAAGATTCTACCAAAGCCACAAATCAATATTGCCTGTTTGGAGGATGCTTGTGTGAGCTGCCCAGTGAGTCTGATCACTTCCAGCTACCTGAATACACACAAAAGTATGTTAGCCTAAAAGGCCATTTAGAAGCCATTTTTGCCTATTAGAAATCCCTTTCTGTTTAAAAGCAGCTCAGTTACTGTGAGATATTCTGGCCTATGCTGTTCTCTCTGCTGTGTCATATAGATATACATAATAGAAATGCAGAAATTACCATCTCCAATAACGTTTATGTAGATTGTATTAGAACAGAAGATGAAAAACCCTACTGAAACAGTAAAGGGACAGTAAAAATTTAAGGGACTTCTCTCGCTTATTGCAGGTTGCCTCTCTTCGTATATAAGTCAATTAAAAAGAATTCCTCCACAGGAATTCTCTAGATTCCTCTAGAAAGATCTCTAGATTCCTCTAGGAATCTCTTCTCTAGAGATTCCTCTAGAAAGAAGAAAATGTCTGTGTAGTGAACCATGGCCAGAAAAGAAGGGCAGAACTTCTAATATAAGACATTTTATCTTAGCTTATTTTTACATCTATATGTTTCATATGAAATCACAAACCTTTCCAAGAGAGAGATATATACAGAAGCTTTTTATTTAAAAAATAAAAATAAAAGTTTGGTCTTGATTAGCCAAGCTATTTCAAGCTCAAGCTTTTTACAAGTGTGTAGTGTACAGTATTTGCTGGAACTGTAAACCTAGAGTACTGCAGGTCTCTGCATCTCAAAGGTACTTGAGTTAAATTTCCATCATTTATTTCTATGTTCATCTACCAGTGTAAATGTACAACTCAATAGTTGTGCTTCAGATTGATTGTGGCAGGAGAGTATTCTCAAATGGCTGGAACTATCACTTCAAAAATCATCATTTTCAAACATCTAAAAATTTACTTTATTTCTACTTCTGAGTTCTCTTCATGTGCAGACTGGAGCTACATTACAAAAGGAAAGGGAAAAAAAAAGAAAAAAGCTTTTGAGTGAGCTTGTAAGAAAACATTATTCAGAAGAATTCAGAAACATAAAAATACATTCTTCCATTACTTTGTGTGCAAGCTAATCTTAAAAGTATTTGACAAGGTTAGGATTTTTTTTTTTCTTGCTTTTTTAGCTGTGTTCCTAGCAGCACTTAAAACTATGCAACCTCAGAGGAGAAAACTGTGATTAATCGCACTCTCCTTAGGAGGAGCGTAGGATGCTCTTTCTACCAGGCTGACAACGTGGCATCTGGTGCAGTGTTAGTGGACCATAGTTCAGCTGTATGTTCTTAACCAATTAGGTATCATCTTCTGTACTGATGAATTACTTATTTCAGTCATCTGTGTTCAGAGTATCTTTCAGAGAGGAAGTTAATCCATAAAGACCCTGGACTGCATGTAACTATTAAAAGATTTTGAAAAGTCACAGGCTAGCATGAGTGCCTAGGAGAGAAAAGGCTTGAGCAACTTCCAGGTTGCAAGTGTGGTTATACTCATTTGCATCATCTTCAACATAATACACAGATTAAATGTGTATAAACATTTTCAACTGTCCTGTGGAGTCAGATTCATTTTAATGCTGCTATTTTTTTTCAACAATGCAATATGTTAAGGTGTATATTTATCACTGCATTTCAGCATGCATGCTTAAGAATTGCTCTCCTCTAATTGTTTTGCTAGCTAAGCTGGTAAGAGGTAGCCATCCTTGAAAATTCTCAGAAGGATCCTCTAATCCTCATCCTTTGCAATTTCTCATAAGGCAGTAATATTTATTACTTTGTGTATTCTTTTTTTGTCATGTTCTATATTACTTTATAGAAGTTGTCCTTAATGCACCTCATAATCTTTTAAATGATTGCTTCTGCTACAATTAATAATTTAAAAAAGGGCTGCTTGCAGAAATACAAACTACTTTGATTTCCAGATACATCTTTCCATATGGGTATTGACTTCTCCTAGTTCAGGCCAAAACCAAAAAGTTGTATGTTGATGACTTTACTTAACATTATTATACTGAACAAAAATCAAGAGTAAGCATCAGGATAAGCCTAGATTCTTTGCTGTTTGGTATAATCGGCAGTACTTTATGCACAGCCTACTTTTTGGTTATTTGTCATTATCTGGGGTTTGTCATTATTGTGGATGTTCAAATGAACAGTTGTGTAAGAAAAAGAAATGAAGAATTTGCAAAAAAAATTACTGTATGTTTATCTTTTTCTCCATGCCCAGTATCTGCTGCCTCTTGATGAAATGGTGATAAAGACGGTGTGCAGTTTTAGACAAACAATTCACAGCTTTTGCAATAGGAAGAATATTGTTGGAGCACTTGGTACTTGGGCTGGTTTACAATGAAGAATATTCAAAACCTGAGATAATTGTTTAGTAGTTAGCTCAGTTTTCCTGTTGTTTTAGATATGAAGGAAGCAGGAAAACAGCTTGTGAAACTTCAAGATAAAATAACGTTAAGTCAAAATATTTAGCAGAAAATTAGAATGTCTGGTTTTTTATCACAAAGTATTTAACCATCTTTTTTCTCACTTCATATACATGGTACTTTTTAACATAGTGGAATGTTTGTGTTAAGATTTCTCGGTGTTTCTGTTACAAACTAAATGAGTAGGTATCTTAAGGTATGCCTAATGTCATCTACACATGTACATCTTTTAATGGCTAAATATTGCTTTAAATTTCATCCTAGGTCTAAGTCTCTTAATCTCACTGAAGCCAAGACAGTCATAACGCTGCTCTGACTGACTTATGTTAAGGAATTTCTTTGAAGTATGTAACCAAAAAAAAAAAAGAAAAAAAACCCCACCTCATCAAAATACACATACTGCGGGAAAACAAAACAAAAAAAAAGTCTTAGCTCTTTTTCCACGGAAAAGATAGGGAGATATATTTAGAGGGAGATATATTTATAGATAATTATAGAAATAGATATAGATATGTATTTGTGTTTTTTTCTTTTTTATGTTTTGGGTTTTTTTTTTGTTTTCTCCTTTAGAGTAGCCTTTGGTTTCCTTTGGTGTCACCTTGTTATTTCAGAGAATGAAGACAATAACAGTGCATTACACTGATGAATTTTTGAGGATTTTTTTTTGATAGTATAGTCTGACTCACGTACATTTTTGGCAAAACAAATTCTGTTATAATAGCTTTGAAAGATGTTATCTGCTACTGTAGAACAGTTTGTGTGGCTCTGCTGTTTGAGTATGGTTTTTTGGAGGTGAGTGCTACAGAATTCTTTCTTTTGCACAGATTCTTCTCACCCTCTGCTCTTCTGAATTTTTCATTTAAAACATAATTTTAGAAGAAGTATATATAAGGAAGATGAATATTCATGACAAATTCTTTATGAGTTGGTAAGACTGAAATTTTAAAGATCTATTGAAAAGTGTGTCCAGTTGCCTTTTTTTTAAAGGGAGGAAGAAAAAATATCCTGGTAAATCTTGATAGATCCTGAAATATAATTGTCATGAAAAGACGTCTACTCAGTTTATTTTCAAGGACTGAGATTGAACTGTTTAACTGAACTTGGCAGTTAATGCTTGGACTACAGAGGTCTGCAGAGCTGACTGGTGTTGAATCATACATAGCGGAATACTTACAGTCCTTTTATAATCTATCTTATAATATTATTTAATATTGTTAATTAATATTATTAAAATATATCTCAGGTGTATCAATATGTTTAATCATACCATAGATTTGTGTTTTTACTTGCTATCAATGTGTTGAAGAATTATGTGGAGTTTGAGCCTCTTCTTAAGACAAGTCTTATTTTTTTTTCCTCTGGGTCTAAAATTTGGAATTCTGCAAATATTCACTAACAGCAAAGATACTGTTTCAGTGTTTCTTGCAGTAATCTGGGCTGGAAATACTTACAGATTTGTGAGAATTTTCTATTAAGTGATAGACTTCCAAAGGAGGAAAGACAATCTTTCAAAACGGTGAAAATGTTATTTTATAACTCAACTTATGCTCACTTTCATTCTTCTCCTTACTGTCAAATCCCCTGTTCTCTTTCTAGTAAGTGTCAAACTTAATGATATGACAACTGATACAAATAATTAATACTGCTCACCTGCATTTGGAGGTAGTTGTGAGATGCTTATGAGAAGAAATCTGGGCATGTGATTACCATAAGCACATGTGCAAAAGGCATGACTCTCACATTTCTAGTACTTCTTTTAGAAAATCCTGCTGTTTAATTGACCACAATGGCAGGTTCAAAATAATCCAAATTAATGTATTTTTAATTAAGTGCATACTCAGGTTGTGAGTAATGATGTGCTTGTCTTGCCATATTTCTTTCCTCCAAGGTGACTCTAGATGTTGTGCCGCATCCACGTAACCCAGGGCAGTGCAAAGGAGTGATGAGGTTGTTGAAATCTAACTTCTGTGGTTTTTATACTGACCAGTGGTTTTCAGTTTGGATTACTTACAGGTATCAAGCTCTTTTTTTTAGTTTTTAATTTTAGTTTTGCTTATTCTTATGAATTGGCAGAAGGTAGAATAGCAGATGTGATCCATGCATGATTGAATGATTCCATGTCCAACAGCTAGTGGTTATGTATATATGTATGTATATATGTCTCTCCCCTTGCTAGCTGGAGTAGATGTGCACTGAAGGCAAAAGTCTTCACTGAGGTTCCCATGCTACATCTGCACGGCAGTCAGTAGTAGATTGGCCTGGTTGACTGTGGTTGTGCTTGCTGTATCTTTTTTTCTTTTTTTTTTTTTTTCAGCACTGTCATTGAAAAATACTGTCCAATTTTAATCTTTCCTAGAGTATAATGAACAGTACAGATATTATTCTCTTTCTTCCTCCACTTTCAGACAGATGATAATATTCAGATGCTTCGTTTTTTTGTGTGTTTCTCTGAACTATCCTGTCTCCTGTCTCTGATTATCTGTTTTGCTGTCAGTCTGCATTGGTCCAACTGCAGATTCCTATCATAAACAAAGCCCAATCTGCATTTCCTCTGATAACTGCAGACACAACCTGCCTATTGTCTGAACTTACGACCTGCATTCAGCTTTGGTGGAAAACAGTTCAGTGATTCTCCTGGCAGTTCAAGTGCCCTTAATTTTGTGAAATACAGCTTGCTTTGCTAACTCAGTGCCAGAAGTTTCATAGAATGTAGAGAACTAGAATAGGATGGAAAGCTTCAGCAAGAAGATTTCAGAAGCTAAGGAAAGATGGACATTCTGTTCAGTTACAAAGAAAAAGTCAGACTAGTCTTGCATACCTGTTTCTCAGGACCATACAGAGGTATTAAGCGAAGTGAAAATAATGACTGAAGATTTGCCAGAATTAGCCTGGGAAAAATTGTCTGGGGAACAGCAGCTGTGTAGTTAGACGCAGCTAACGGACACACATCAGTAGATATTTTTATATATATTTTTGAGTTAAGCAGGTAGTAAAATGAGGAGATATGTATATTCATTTAGATGAATACCAGGTGTGAAAGAATTGCCCACATGCTCTCTATTAAGTGTACCTAGCAGCCTTTGAAAGAGCACTTCAGACCTTGGCAGTGTAGTCACACTTGTCGGAAATAGTCGTTTGCTAAACTGCTCTACATACTCAACCATATTTTTAGTTACATGCTCTGTTCTTTCCTTTGCTTGATTCTGTAATGCTGAAGGAAAGAAAATCCATATTTGCATCAATGGGAGCATATAATAGATTTAGAAACTTCTGTTACTCTTTTGAGAGGGCTTAAAGTCACTCTGTGAGTAGACTACATGTAATATCTGCCAAGTATTTAAACATACCTCTGGCAGAAAAGTTAAGGTACTAGCTTAATTTCAAGTCAGTATCTCCTGTTGTGTAATGCTCAATATTAAGTGCTTGGAGCAGATAGTCAGCTGACAGTTTTAGGTCATTGAATTTTATGGGGAAGCAGCTTACAGAGGAGGTTCTCAGCCTGCTTGCCCTTATCTGTGGTCTTTATTGACGCAGTAAGTTTTCGTTCAGACTGAAGACAGTTTTCTAAGCACCAATACCAAAGGGTTGTGTTGAAGTAGTCCTCTATCTGTCACTTTTCATTAAATCTGTTCACATCAATTTAAATAGTGAACCAGTGATCTTCAAAGAAAGAAGTACGAATTTGGAAGACTTCACAATCAATGTGGACTTTTTTTTTTTAATTTTCATGAGAAATCTACTGATGAAATATCCTGTATCAGATAGCTCATGGATTTAATGAAATAAACCAACTAAAACTTTCACTGAAACTCATGCTGAGCAATCAAGAATATGTAGAGAGGGTATCAAAATTTCAGAGAAAGTTTTTTGAAAACTTCATGTACTATGCATGTGACAAGTGTGCTTTTACTGAAACATCGCAAATGTAGTATGGTTTGCATATTTTTCCAATTTCTCATCTTTTGATATTTTCCTGATAGCATCCTGTGTAGTTGTGCTCATACTCTTCAAGGTGGCACAACATTCTCTATTCTGTTGTGTCTCTGTCTTAACCTGCTAGCTTGCTCAGTTTCTGGAGAACCTTGAGATAACAACTTTATTCCTGCCTGTTCCATTTTTGTGGGATCCTGCTTCCTCTTCCCACTTCTTCCTCCTCTCTACTCTCCCCAGTTATTTTCCCCACAATATGAACTTCCATGAACTGACTTTCTGCTATAACTTCTTTCAGATCTGTGTGAATAATCTCTTTTTATTCCCATTCATCTGAGTACAGCAAAACATCTATTTTACTTCAGCAAATGCAACCAGAATTGGGTCTCATGTGGCTGCACTCTGCTGATCACCTCTCCTTATGGACAGATGGTATCTGGCCGTAGCCTTGACGCTGGCTTCTGCTGTGAGACGTGTTTTTGTGATATGCTGCCAAAAACATTACAAATCTATTAATCCATCAAAATTTCCTCCCCTCAGAAACAGAAGGTTGACCAAAGACATATCTGTAATTCACAGGGGCATATTTTTTTTTAGTTGTCTGCATCAGTGTGGTCTTGTATATCTTCAGAGAGGGCTTTCTTATTGTATATGCCGAGAAAGCAGCCATTCTTTCTGAAATGCTGCTGATAGTACATGACTGAAATCGAAATCACTTTAGGAGGATTTTGTCTTAAATTTATTATCTTATGACACTTGGCATGTGCTTTGCTACCTATTTCTAGTCTTTAGTTGACCTAAAATTCTTCCATTTATTAGGGTAAGCTGAATGTATTCAGAGCTCCTCAGCAAAGACAAACTGTCTGTCATTAAGACAGAATTGCACTGCAGACCTCTAAGCCTTTATCTGCATCTCATCAAATGACTTATGATTTTGTAGAGTGGCTGTTGATACAAGAGAACACTGCATGAATAAAAACTGTGATTCAAAGACGAGCTGTATTCAAACCTGGTTTTGTCCCCAGCATTATTTGTTTTACCTGTTAGGTTTAATTAAAATGAATGTTTTGTTACTATAAAGACTTAGTGGTTCACACCAAAAATTGTCATTTGTATGTGGATCCCCTTTAAATTTAATGTATTGTCAAGTCATTTATCTAAAATTCTGTGCTGAAGGCTTATGTATGATAGTGAGAGAAGTATCAGAGTTCTGAATAAAATTTGACAGAAATAGAGGATCCCTGTTAATGTACAGCTCTTCCTAAGTTGTAAATGATGCTAGCAGGCTGTTAGAAAGTGTCGCTGTGAGCTATGCAGTAGTCTGTTACTGTGTTGTAAAGGCATGCTGTTCGGGTTATAATTACAGCTTTTATGAAGATGTGTCAATGAGTATGCTGTGCCTTGTTAACCACATCATTTATGAGGAATATACTGCTTTATACTTGCCGTGGTTATATAGCTAAACGTGGTTATGGCTGCATGATTTAAAAAAGGGAACAAGGTGTATTTTTGACAATCTAATAATAAAATCACTGGAAAATGAAATGAAAATAAATTTACCATAAGCAACTAAAATTTGGAGGAACTGTTTGCTGGTGTGGTCACCAAGCTACACCCATCTTTTTAAAGACTCAAAACTTTTGGCATGGCATAAAGAGAGAGAGAGGCTAAAGATCTAAAGTAGGGGCAGAGGTAACTGGGTATAGATGGAAGGCATTAATAAGTAAATACTTGGAGCCCTGACGTGCGCCTGCTTTCTCCCTGGATGTATGTCAGGAGGGGATTGGAGGACATACGATATGGTATAGTTTGCAAGAGTAAACAAGAAATGAACTGAATTTAAATCCTAGACAAACTTGGTCTCTTGACAAGAAAAAATGAGGCAGCCATGTCATCTACTAAAGAGCAGTAAAATCTTTAGTTTGACATAACTAAAATCACTAGTGATGTCAAAAGATAGGGTGAGTTGAATGAATAGTTAGGTAACTTGGTGAATAGTTGGGTGATACACTACCTTAATGATAGGATCATAGAAATATTAAGGTTGGAAGGGACCTTTAGAGGTCATCTAGTCTAACCCCCTTGCACATGCAGGGACACCCAGAGCATCCAGGCATCCAGGACGGCATCCAGGTGGGTTTGGAAGATCTCCAGAGAAGGAGACTCCACAACTTGTCTGGGCAGCCTGTGCCAGGGCTCTGTCACCTTCACTGTTAAGAATTTTTTCCTTAAGTTCCTGTGGATAAAGGATTTATCCACATAAAAAATTAGGAGTTAATGTTTTGGAAGAAACAAAATAATGAAAATATCTCTTGAGTTCAATCTTTTCTTAAAAAGAAAATTTTTTGCACTTGATCTGTGCAGTGTCATAGATTGTAGTGTGTGTGTGTGTGGTCAAAATGCATCCATTAATACTGGGAAGAGCAAATGTCGGCATAGCATGTTGGGAATGGGGCCCACTAACACTGATGTTCTCTGCAGCACACAAGTTACCTCTCTTTGAAACAGGGTTTGGGGAAAACCCTGAAAAACTAGTGGAGAACTCTTGAGAAAAAGTTAGAGAGATTTCATGCCTTAAGCATGTTGTTGCTTAATGGCCTTGTCTTTTCTGGGAAATATATTTTTGACTCATTTCAGTTCATTTATAAAAGTTGTTAAACTGATAACTGGGCTTGCAGATTTTAGTATTTGTGGTAATGAATGAGAAGGAAAAAATCCCTCTTGGCTTGAAGGCTAGTCCAAATTTGCAGTATTGCCAGTTAGGAAGATTTCTGTCCACCACCTGAGTAATTTTATGTGCAATCTGTCATGCACAATTACCCCCATATGACTCTCTCTTTTTTTCTTTTTTTTTTTAAATAGAATCTTCCTTCGAAACTGAGTCACTCTTAAAGATGACTTATTTCCATGGCATATATGTTTTACACAATTGCAGGATAATTCTTATTTCTGTCTAATCATTGTTACTCAGATTTATATGTTCTTTGTCTGGTAAAGCTAATACTGGATTTAGAAATCAGTTCTGGAATAAGGCTAGCTTTGTTTTGATTTCACAGAAATTATTTCAGTGAGTAGAATGGTATGATTTCTAGAGCTTTCATTAGGATGTACCTCTTACTCATATCCACATGTTTAAAAAAAAGTAAAAAAAAAAAAAGCAAGTGATTGATAAATATCTTTGTGGGGAGGATAGCTGTCAGGAACTTGGTGAAAAGCATCACTGGATCACAAACTGAAAACAAAAGCTATATGAAATCCTGTTAAAAATACAACTGAAAACAATGCCAAGAAAGAAGAAAGGCAAAGCATTGGAACCTACCCATATACATATATATTTGTTATTAGAGAATATTTAAATGTGTATGTATATTATATTTTTACATCTACATACAGCAAATTAAGATGCTTGTAAAATTTTACGGTTGGATGTTGTGCCAAAAATCATATGAAGAAGCTACTTTTTTTTCAAGTACTGTTACAATTGTAATATCCTCTTTGGTCTGAAGTGTTCATTACGGGCTTGAAATCAATACTGCTGGCTTGATTACAGTGAGTCTAAAGGCACTGACCTTCACCCCAGCAATATCCTTCCAAAGCACAGTAAAGCTGTTTTGTGGAGCTGACAGGACACGTTCTTCCATATTTTGAGAGAGCACAAAGGGGTAATAGTATAGTACAGTACAGAGAGATTAGTCCCTTTAGCAGTTGGTTTTGTTTCCATTCTGTTTCAGCAAAGGCTGAAGTCCTGTGGTCCGCGGAGAGTTAGTGATTCGTTTGCATTTGTTAATTGGGACCTTGAAGATGGTGCCTTGGCGCCTACTTGTTTGTAGGGTGATGGGAGTAGTGCCCAAATTGCTGCAGCCTGGTGAGGAGATGGATGAGCTGATCACGGAAATCTGCCAGCAGTGTGGAGGTCATCTCCATCAGGGCCTGGCAGTTCTTCTGTCAGAGCTCTCCTGGAGTGCTCTAGCATGAGGATCTGCAATAACTTTGAAATTAAGCTGCCTTTCTCTAACTGTGAGCTGTTCCCAGGCTTTCCGTCCACTTCAGTGTTTGGAAGTTTGTGACCCTTAAACATCAGAATATATGTGATCAGAAAGTTAGCAACCCCCTCTCCCTCTCCCTCCCAATACCATGCTGACATTGGAAATAAAAATATTTTGATCAAATATGACTAGAGGAAATGGCCACGAACTGAAGCACCAAAAGTTCCACAGGAACTTAAGGACAAATCTTTGACAGTGATGCCCAGGGAGGCTGTGGAGTCTCCTTCTCTGGAGACCTTCCAAACCTACCTGGATGCCGCCCGGTGCCCCGTACTCTGGGTGTCCCTGCTGGAGCAGGGGGGTTGGACTGGATGATCTCTAGAGGTCCCTTCCAACCTCAACCATTCTGTGATTCTGTGAAATTCTCATCTGTTTCAAGCAAGTCTGAATTTGGTCATTTTAAGTACCCGTGGGAAACTGGAATAACATATTTTGCCTGCCTGCAGTTGGAGTCAATGATTGTAAATTGACTAGACACTGTTTTTCCTAGGAACACTGATTGTCCTGGATTTAATTTCCACCTAGTGCGAGGTGTATCTATATCGTAATTTGTTTTATATTATATGACAGTAATGTTAAGTATGTGACTAACTAGCCACATTTTCTATGCAACGAGTCTTTGACAGTTTTGCTTTATATTGTGCAAAAATCCTGCACATAATTTCACTCCTCCTTTTTTTTTTTTATTAATAAACTCTTAAAAAGCTAGAATTCTGCTCTCCACAGGAGTGTCAAGATGTCATACAGAGAAGTTCATTCAGAATTAGGAATGTTTTTCTTTTAAGGTGACCACACAAAGTTTATATAAACTGTTGATTTAGAGTATACACAAGCCAAGGCAAATAACCGTTTTTAACAGTTTTCTATCAGAACTTATCACTTCTTCATATGTAGTGCACTAAACTGCAGGCTTTAAGCTAACTGCATTGTAACACATGAAATGTAATGTGTTAAGTGTAACTGTGTATAATGAGTCTGCCTCAAGGAAAAGATCTGGCTGAGCAATAAGCTAATAGTCATAACCAGTAAGTCAACAACTTTCATGTACGACAGGCGAGAAATTGAATGGCAAGAACTGACTGACACTGAGAAAAAGGTACTTGTGTTACAGACACTTCAGCAGATCTATCCTGGCATATCAATACAAGAGCAGAGCATGGCTGAAAAGTGTTTAAAATTGTTCAGTGTGTCAAGGGCGGGCATACGTGTTCTCATTCAAGCAGCTTGGCCACAGATACACGACTTACAGGGAGTAAAACCTGTGTGGATTTCTTTTTCTGAGTGAGTTCCCATCGGTTTCACTAAACTAATTGAGCTAGTAGGAGAAACACCTTCCTCCATTCTTAATCAGGACATTGCAAAGTTTCAGTCTCTCAGTTTCAGCAAAACTTTGTGTTTGGAAAATCCTGTCAGTTTAACGTAAAAATACTTAAAATGTGCCAAAATTTTTTCAATGAAACAAGGTATAAGTCAGTCTGGAGCTTACTTCCCTTGGTTTGTGGCTTGCACGGCAACCCAGAACTTCCATTGATCCCATAGCCTTTGGTCAGGTATAGTGCTTGTTATGAAAAATACTGCGGAGACTTTTATTGGAGTGAAAAAAAGTGTATGTTTGTTGTATTTTAAATATGCTGTAGCTTCTAGCTGGGCCAAAATCGTGAAATCCTTCAGCCACCTAATGATTGTGAATAGGCAGCAAAAACTGGTAGGACTAAAACAAGAAAAAAAATTATTGTGGCTAGGAAATGGAATGGATACTAAAACATAATCGTTACATAATAAAATAAATAGATACCTCTCTGCTTTGACAAGTGTGGGAGGGAGTGACTATTAACCATAACTTGAGGAATAAATGGCAGCTAAAAAGTGAACAAAGTCCAAAAATCAGTTAGAGCATAACAACTCTTTATGGAGAATTTTCATTATGAAACATGAAGGAGGAGAAAATACTGTCCCTGTCTACTGCATAGGCAGTACTGCTCAGCTTGGAATGAAGAATATAGAGAGAGTACCTGGGATGTAATATTTGATTTTGTCGTCTTTGATGTTTCCAGAAATAGGGCAGTTGAGTATCTAGCTTAAAAGCAGTGGGACTTCTCAGCATGGTGTGTGTGGAAGTGTGGAAACCCATGGCTATGAGAGCAGGAGGTCAAGAACCTGGGGAAAAAAAAAAAAGGTAATTTCTAGGGATGATTAACATCTTCAGTTACATTAAGGGTAATTTTAAAAATGACTCATGACTAATCGTTCATGGCATAAGTGGCTTTGATTGCTGAAGGCAATGAAAATGTTTCCTTTATCCTCACGTGTTTTGTGGTCTTCCTCTAAAGTGTCATATGTATCCAAATGGAAGGCAGAATACTGAATTAAATGAATCATAGGTCTGTTTATGGCAATTCTTACAATCTCAAATTCCTGATGGGCTGTGTTAATCTGATATGTGTTTGTACTAACCTAGTGATGTTCACCGAATGGCATTTGAAGCATATGAAAGCCTGCCTGTCCCAAACCTTCTCTAAATTAACGAGAGGCTTTGGAGCGGTGTGTTGACAAATGGATTTTAAGGATAAAAATAAAAAAGCCTGAAGCTAGTAACAATGAAATAATTCACTTTTTGTGTTCCAAATAAATACATGAAAAGGACAGTGAACACACCAGCTATTTAAGTGATAAAGAAAAATGTTGAAGTGCTGCTGTCTGTACAGTCTGTGCTTCACTGTTTTCATCTATGTGTACGTAAGGGCAATGTCTTACAAAACACCGTATCTACAATAATTTTTTATTTTCGTTTTCTCTTTTCCTTTCTATTCCTTTCTAATACTAGTGTAAATGAGCTTTTATTGATATAAATGGCTTACACAAAAACAGGTTGAAAAATGGCATATCCATCAGAGTATGAACTTAATTCTTTGGCTCTAACTCCTGTTAGTCTGCACAGTTGCTTGTAGAAAGGCTGCTGGGTTGGTTTCTGTGACTCACAGATCTGGATTAGTATTTTAGGCTTCTGAAACAAATCTGCGGTTTCCTAAGGGCAAAAGCTGGGTATATTTCATATTTGATAGAACTTGGAGAATTTAATGGTTTCTCTCAGTGATGTCAGAGTGAAAACAGAGGTAAAATGCTTGAGACACATGCAAAATATGAGACAGTCCCTTGTTGGTTGTTTGTCAGGAGTGCAGCAAAGAGAAACCTTTATCCTAAGCTCTTCTGAAACTGTTTTGGAAATTTAAAATATATCCTTAGCCAGGCTGCTACTTTATTTTTCTTTACAAGACCAGAAAGAACTTCTTTGAAGTTGTTTCTCACTTTCCTGTTGCATTTTACCACTGGGAGGCTGGTGCAGCAGAACCGGAAGAGGAAACTTTGGGAAAGAAAGAGCGAGTCCTTGCAAAGGTGGAGGTGCATTTCCCTATTCAGACCTCTGTTACTCCTATTACCCTCCTGCAATAGTCCACTAATGCCTATAATCTCAAGGGCTATTTGAATTTTCTTGAGTTTCTAAAAGCTTTTTTTCCCCCACTGAGCTCTGGTTCTTCTTAAGCATCATGGAAGTGCTGGGTTTCCAAACTATTATGGAGCCTATGGAAAAAAAATGCTCCCGCTTCAAAACCTGACAAGCTGGTAGGTACATGGCAGGTATTTTCTATCAGTGCCAAAATAGACAGGTTGAACAATACTTGAAATTGGAAAACTTGCATTAAACTTTGCATTAGAAAAGCAATTGTAATTCTGTGAGTAATATCCAGTGCTTGTAAGAGAAGTAGGTGCAGATCGGGGATTTTACTGCCTTATATCCCAATAAGAGAGGGGGAAATTGGGCTCTTCCTGAGGCGAGACGTTCCTTTAGAAAAAGTTGCCAAAAATGTTAGTCCGCTTGTCCGCAGATTGAGTTTTAGAGAGGCTGTTTTGTACTACTGGTGTTTTAGTTAAGGGCTCTGCAAGTTCGTCCATGTAGCAGTTAAATGATTGTTATTTTAAACCACAAGATTATCCTAAGGTGTTTTAGCACTGACTTTAGGTGGGCAGGTAATTCTGTATGTCTGGAAAGAGATGCCAGCCCTGCATTACCCTCAGTCTTTTGCTATGGACTTACCTCTTTTTTTTTTTTTTTTTTCCTGCTCCTGTGGACTGTGGAAGGAAGCAAGTTAATCTTTTGCAAACGTCCCTTGCTCTCGTCCTCAGGAGAGCGACTTACTACTTAATTAAACGAGCATGTCTCAACAAATCTATCTTTCTGAATGTCTGTGGCTGTTGTCCACTGTTTACTGTTAGTTTGGTATTTATCAAGAAGATTGGGATATGACTAAAATGTGCTCAATGGGAGGACAGTTTCTGTAAAGAAAATACATTAGAGGATAAAAAATGAGTATGTTTGTTTTATTGTTGAGTTGCAAGGGCCTAATCATTGCCTTGTCACCTGTAGCAAAATTAAGACATATTAATAACAAGTAGCAGGCTTTCAGCAGGCTTTTGATGAGTAAATTATCTTGAAGAGGAGAGAAATGATGATGTTATTTTGAAATAATCTTGTTTAGCAGTGATTTATTGCAATATTGTGTGGCTGTGTGTGCTGCTTGAACTCCTTAAAATGCTACCGTAAGTTATGTCTATTAAATTCTGACCAACTACAGAGGAAGTAACAGAATGAGTAGCAATATTCGACATTACAGAGCCTGGATATTCCAATCGAGATGACAGAAGGATTCCATTTCTAAGCAAAGGCATGTATGCATGCTGATCTGATTAAAGATGGAGTTGTTGCAGTCATCAAGAGCCATTAGGAAGATGACTTTATATGTCATTTTTATTTAAAGTATTGCAGAGTAGTCCACTTTAATGAGTAGATACATAAGGCAGAAGTATTAATAGCCCTGCATTAGTATAAAGTAAGTCCTGGATAATATATCATGAAAAGAACAATATGGCACTTATTTGTGACACTGGAGTTCATATACAAAGAACAATTAAACAGGTGTGTTTGTGTGTTTAATTTTTTTTAGTGTCACTTAGGCTGCAAAGGACACTTTAGAACAGTAGTTAAGTAAAAAAAAAGATTATTAGAAAACTACCTTCTTTTACAACTATGGTGTTCATGATTTACTATTTTGCTTTTAGAGTAACACTTCTGAACTTAGTTTCACTATTGTTGCTATGAAGCAACCCCAGTTTCCAGGGCTTGGATCTTGTTTGTGATAGAAAAACAATGAATATTTGACAGTGATATGATTTATAAAACCTCAGGATTTATACAGGGAACTTTAGAATCAGGTGCATTGAAATTTTTAGATTGACTATGTATGGGTATGATTAGGTTTCAGGCTTATGTGCTGCTATTAGAAGCTGAAGGCTTTCAGCCACAAATGCCAATCAACCACAACTTCTCTGGCTTTTAACTGGAATTATGTGTGCTCAATGGCCTGTAAATCGATTCTAAATCCATTGTAATCTAGGATGTAGGACTATCTAATCCCTTACGTATTTTTTTTTCAGGAAAAGCATCAATTAAAGATCTGTAAACCATAGGGAATTGCTAAGCAAATCCCAGTATTAATCGCATGAATCATCTGTGTGGCACTCGCCATGCTTGCAGTGCAGATTTGCTGCAACAGTTGGCCACCCACAGAAGCAGAATTGCTTTTGTAAGGCTGCTTCACAACTAGCCTACCAGCATATACCAAATCACATAGTTTCTTTTTTTTCCTTTTTTTTGGTAGTCTCTTATGAAATTAGAGACTCTTATCTTATACAGTAGCTTCCAGATAGTGTACTCATAAAAACACAAGGTTAGTAATGATAGATGAAAAATTGGAATTTGTTGTGTACTAATCCAAAATCTTCTGTTAACACATACTGTCCGCTTGGGCTTGAGTTGATAAGTTTATTAAGCAAAATAGATGGGATATCAGAACCTGACTTGATTTTTTTTTTTAATTGCAATACTTATTTTTGATTTCATGGTGGTGAATAGTGAGAAGTCAGTGTTTTTAAACAAATCTGTTCTGAATTAGGCAAATCTATGAATTAAATGAAGGAATAAATACATTATTTGCTATGTGATTTTTCTTATCTTCTCCGACCATAATTACACTTCAAGGAGTCAATCCTGAAAATTAGAATTTATTTCATAGCTGTGAGTTACCTATTTGCCTCGTGTGTACTCACTAAAAAATTGTAGTATATCCTTCCGATTGCAACATAATTTTTTCAGAAATAAATGAAATTGCTGCACATGCCCTAGAGACTTTTGTCCCAGCGACCTCTGTGCAGAACAAGCGAAAATCAAGTGTTTGTTTTCAAGTCTTTGCCTTCTGCAGTTATTCAAGCCTCATTTGACAGCAGATATTTCACAGCTGCTGGTGTCTTTTCCCACAGAGCTGAACAATAAGCGCCAGCCCTCTGTCCTGCAGTGAATAAAGCTAAAGTCCACATCCACGCAGGGGGGTGAACTTCGAGGCTGAAGTCCAAGAGCTGGAGTCTCACCTAACCTCTGTGGGCAGTAGACCAGTGTGATCAGTTGGCCACCTTGTGCTTTGCTGTTGATGGTAGGAAACAGCAGTTTTGCTGGTAGACTTCAGCAGCTGCTTGTTGCACATCCAAGAGCCTTCAGTGTTAGGTGTTTGTCATAATGCTGTTAATCTTGCTGTTCTTTTAAAGCAGGAACAGGCATGGTAGTGTGGTTGGAAGGTACATCTCCTCATTGCCAACCGTGGTCTCATGACTTCTTCCCAGTCTCTCGAGCTTACTTTTTGTTTCTATACAAAGGACCTGACTTGTAGCCAGAAGGCCTGGAAAGCAGTGAGATATCAGATGTGTCTGTCTATTTGGTGTTTCATTTGGCTGACTTAATCAGCATACTGAAGCTAGGGTAACATTTGAGGTTTTCTTTATCATGTCTTTTTTTTTTTCTTTAGCTCCTTACCATTATGTTTCCCCAGTTCTGTGGAGCACTTAACAAGTACTTTGTGGAAAACTGTTGTCTTAAGATGCTGAAAGTTCCTAACAGCTAGGCATGTCTGCCATGGGTTAGAGAGGACTGAGGGGCTTCCCTCCTTAGAGAGAAGCAACCATATTTTTTGGAGGTCAGAGACCAACTCAGCGAAGTTCAGCAGTAAACAGGCTAAGAAGATTTGTAGGCAAGGGTCACCCAGCTGTTTACTGCTTGGGGGACAAAGTGTGCTGGATATGGCATTGAGTCATGAAGGTCAGAATGGACTCCCTTGCTTTCCAAACTCCAATTCTAGTCTCAGACTTGGTCAGTGCTTAAATCTAGGGATTCATATGCATTACCAGTCATAGATGTCTGATTACCTACCAGTGTCTCCAAAAGGTCTGCAAAGTTTTGCATGTCTTAATCACTTTCTGAGAATCTGTTGTATTTAAGGACTCTCAGTCTGAGGAGCAACATTGAGAATTATCCCTGCTCAAGAAGTGGTTCTGCTCACTGTCATGCTGGGGAGCTGAAAGGGATATGGAGCTGTGCACTCTCCATGCAGGTGGAGATGACTGAGTCAGTCAAAATTTGCAAATTTAAAGCCTGGAGAACAGCAGGAAGGGGAAGGTAGGGGATAGACACAATGGCTAGGTAGGAAGATTGATGCCCTTTTGCAAGGTGTGAGAAAGAAGTCTCAGAGAGTTTCACTTGTATGATATGGTGCAGAAGGGGCTATTTGAAATTGTGGTGCCCTAGATGACTCTGTGAGGCAGCATGACACACACTCCTGAACTTGTCTCTGTTGCTTCCCATAGGGTCTGCTATATGCCTTACATTTGCTTTTAACCTTTCCTTTTCCTCCATAACTTTATCTTGTTGCTTATCTAGAAATGTATTTTAGTTGCCTGCCTGCTATCCAGATAGGAACTAATCTTAAACATATTTATTTATTTAATCTAAAACTCTTTCATAGCTTGTAAAACATGCCCTTCTGCTGCCACAGCTAATGTCCTGCTGTGTTTGCAGGAGCTGCATTCCTCCTTTGAACTCTTTCACGATATGTTTGTTTCATGATGCTCTTTATGGCTGCATGTCTTGACCAAACACAGTAGTTTAAATGGGCATGTGCTAAAACCATGATTTTCAAGCGACACAGTCTTATGGCTAGGTTGTCCTTTGTGACCAGTGCGGCTGTAATTTGTGTTGTTAGAAATGGGATCCCTAAGAAAAACAGTAAATAGTTAAATTAAAAGAGAGTGTGTTGAACATGTTTGATTTGTAAAGGTATCTAATATCGTATATATTTGTTAGGGAATGAAAAGCATGAAATTTTAATTGATCGTGAATTGTAAGTGTAGCAAGCGCGAACATGGAGCAAAGCGAGTCAAAGGAAAGGCAGCCTTACAGATTGTTGCATATATCTTGGATGTAGTTTCTTGATTTGAAATCTGAATTTTTCTTTCAAATTTATTTTCAATCCATGCCAGAGATTGAGGGATTGAATCACAAAACTTACCAATGCAACTGAATATTTTAGCAAATCAGGCTAGGCCACCATGATGGCAGATAGGTCTTGAGTAAATATTTTGTTCAGTTTAGGAAAACTGAAGTTCAGCCTTTGAATCTGGATATATCACTTTAGTCTAGAATTTATAAATGGGTCTCCTTAAATTAACTTTCTTTAATATCCCTTTTCACAACATACAGTGTAGTTGTAATTTAACATATTGATTTAGCTCTGATACAGTAACAGGAATAATTTTTAGTTTTTCAGAAGAGTTAGTTGACCTTTTAAATTAAAGTTTTATTTCCATAAAGCAGATTCTTGCAGGGATTTGCAAAGAGGAAGATGGCATGTCAAATGTTAGTACTAGGACTTACTGAGGTCAGTTCTGTAATTGGGGTGAAGGTTTAACTAAATGGTGCATAGTTCTGCATTTCTTTATTAAAAGCTTTTATTTGTATGAGGTCTGTAGTGAATATATTAAGGGGAAAACTGAAACATAGTGCGGGATTTTTTATTGTGCTCCAATTCAAGCACTAAGGCAGAAGAAATTTATAGTGTGATACATTTTTTAGGATTTTATGGAATCAGAAAGTAGATGTGAATTGATTGCATAATATTTTCTTATTTTAGTGCTCATGTTGTCTTGCAGCATTCATAGAAATATGAATTAACTATCCCTGATGAAAGATTAGAAGCATAAATCTGAGACCTCCGATTGGCTGTCTGACAGCAAAGCCCCAAAGAAAAGACTGTTGCTAAATCTATGATCAGAATTTGTCAAATCATTTTTCTTATCTGTCCCTGAAGCTTTTCTGTTTTATTTCTTTTCTATTTTAAGGCAAAATTTCCTAATTTTGACTTAATAAATAGAAGGCTATATTTAACTATAGAATAAGTTGAGAATAATAATGATTATCACAAGTATTGCTGTTGTCTTGTTTAAAAAAAATCCATTGTTTATTTTCCCTTGAATTTTATTTTGTAATTTTTATCATCAGTGGCCTTCTGCCATTGTTGTAGAAACAACTGCTCTAAAACTCTACAGGTAGCTCCTTCCTAAATGGTGTGTCAAGACAATCTATCCCAAGACAGATTGTATTTGCTTTACTCTTACAGATACATTAATAGAAATTGAATAGAAACTTGGCATTTGCTTGCTTGAAATAATTTTTCTCTTATTTTAATTAGTCATTACATTTATCAAGGGATTTTTATGAATTTTAACAAGCATTAGTAGAGTTTTTAACAAGTTTTATCACTTAGAATTGTGTGAATGATTGTGGAATGAAGCTATTCTGTGTGGAACTACCAACTACAGCACAGTTTTTCAAAAGTGTGAAACGTTTGTAATAGTTTCCATTAATTCACCTATCTGATTTATATTACTGTTGCTTCATTGACAAGTTTATTTTTTCTATTGCTAGATGTAAGCCAGTTTAGCATCTTTGCATTTGGAGGAGGAGGAGAAAAAATTGATAGAACTGAAGACTCGACAGAAATAATTTCAGTGCGTTCTCTTAGACATAGAAAGGCTGTTAATATGACAATTTATTTATTAACTTTCCCTCTTTAATTTCTCCTGATAAAGGAGATTTTGTTATATCCTTTAGGATGAGGTTGGAGGTTTCTTGGATGTTTGCTTTATGTGCGCTGTTTTCTCTTATGTGGAAGAAGAGTTTGGATGTTTTGTCATGGCTTTGGTGTAGAGGATCATCACCAGGAACGACTCGCTGGTCACAACTTGTCTTTTACATTTGGAAGATAATTAGAACATTCATGGTTTGTGAGGTACCTCGGCAGTGCCTGAAAGCAGGTAGTAAAGAGGCTGAATTCCTGTGTAGCTCTGTTTTTTTGTGTGTTTTTTCTTTTTTAATTATTATTTTTTTCCTGGGGGCAACCTGAGTAAAGCCTTGGCGATACCTCCTAGACTTGTCTTTGTTGCTTTTTCCAGCCTGCTGGCTGAGTGCCATTTTCTTTCCCTTTTCCATTGTCTTTTTAGAGGGTGTCAGTGTAGAAATCAATCCCCTTTTCACTCTTTCTGCATCTTTTTTTTATTCTGTATCTGGGCTGTAGATAGATGACCACTGAAGTGTAGAAACTGAGTCCAAATGATGCCCATCTGCATATGCTTGGGGAAGATACGGAGACTGGGCGAGGAGCCTGCGGCAGACAGTGGTCAGGAGAGTCCTGTGCATCCTCCAGGCCATGAGACTGTGACAGTGACTTACCATGTGGGCCTGCACCTTGGCTCCTTCTCTTCTCTCTTCCTGAAAACTAACGAGGATCCTTTCCGCTCCCTTTTTTAGTTTCTCTCTTTTGCCTGCCCTTGTCTCCCCATGGGTCCCGCAGCTGCGATGCCTGGGGACTTGCTGATACCTGGTTGGAGCTTGGACCACGTCTAGAGGTGGCAGGGTGGGAGGATGTTACCAGGAAAGTCCTCATACCTCCTGCATTAAATGTGTGCATGAACTGCACGTGAACATGGAACTTTTGCAGATGCTTTGTTTATTTATGTATTTGGTACAGACACTCTTTGTTTGACAGAGTCTGCCAGTTTTACTTTCAGGAGTCTTGAAGTACTTCCGAGCATTTTCATCTGCTGCAAGGATGATATTCTTTATTCTTAACATTGCAGGAATTATTTCTTGAGTATTAATAATTTAAGTCCTATTTGGGTCACTCATCAGTAAGGAATTAATTTAAAAGACATATACATGAAAAATATTGTTAGATATAATATGTAATTTTATTTAAACTTACTGCAGGTTAAATATGAAATAAAGTTAGTTTCTGGTAAAGTTGCGCAACTGTTATTTTTTGATCCTCTGATGATTTAGATTAGTACAAGGCTGCATTTCAGTGCGGTAAGTATTATACCTATTAGAAAATGATAGTAATGATGTTCCTGTTACTCCTGATTGGAGTTAATTGGAAAGCAAGTATTTTTGTACTTTGGACTTTAGGATGGTAAAAAGATAAGTAGCTTACATGACAGTGGTGCAGAAGAGATGGTGGCATGTAATTCAAATGCTGTAATTTTTCCTTCTTCAGCTGGATTACAGTGAATAAAATGGTGCATCATTTAGCAGTCAAGTTAGCCTCTTACTTACATGTAGTCCATATAGTGCATTCAGTGCTTGGATGTGCTTGGATGTGGAGAGCTGGATGAATTCTAGCTGAATTGTGTGGGAACTGAATTGGCCATAGATTTGCAACTTGATGAACTATATTTTAAATATCTAGATATTTTCCTGTTTTTATCCAGCATGGTCACATTGGCAAGAGGCTTGCCCATTTCCAAAACATTTCCATGTTCCATCAGGGTTGGAGAAAGTTGAGACATCTTTGCAAGTACTCTCTGTATTCCTTCGGTTTTGGCACTTTTTTCCTCTGTGAGCTTGAAGTCTTTAAAAAACTGCAGCTCAGTGTAATATTTCTGGAAAACAGAAGACTTCAAAGAGGGCTTAGCGTTAAGAACTGTCAGTCTGATCTATTTCTGCTTCGCTTAAAAAATGCATATTGTGGATCGGAGTGTCTGCCTCTGAAACCAAGGCTCTATCCATCAGTGCTGTAATTGCATCCAGAAGGTGAAGTTTGAAACTGCAGGCTATCTTTGGTTCTTTCGGTCTTCTTCGGTTCCTTTGCACTACCTGCCTGCAATTTAATCCTCATAAATATGTTCCATCAACACAGCCTGTCTTTTTCTGACATTATTTTGTGTGTAGTCTTTCTAACGATTACCTTTTGCAGCCATGTTACTGTGTAAACAATATACCATTTAATATGGATCTCCACAAGTTTCATCCTCACCTTCAGTCTTTGCTGCATATAAAATGAATTTCTCTATAATAATATTTCTCTGCTAATATTTGAGTGAATTTAAGTTGCCTATATTTAGTCTGTATATGTTGAATTGCTAGTGGAAAAAGATATATTCGACAGTTTGGATTTCTCTTCTGATTTAAAATCACATGAAAAACACAGGAAGTGAATGCCTCTTTTAAGGATAAATGTAAAGTTTCTGAAGAAGAAAAATGCTGATGTTATCCCAGTTATTTTATGATACTCAATTCCCTTTTTCATCTGTGCATGCATATTTTTATCTGTTTCTCAGTGAACTATAAAATCTGTTCACGTGTGTATTTCAAAAAGTGTCTGTGAAACCAATAGGAATAATATGCATTTTTGTGTTAACTGCACTGTTGAGCTCTTTTCTTTCCATCTCACCACAAATACATCGCTGTCAGCTGTAGTGTTTTGCTGTACTGGAGGGAGATCTGCTGCTACAGATGCCCACCTACTTTCACTACCATGGAGTGAAACATGTTCTTCCTCTGGCAAGCAGCTGTCCTGTGCTGTGAAGGATCAATTAATAACTCTGTGAGTAACAAGAAGTACCAAACCAGTCTCATGAAATGAGATGAGCTTGAGGTGAGGAGGGGAAAGAAAAGAAAGAATTTCAACTTTGAAGATATATATGTAGAAAATGAAGTTGATGGGCAAACGGAAGGCAGGTGGGTGACACGCAATCTGAATGCAAAGACCAGGAAAGGTTTTAGATGAGCACAAAATTTTGAGCAGTATGTTCAGGACTTTCAACCTGATGAATTATGTATTTCTTTTCTTTTTGGTTTAAACTCATGTGGGCTTTTGAGGTTTAGTATACGTAAAAATACTATAGGTACTTTCCTGATTTGTCATTTTCCCTAATTGGCTGTGGAAAAAGCGATATGTGTATACATGTATGCGCGTATACACATATAAGGTAGGGTTACATAAAATGTAAAGTGTATGTTTGTACTTTTTATGGTAAGTACTTAATACAGTACTTACAGAATAAAATTCAGAGTCAGATCAGGAGATCTAATTTACAAATATAGTACATAGATTTAATATTGGAGAGTAAAGATGGCGAGAGTCATGCTTTTTTCCCCCAGAGGGAGCATTATTCTCTCAACATTTTCTAATATAACAAATACAGAGAATTTTGTTTAGTTCAGTGTATTCGTTTAATACAAATATTGTAAGAATGCTTAATTACTTGTTTTAGCAAAGAGTTTGTAAGTTTTGGAACCAATAAGATAATCTGTACATTTCCCATGGAAAGAAATGCTGACTTCCCGTAAAAGCTATGTGCGAATGCCCCTTTTAGTGACCTTCCAGTGAATCTTTGGTGGCCAATATAATCTCCAGAGAGAAAGAAAAGTTTTCCAAGGATGTGCTTTAGGAGCATTTGAAGGGAACCACGTAGCTGTTGTAAACTTGCAGCATTTCAGAGTTTTCCCATGTTGAACAAGAATGTTTTGCACTTGATAGACTGTATTGCAGGCTTAGTTCTGGGGGAAAATACAAATGTCCAGTGTATTTTTACTGCTCTTCTATTTCACTGAAAATGTTTAAGAAAGCATTAATTTTAGTCTTAAGTCTGTAGTAACTCTAGTCAGTGACACAGTGTACAGACATGTCTAAGTTATTGGCCAAGTTGAAGGCACTGGAGACAGGATTATGTGATCCTTCTGATTTAAAACAGAAAACCTTCTCGAGGAGTAAATCAAGTGCTGCACACAGTTTTAAGGGAGCAGGTTGTACAGAGCTTAGTCCTTTGTATTAATAGTTCCTCAATTAAGAAAAAAAAAATTGTAAAGCTATACAAGGTTTCCAACCAGCAGGTAAGGATGCCTTATTTGAGGCCAGAACAAAATGAGCTGAATGTTTGCTTGGCTGCTAGGGAAAGGCAAATGCAGTTTTCATAAAAGCTTGCAATTCTGAAGAAGGTGCAGGCTAAAAAGGAAGGCTTGTATTTAGTCACTACAAATTTGCTTTTACAGTAGAGCGCCACTTTATTTCTTTCCTTTCCTTTTCTCAAATGATATCCCTGAAGTGGACACTGCAGTGCAGGATGGACTGGCAGGATGCCTGGCAGTGTTTGATTTGGCCCTTGGTTGGGCTCTGGTACAGTGTGCTGGAAGTGAGCAGCAATATGAACATAGTAATATCAACCCAAGTTCAAAGTAAGAGTAGTCTTTGGTAGGTTTCATCTCTTAACGTTTGCATCAAAAGAGCTTTGTTTTACCCAGCTGTATATTTACATGGGGAAAGTGTGTATGTAGTGTGTATGCTCTACAATATACTGTTTTACTGATACTAATACAAGTATATACATATATGATAAAATATGCTGCATTGGCGTTAAATGACTGGAAGCTGGTAGGGATGAATTTTGAGACTGAAGCTGGTCCAAAACTAACTGAATCAAAGGTGTGTTGTAGTCAGCTGTGTGATGGCTGCAGATGGGAGCTACCGCGTTTCACGCCCTGCAGGAGCCCAAGCTGCAGCAAAGGGGGCATCACCCTAGGAAGGGTTAATTTATGTAATATCTGCTGTTGGAGAGAGTGTAGTCACTGTTTTTGATCAGTAGCTGATCAATAGGAACATACCAGAGGCGAGTTCAGTTTCAGTTCTTACCAGTTTGGATAATTTCAATTTTGGGATGATTTAAATAAAATACATACAGTTGTGCAAAGGAGTGAAGAAAGACAGGAAATAAAACTCAAATTTTCAACTAGCACTTAAAGTTCCAGGGTATTTGGCACATCGGTGAAATCAGATTTTCTCCTGCTTTTAAAATTTAATCTTGATTTCTCTCTGAAGTCTCTTAACAACTTTGATTCTTAACTCCAAAAAAGGCAAAACTGTAAGTAAAAAAACCATACTCATGAAATCTGCCTCTTTTTTTTTTTTTTTTTTTCCCCTTCCATATTAAGATTATTCACAAATTTAGTTTGGAAAGATAAAACTGGTTTTGATTTTGGTTTTGGTTGGACAAAACTTAGCATTGGCTTAAAATCATATCCTGATATAAAAATTAATGCTGTAATACTTTACTGCTAACATAATTTAGCAGTAAATACTTTACTGCTAACATAATTCCTTACCAATTGTACTTGTATACAGCAATAGTATGATTTCTTTGAGTAATAATTTTGTGTGAGCTAAAAGCTGATCTGAAATATATATCTGCATCCATCTTGACAGTTTCTCAGTTTGTTTTTTTTTTCTTTCCTTCAAATATACTAAAAGCTCCACCATGTGTTTTATCTGAATGAAGGCCTGGGAATATCTTTTAAACGTCTGACCTCTTGGGGAGAGGGAAATGGTGAAGAATGTGACATGAGGCAGTACAGATTTTTCTTTTTTACAGAGCCTATGGACTTCGGTCATATTTTTTAACAATCTTCAACTCTTACTCACATCTTACTGATGTCAACTAAGGCTAAAGACTTCAGTGTTCTGCTGTTATGATCATCTACCCATTTTTTTTTTGTTAAGCAAAAACTGGATTTTCATGATGCGGAAAAGGGCAGAGTCACTTTTAACATCATATGTGGCTAATGCATATTTTACTAATCGAAAACTGAACTAACTCAAATAACTGAAGCCCAAGATCACTGTAACTATAGTACACTCACAGCTGCCACTGTATTGAACAGTGTTTTAGCATTGCATAGTGATTTATGTATTTAATCACAAATTTATGCAGATCTGTGCACACTTAAGATCTTAGTATGTGTGTTTAGCATACAGCCCTTTTGGGGGAGGGGAGTTGTTAGTGTTTATGAGGCCTGTTCACTGTGTGCTGCCTGCAGAACAGCTTATGAAAAACTAATGCTTGTCTGCCTGCAGAACCTGATTTGAGTCGTGCACAAGGACTAATGCCAATGAAGGAAAAGGGAGTTTATTGGATATTGCTGGCCAACAGCTGTAGTACATTTTGAGTGCTTAAGGAAGCGTCATTCCTCTTGGAGAGGAATCACAGAATCACAGATTATATTGTACTAATTATATGGTCAAATTAAGACTGCCTGGGGACCTAGATACTACTGTTTCTCATCTTTTGAGTGTGGCACTTTGCAATTGTGGTCATTTAAACATATCATAAAATGTTCCGGCTTTTATGAGAACAGTTTTCCACTGCAAGATATCCAAAGGGATGGCAGAAAGCAACTCCCCTTTAGCTCAGTGTCCACCACACTTCAGACACTTGTTTTCTTGCAGAGTTGTCTGCGCTGCTGCAAGAACATTTTATATGATGAAACAATTGGCATCATTTATATCAATTTATGTATATGAAGCAGTTTATATGATGAATCTTGAGGCAGGTGGTGACAATATCCCTGATGAATCTCAGTGGTGAAGAGTGTGGCGAAGTTATATTCTAAGGGGATTCCAGCAAGAAAGGAGTGGACATAAATTTTCTGCAAATGCAAGCCGTCGTGCAAGTGGCATGGCAGCAGCCAGGTGGCTGTTAACCACAGCACAACAACATCCATCCCTGTATGCAGTGCAGAAAAATGGGTTTCTTACGTTTTGTCTGGATCAAGTATCCAGACAACACCAAAAATATATTCACTTTTATGTGCTTCTTCTCAGGTTTTTCCTTCTAGTGAGTAGGGTCTTGGAACAGCAAGTAGTTAGTGTTCATCAATGAGTTCAGGGGATTTGTCTCTCTGAAGTGGAAGTAACTTAGTCTTTAATAATTAAAGAGCAAAGGAAGACTATAGCATTAGCATGCAGGATTAATATATTAGATGTTATCAGTGGTAGCCATAAAGTGATCATTTTCTGTTTGTTTCTAAACAGTTTACCTTGGCAAGGTATTTACTAGTTGCTGATGAGAAACAGTCTGCTGCTTACCTTGCTTTGGTTTCCTGCACACTGCTCCATAGTGCGTGATAGTGAGGATTTGTATTCTCTATATAGTACATTTACAATCAAAAATGCTATGATTTAGCACTCAGTGCATGCTTCCTAAACATCTCTTTAAATATTTTAGTATAATTAAGCTATCATGGCTAGGATTTGAATTTCTTTGAGTGGTATCTTAAGCCAGTTCACAGTTGGCTCATTTAGAAAGATAGGACCAAAACAACTATTGTATCGATGACAGATAATTTGAAGGCATTTAAGATACGTGATAATGCCTGTTATGACATATTATAGAGAAGCAGTATCTGCTTTGTAGCTGAAAATGAAGCTGTTTTTCTCTAATAGACAGAGGAAGCACTAACACAGCAAACTGTGAAAATCTGTCTCCTCCTTTTGCCTCCGGTTATCTTGAGATGTCATATGCTAAAACTCATAATAGAAGAATGTCTTTCAGAGTATATGGAAAATTACCAAAAGTGAGAAATGAATTAGACAGAGGAAAAAGTGAGAAATGGTAGAGCATGACAGTCACTGGGGGCTACTGGAAGGACTGATAAGTTAGAGCTGTCCGAGAAGGTTTCCTCCTGGGAGACAAGCACTGTAATGCGGGAAGATGTGACAAGTAGAAGGGAGCAAGTCAGTGAAAACTTAGGAAAATGTGTTGAGGTTTATTATTGAAGGCATAAAGAGGACTTTTATCCCTCAGGCTATTCATGCACTTTGTCTTTCGTTCCCCCAGCAGATGGGACAGAAGAGTATGTTGAACTCTCGAATCTCTTCGGGATACACCTGGCACTTGTGCTGATTTATTTTCATTAACTTCAAGAAATTCAGATGATATTTCTTTCTGAAAAAGCAGGAAATCTTCTGGATTTCATTCTGTTTTCAATTTGTGTTAGGTTGCAGCCCCTGAAAACAGGGTTTTGTGCTTTGTACTGTTGCAGACTAAGTATGTGGCGTCTGGGTGCAGCTGAAGTCCCATCTATGTGTTGCTCTCAAGGGACCAGTCCCATTCCCACTTCAGTCTCTGCCTAGTAAAGAGTGATTAGAACCTCCACCAGGAGAAACAAATGATTTATGAAAGAGGAAGAGAAAGTCGTGATTCAGAAAAGAGACCTAAGCTTTAAAATCAATGTGTTAATTGCAATGACAGTTCATTGGAAAAAGTTAACAGTCTTAATAAACTTAGCAAATTAGGTGCATTGGAGTATCTGAACACAGTAATAGCATTAGTTGAAGGTACTTTTCAATTAATTTTACTTATAAGTATATGTTTAACTTTATTTTGACAGTGTTTAAATGTTGCTGTGAGATGTGCTCATTTACTTATTCAATACAGATAATGAAGTTTTTTTTTTTTTCTTTTCATGAAATATTGTCAGGTTGCAGTATTACTATTTTAAAAGCGATCTGCTTTTCACCCCATATAACAGTGAAGCTTCAATTATCAATGCATGCCAGATGCACAGATATTCAGGACTGTGATTTGCATCAGAATTGGAACTTGCAGATCTCTCGCAAGTATTCTGGTTTTGTAGTGAGGTACTTTTTTTTTTTCCCCCTTTAATTTGGGTTTACAGAGCGTTACTTTGTTCATTCAGCAGTTCAGTCTCTCGCCTGCCAAGACGACCCTGATGAGTTCCAGCTCCCCTCTTGAAGAAGAGAAGCACTTGAGCTCTGCAAAGCAAACATGTGCTTGCAAAATGCCTGCCTCTTCCTCTAAGCCAGATTTCTGTGTGTCTTTGTTTCACTGCAAAATAGAGAGTATTTGTACAGTCTGTTTTCTGTGGTAACTTTTCTGATATCAAAGGAGAAGGTATTGTTTAATAAAAGGCTTCTCCATTTCACCACAGCTGTCAACTTGTGTTTTGAAGAGAGGAGTGGTGGCAGTTGTTCACATTTGTATTAGAAACTATAATAGAAGCTTAGACAGTTTTCCAGGCAGATTATGCAGCTCATGCTATACATATATAATACTGAAGGTTTTTCTCTTTTAGCAATCCAGAATCATCATGAAGATTTCATAATTTCAATACCGCAGTGTCGCTGGAGGACTTAATAAAATACAGGGATGAGTAATGAGACAAATCTACTGTGAAACATGAGGCTTTGACTATTGTAAAACAATAAAAGAAAAAACGCTGAACTTAGTGTCAAAATGTTACATTCAGAGGAAAGTAATTAATTTAAAAGGATATAGCGTTTTATATTATTTCCTTGCTACACAGTGAGGTTTTGTATAAACAGAGCAACTACAGAACTTGGTATTTTTCAAGGTGGCTTTACGGCTGCACCTCTGAGTGAATATATGCAAAGGTCAATGTAACATTAGTTTAAATAAACTTTATTTTCAATCATAGCACATTCATTTCCTTAGTTGTGTGTTGTGCAATAATATTTAATTTATTAAGTATTCTGATGTTCTAGCCACATTAGGCACACTAGGATTCCTTTTGTGTAAAGCAGCTGGCACTAGTTGAGCCTAAGAAACCAGAGAAAAAAGCGAGAGCAAACCATAATTATGTAGATTATCAGATTCTTTTTAAATTTATTTGCTATTGCTGTGAACTAAAACTGTACCATTTTAGCATTAGGTTAAGGAGATGTTCTTGACTGCTCATCCTAAATGTTGCTTTAGGAAAGAATGCATGCACCACTCACAGTACATTAATCACTAATACAGGGAGCTCATTCTCTATGGTATCATAAACAGAAATATGGCTCTATTCCCAGAGGCAACGCTGTATTTTGAAAACAACAAGATATTGGTGTTTTCCTTTGGAGTAAGGAGAGAGGAAAAAAAAAAAAAGGCAGTTTATGAGGTAATTATGGCAATTATATCTCAGTTTGTTTTGGTTGTTAAATTTCCTGGCAGTGCTCTTTCCCAGATCATGTGTAGAAACTTATTATGCCTTTAATTTTGTCAACATGCCATGAAAAGTACCAACTTTTTGGTTTTATCTGAGTCATTTCTGTTTGTTATGTCCCTCAAATGGTGTTTGAAAACAGCTGGGTCCTCAGACACAGATGGGCTCTGGTTTGTTGGTGGTTTCCTAGTCCTAAGATTGGAGGTGCTCATGTTTCTCTTTGAAGTGGTAGTCATCTCAGTGCAGTTGGTTAGGCTTTGTTTTGCAAATCTGCACTTATAATTTGGTTCACGAGCTACGTCTTTTTCAGTCTGTCATTTTATTAAAATGCTTTCTCGAGTTTACCGATTGCAGTTGCATTTTTTTGAAGACTTTTTTTACTCATTTTCTCTCTGTCCCGTGTTCAGCAGGAGAATGGTAGCTGTCTTCAAGCTGACCACAGTGTGTTTTGTTTCAATGTGTTTGGAGGATTCTTTGGTTCTTCTTTGTGTCCTCCGTTACATTTGAGTTTTATATATTTCTTTTGTCTCTCCAGAAACTTTTTTTGAGGTTGATTCTTTACTGCAATTTCATTTGAAATATGTTGTGTTCATCGTAATGCATTATTTCCATCAGAGACTGGTGTCCAGGAAAAGCTGTTCTAAGTCATATTCCAGGTGTCCTTTCTTAATTTGGTTTCATATTCCTATTATGTATTAATCTCCTTATTATCTTGTGTCTGTTCTTTCACTATTATTCTTTAACTTCATTTTTTTTTTTTTATGCCTTTTAGTCTCTTTTGAAGCCTCTTTGGTATTCAGGCCTTGTACTTTTCCTCTCAACTTTCTTAACCTTGTCTTATGATATATTATCTTTTTCTGGGAAAGTAACAATTTGCCGTTAAGTGCTATGGTGCTTTTCCTTCTGCTCTGCATCAGTGTTCACACTGCCTAGTTCACATCCTCGAAAGGTTCAGTCTCACCTTGTGTTGATGCATCTTCAGTTTTGAGTTGGGGAGCAGAAATTGGAGAAAGATCTAGTTCACTATCTTATTTTGTTTTGTTTTGTTTTGTTTTTCCCCTTTTATACTTGATAAAAAGGCAAATACATCTGATAATAAATAGGAGTATCTATTGTTTTGTATACTAATTAAGAGTCCTAAATACTCCCAAATACTTTCAGTTTCAGACTGTCTTAAAGACCTGTTCTATTTGTAATTTCTTATCTCTGTTTCAAGCACTTTTTTTCTTCTGTGATTCCTTGTCAAGCTATTGATACCATCATTGGAAGCAGGGGCTGTTTTGTCCGTCCTTTTCTTTTAGATTTTGCCAAGGTTGCTTCTTTTTGACAACTGCCTTTTAATATATGTTCAGTAGTGCCATTCGTAGTGCCAAGCACGTACGCATATGCCACAGAGCACAATTTGGTTTGTCTCCCCATTTTTTATCAGCTCCAACCCACTACTACTCAAGAGGGGAGCTGTTCAAATGAGTCTTTTGCAGTGATCTGGTGGATGCTCAGCAGAATTTTCTGTCATACCTCGTCTCGCTCACTACCCTGCACAAGATAATGTCACTTCAAGAAAATTCTGTGACTTTGTGGGAAGGTAGATACTCTAAAAAAAGAAAAAAAAAGTCAATGGCTGCTGCTCTGGTTTGCAGAAAACTGGGGAAAAAATTGCAGTCTTATGGATGAGAGTAGAAAGCAAGTTGTCTACGTGAAACTTCAGTGTCATGCTGTTTCCTGCTCCTGTCTCTTCCTTAGCTTTGGATCTCTTGAAACATTCTGATAGTTCATGCAGTCCACAGTTGCACTTTTTGCAATACTGCACTCTTCAAGTAGGAAAAGAACCAGGATGAAAAAATTGTTTGAAATTCTCTTTCATTAAAAGTGTGTTGAAAGCATATGGGTTCCACTGAAATGTGGACTGTTACTGAAGAGCTTTCTAAAGAGTTTTGTGGTTTTAATTGTTCTTAGCCTCAAACTTTTATCTGCAAAATTTTCAGCATCGAGGCTTATAGTAGATGGAAAAGAATCTCATAGAATACACATGTATGTTCTATATTTTTGTCCATAGCATTTAGATGTTAGATTTATATTTTATTATGCTTTGATAGGTGGAACTCAGTCCAATTTTTACTTCACTTCTTTTCAGTAGATATTGATGTTCAGTCAGATTGACTTTTTTTGCTTTTTTTCTTCCCACTCTGTTTGCCTGGTTGGTTATTTTCTATGATTATCCATGAGTAGTTTAGTTGGCAGGCATGAGGGTCAGTGCTCAAACAAGGAGCATGTTGTTCAGGTAGGCAAACTCTGTTAAGGGAGATGAATGCTAAGAATTTTCTGTAAACAGTGTGTAATTCACTTGGTGAGGTTGTTAGAGCGAGGCAATAGTTCGAGATGCTGCTAGACAGCTGAAAAATTAAGCCATCAGCTATATTTCAAATCTTATAAAAGCTATGCTGAAGTTAAACTGCAGGAATCATTTCTTCTGCATAGTTAGACACATAAAAATACTTAATTTTTATATTTGTATCCGTTTGGAAACCTGTGGTGCTCGAAGATACTTTTTCCTTTTCTAACCGTGCAGAGAGGAAACTGCAGGAACTATTAGATCATGACAGATTCCTAGTATTTTGGGTTCAGTTTTAAAGTATGCTTATCCCTTGAGTAAACAAAGAAGTAGTGGTAAGTCTATTGCTTTTGCTTCCTTTGTATTTTAAAAAGAAATTTTGTGGTGTCTTTTAAAGTATAGAGCAAGAAGAAGACCTGGAAAATGTTTCAGAATCAGTGTTATGACCAGTTTTGAACTTAGAATATTAAAAATGTTCTGTTTAAAATTGAGAAGTTTCAAGAGCTTGTTGGATTATTGAGGCAGTGTTTTTTCCATTTTTTTTTACTTGGTTTTAATTTGGTAAAATCATAATTATCCTTATAGATAAATTTGTGTGGACTTTCTTGTTTTTAATTCCTGATATTTTAGGCTTATTTGCAGTTTTCCTGTCTTTCTAGTGAAAGCCAAAAGTTTCACCTCAGCTTATGTTATTTGACTGGGATCTCTGTTGAAAGCATGTCCAAGGCTTCGTGAAGTGTCTTGACATGCCTTCTAGCAAAGGTGTCCTCTTGCTACACATGTAGACTGCAGTAGTATTCCTAAAGTAATTTTGTTTCTTGAAGAATTTGCATTTTTTCACAGTATTTTTAATAGTTATTACAAGAATTTTTAAACCTTTCCTCTGCCTTTTAATAGTTGGTAATAAGGATCAATTGAAACTTTGTGTTTAGCCTGATATATTTTGGGAACCAATTTGGCCCATTTTGTAGGTTATTGCATTGCAAACTTGAGCTCTGGGCTCTATTCAATATCAACTTTGCCTGATGTTTACTTCAGTTAGATCCTCTCATTTCTCCTAATTAAGGTATTTCCTCTCCAGAGAGAATTGCATTTTATTTCAAAGTGTTTCAAATGATCTAGACATAAACAAAAAAACAAAAAACAAAACAAAAAAAAAGGATGATTGTTTCATCATTTATTCTTTCTCTGTTGTCTTTGATATGACCATATGTTTGGTGGTGAGATTTATCTACTCTTTTTCTCTTTGCTGCATGGTTTGTTACATGTTATGAAAACCCATTTTTGCAGCCTTTTTTTTAAAACAAAACAAAACCTAACTTGGATCTAGGGTAAAAAAAAAAAGAGAGCTAAAGAGTAGGGGTTTTAGTCTGTAATAATTTATTTTAAAATGCAGCCTGAAAACATGTTTAAATGTATGAATTTAACAGAAAACTTTCTATCACTTTGTATTTTGGTAAATGTTCTAAAAAATATCAATAAGACATTTGGGCTTTTTATGTCTTGTTTAAGACTATGAGCACAAAGCTCAGGCGAAATACCTATAGCTCTTTGGCAGCTATGAGCAAAATTATCATAACACTCTCCTGTTAGCAAGAATATGCAAGGGTTAACTGAGCAGTATGGAGGAGGAGAATGTCTGTGTTCCTGTTGGATTGAATTCTAGGACAGTGAAGCTGATGTTGTCACTTCAGAGCAGCTTTCTCAGTCTCACTTCCACCTTTTTAAATGCCTATCCTTAGGGCGCCTGTTTCCATCTCTCCCCTATTTTCTGTTAGATTTCTCAAAACTTCTCCTCTTATAAAACAAAACCTTGAGAATATTGT
Organism: Nothoprocta pentlandii; assembly: GCA_013398315.1. Lineage (NCBI taxonomy): Eukaryota > Metazoa > Chordata > Aves > Tinamiformes > Tinamidae > Nothoprocta > Nothoprocta pentlandii. The sequence continues at coordinate 264,850 of VZSG01000217.1, read as the reverse complement.
GTCTGAAAGATGAAAAAAAATCTTAATAGTTGAAATGGAATAATATTTTTGTTTTTTCTTTTTGATGTATAATTTGTTTTTCCAGGTGTTCTGGTAGAAGCTTTCTATTTTCAGTTCAAAAACACCATTTGCATCATTTTTGATTACTTACCCTTTTGATTACTCTACCCTTTGATTTTGTTTGATGGTATTTCCGTTGGAAATGCAGCTTTGCAGCAAGCATGGGTTTTTGATTCATAATTCCTGGAACATGAATAATGGGACAAGTGAAAATATACTGAAGCTTAGAACCTAATTCCATATACTGTTTTGAAATTTTAGTATTGAATACTGTTGACTGAAAGTATGAACTGGAAAAAGTGAGACTTTTTATTACCAGATATGTCATGAGTAAGAATGCAGTTGATCGACTGAAACATCTGATAATAAAGCTACCAAGCTGTTACAAGATGACTCAACCATTGCCAGCAATCAGTGTCGAACTGAAGTATATTCGCTATTTGGAAGTAGTGTGGAGAAATCACATATTCTCCCTCTGGAATCAGAAGTTTTCTAACACTTGGAGGAGTGTGAATGTCCTTGAAAAATGTCTTTGTTTTGTGGCTTAGTCTCTTAAAATAGAAGATAAGCAGACAGTGCAGGCTCTGTGGTGGTGGTCTCTTTGGGATGGTACACACTGCCTACTATGTAGGTCACTGGCTGGTCATGACAGACTGCCCCAATCTTCAGAGTTCCCTCTACCCCTTCTTTGCATACAGGCGCTGTGAATGAGCCCAAAATGGGTTTAGAAACAAAATGTCCAGCAGCAGATCTTTGGATCTCAAGAAACAGATCCATGAAAACCCAAGAAAGTGGATAAAACGCACTGATCTGGTTTATGTCGGATCTTAATTACAATTGCAGCAACTGTTCTCAAAGGTACCAGGCAAAGAACCCCCAAATCATGGTAAAATATCGTGGTATAGCACATGTCAATAAATAGGAAGTTGATAGTCTCTTAGCAACGTTAACTGTAGCAAAATACAATATATAGCTGCACGTAGTCATTTCTTTCAGGAAAAGCATACTCATGATACAACTAAGCCAATTTTATCTCTATTTATGAAGCTCTCACATTTTTATTATTCATAAAAATGTGTACATAATAACCTTTCAATCATTATTTTTTTTTGTAAAACGGAGCTCCTGTTGTTTACTGTGGTTGCTCAGTCCTTCAAGATAGTGTTGTCTTGAAAAATGTTAATCCTGTAGAATGTACTTTAAGTGAAGATTTGTTGCAAATGTGGATTTCCTGCCTCAAATGTACAAAAGAAAAGCTGAGAGTGTCTAAAGGCTATGCTGCTCCAAGCAGAGTATAGTAGAAGAGCACGGTGAGGAGAAAGCAGTTTCTGGTACGCAAATAGACTTGGGAGATGATAAATCAGACCAGGTGGTGAAACTGAGAAAACTCAAAAGAAATGAGAAATCAGGAAGCCTCTCCTATCTGTCTTGTAGTATCTATCTTGCAGTAAGATAGCAAAAAAACGGAAAAGCCAGAAATTACTAAATACTAAAATCTTTTATGAGCCCTTACCCCTGTAGAGGCATACATTTACAAGGAAGTTGCTTAGTTGCTTACTGCTATTCAAACAAAATGCCCCGTGTGTTAGATACTGTCTGCTTGACTTTTTGTCAATGCACTGGGGACATGTAGGTATGCAGTTCCACCATTCCTGCAGCATCAGAGCTGTGCACTGCTTAGGGGATAAGGTGTCTACTAAACACTGTCCATTTTCAACAGTAAATGAGAATTTTCCTCCTGTTCCTGAAAGGAAGAAGAATGTACCCATTGTTATTTTGATTTCAACCTGTGTGAGCCAAGCATTTTCAATAAATTTTCTCTAAATTGTATTTTATATTTAAAGATAAGGTACATCTTTTTTCAGTGTTCTGATCTGATCGCACTTTGTGGGTTTTTTTTTTTCTCCCACAGATTAGGCAAAGATGGAGATAGAACAGAATTTTCTGAGAAAAAATAATAGAATGTTATTTTGTCAATTATGCCAATATTAGCTATAAATATTAACACTTTGATACTTTGGATATTAGCACTTAGAACTTTGATAAGCTAATACATGTTTTTTCATGGAGGAGAGCTTAGGAGGGATTTTTTTTTCTCTTTAGTATTTTTAATTTCAGTTGGATTGACTTGCGTAATTTACTGTCAGGAGAATTGAAAATCTGTTTGGCAGAATGAGTCCTGCTTTGGCTGCTGGCTGATTACTACTGACTGTCTTTCACAAAACAATCTGGAAGATTATTTGGGAGACAGAGTTGGGATTTAACATTTGGCAGGGAAAAGAAAGAGAAAAAAAGAGAAAAAGAAAAAGAAAAACAGAAAAAGAAAAAGAGAAAAAGCACCTTGCCAGCATCCTTTAACATGATGTTCTTACAAAGAAGGCAAAATCTGTTGGATCTTGAATTTTTATCCTTTTGGTGATGTGTTTTGCAGTTTCTGTGCAATTAGCAGCATGCAGCAAATGCAAGAGTATGGCATGTTCTACCTGTCATCGCAGGTGTCAGACAAGGTTCACACTTCTACAGAACTATCATGGCCTAAAACTGCATATCTATGAATATGTCATAAATAGGATGATTAAATAGCTTTTACAAATGTAATGGAATAAGTTGCTTTAAAAAAAAAAGTGATTTAATTCTTCTGTGTTTTTATATTTTCTTGCTGGAAAGGTAGAGAGATCCAAATATTCATTTTTTTTTTCTGCTGTAACTGAAGTTCATGCTCTACTATGAACTTCTTCTATGAAGTTCATGTTCTAAGACAAGTTCATGTTTGATTGTTTATAAAAAAAAAAATCTTGCAGCTATGGTAAGCAGAGGTGTTGTTGGGGTAGAGAAGAATCTCACGTTAGTTTTTCTGAAGAAAGATCAGTCTTAATCATCATCATTTACTTCAACACTCATCTAGGTTTTCAGTATTGAAAATACTGCAAGCACAGAAAAAATAACTATTTTTCAAAATAAATTAAAAAATGAGAACTATATATACTGATATAGGTATAAATATTTAATTTTTGAGGTTTCCTTGTGTGAAGAGGGCTGCTTTTTCTTTCCATTTAAAAATATACTTTTGTTCGTTGAAACTTCGAAATAAGAACTGTATATATTTAGAAGCCAAATGCATTTTTCCAGGTGAAGTATAAGAGTATTTATGATAAGAAAATAAAAAATATGAGAGCACTCACTTATTCAAAATGGCCAACTTCAGTAGGACAAATCACATTTAGAAATCCTTTTTTTTTCATTTTAGTTCTTTAAGTATGCAAAGTGTTTTTCAATCTCTCTATTAAGAGAGATTAAGAGCTTGCCAGAAAAATCGATTTTTTCCCCAAAGTTATGCTTCATTAATAATGATTTGCAGTTTTTAACTGGATAAACTTGAAAAGGAAATAATGAAAAAGTGAAAACGGAGCGTCTTTGTAGATAGAATTTCTGACCATGAATTTTAAAAAACGTTTAAAAGAAATTTCTGTTTGAATGCTGGAATAAAATATTTTGATTTTGTGCTTTTTTAATCTTGTATGAAAAGCAGAATAAAATCACAGTTAATTTTTCTTGTTTTTATAGCTCTGTTCTCACCCAGTTCAGAAAACTTAGAATCTTATTTCCAGCTGCTTAAATGCTTGTACTAGAAATGCTCTATAACACTTAGGCATGATTTCTGGGTCATTCCTGTGCTGCTGTACTCTAAATTTTTTGGAAGCAAGCTTGAGGAGGTTATCAAGAAGTACTTTCTTTTTAAGGATATTTAAGGATATTTAACGTAGTATTTTTATGGAGAAACATAACAATACTACTGCGAACTAATTGTGTCTTTCTGTTCTTGTATAGTGCCCAGTTCAGAGGGGTATAATAATAAAGATATTCCCTAAGTATCTCCCTAGGATATAGGGAGAATTACAGATGTTAGGTGTGGAAGATGCCAGGGGAATTACTAGTGTACAAGAAGAGAAGCTTTTTAGGGAAAGATGGAGTCCCCAGTCCAGAATGAAAGGGAATCACATCCATACAGTTGCAGAAGTGAAGGAGATTTTCATTGTGCTGTTCCTATGGTTAATATTCATTTAGTAAGCTATCAGACTCATTTTTCAGGAGTTGGGGCTGTAAAGTATTCCCTGTCCTAACTGTCCTGCTTGGCTGTGAAATTATCTATGTTATATTGATCTCAGCCATTCATATTATCAATATTCACTTTTCATCTATATTTTTTATGCTTCTTTTAATGTTTCTTTTTTTTTTCTCCAAAGCTAGTGTTTTTCCTTTTTACTTTCAGCAGAAAGATAATTTTTATTCTGTGATTTGTTATAAAAGATTTCTTTCTAGTTCCATAATGATTCAGGGAACAAATGGTGAGGACTGCAATTATATGTAGCTTCTAGGATGAAACTGGCTGCTAGCACAATGAACAGAAACTTAGCACAGGATATGAAAAAAAAATTATAAGTAAAAAGGGAAGGCTAGCTCTGCAGAATGTGTTTATCCACCTTGGAGCTGGGTTTGGGAAACTACGTGTTAATACCATTAGAAAGGGAGAAAGCATAAAAGGAAAGAAGTTGCCTTTTAATGAAATTTACTGTGTAGTTGACATGGATACAATAAATGTGCATACATAGATGTGCACAATACAGGAATTGAATGCTGAGAATTTGAATGTCATCTCGCATGATGCTCGCTAAATAGACCTTTAGTGAGGTTTTAACAGCATACTCTATCTTTAATTCCTGTATTTTGACATCTGCTTATAGAAGTTACTCCATTTCAGCTGTTCTTCTGTTGTCGAAAGTTTGTGCCACACAGGAGCATTAGCTGTAGGAGGCTTGGAAGTGAGGAGGAATCCTTGCATTGTAGGTGTATGTATGTGCTTATCCTCTTACTTCAGCAAAAATGCTTTGAAGTTTCTTTCGGAGAAAATGTCATGTCAAAACTCAGCCCTGCTGTTAGCAGTACACTAACAGAAGCAGCAAAGTTAGGTTGTCTAAAATACTGTTAATATTACTAATAACATATATGTACACAATTATATATATGTAATTAATAATTGAAATATGTCATGATTATTTGTATAAGACATTTACAAATGGTTATTTGTATAAGACACTACCGAGCCTACTAATATGTCTTAATGATTCTAGAAGTTCTGTTAAAAACATGTTGGACTATTGTCCGAACTTAAAAAGTCATGCATTCCATTTTTGCCTTTTAATAAAGATGTAAGTAAGCACGTGGTGCTTAGTTATGAAATATTTAGGATTGCAGTTACAAGCATTTGGTGCTGTGGAAGGAGCCCAGGGCACCACTTACTATCAAAGCAGATGTCTGTGCTCAGTGAAGCTAAATCTCGGGCTTTGCTGTGTTTGAAAGAAAACCTTTCAGACTCCTGGAGTCTCTTGAAAACACGTGCCCCTTGTAAATCAGTGAAACAAGATTGATAGCTGTGAAGTTTTGACAGCTAAATTTTTTTTTCATAAGGGTAAATTAAAGATTCTTCCACATACACTTAAGGAACTCAATGGTAGCATTCTTTGCTATATGCTTTGTAGAACCATTCTATAAGTTCTAGCAAAATATATGTATATATATGTATATACATAAAGTATATGTATACTTTCATTAAAATTTTTGGGTGTTTACAGAACTGTGAGGCAAGGATATATCTTTATATTAAATTGAATATGGATATCCTGCAAGGGAAAGCACTCTGCATGGAGTTAATTGTGCATCTTAAAGAGGTGTCTGCTTGATCTTTCCTCAGAGGTTCAGTTCAGTACCCAGGGCCAGGAGCACATGCAGCTGGCGCAGGTTATGTCTTAGCTTGGGAGAAAAAAGTCCCTGGCAGTTTGCTGTGAAATGCTGCGGCTTTCCCTGCCTTGCTGCGCTTCTGGGTAACGTGCACTGCGCTTCGTTACGTTTCCGCAGGAGATGCTGCAAAATCAAGTGCCTGCCTGTGCTTTTTCACTGCGGTGAAAGGAAGGGTGCAAAGTCTGTTGCCCAAAGGCAACTTTCTTTGGTCAGGTAGGACCCGTTCGGGCAACGTGGCTGCCCAAAGCCATCGGACAGTTCGTCCGCTTGGAGAGACAGCGCAACTCCCAGCAGCCATGAGGAAAGATGGCATCTGTTGTGGCAGGCCCAGGACGCAGTTCGGCTGCGGCCCAATGGCCACGGTGGCGTGGCCGCGTTCGCCAGGCCGCGCTTGCCATGCCGCGCTCGCCAGGCCGCGCTCGCCAGGCCGCGGCGGAGCGCTGCTGAGGGAGGCAGGGAGCCACAGCCGCGTGGCCGGGGTACAAAAGTGTGAAACGACAGAGGGACTCCGTGTTTCAGGTCTGAAGAAAATTAAAATCTAGTCAAGAAGTGGTTCTGAAGAGTCTGCGTATTAAGCACATAATTTCTGGCTGAGCTAGCCTAAATTGTTCATTTCACTTGTTAATTATTTTTTTCTGCATCGTTCTTTCACGAATGCACTTAATGAAATTAAGTGACTCAAACTTATGAGTTACATTTTCTTTTGTCTTTGGAGTAGCCTGTGTATCTTTAGCAAAGAGGAGTGCATTTGATAGCGTGACAGGAGGATTAGAATTTATTTCACGGTCATTTTCAAGACTTTGAAATTTGCTTTTGTTCTGCAGATAGAAAGAAATACCTGGATAGTTTTTCCACAAGAACGGAATTACCAGGAGGTTTGACTGTAACTGCATTGCAAGAAATACCTAATAGGTACTTTGCTGCCCAGTGTCAAAGCCAGGAATCAATTTGTGCTGGTGTTAACCAGGTCGCCTCCATATGGGCCTGGTAATGTTTGCATGGGGCATTTCTGTAAATGTAAACATGTACATAAGAGAGGGAATATAGGACCTCCATTAACGGGGTTAGTTAATCAGGTTCAGGGCTTGTCACGCTAGCTGCGCAGTAAAGAGGACAGTAAAAGAATCCAGAGGAGCTTCAGTTGCTTGTTGGTAACAACGTCCACCATCAACTGGCACTATTGTTACAGGGATGGACTTGCCATTGTCCATCAATGTGATCACCATTGCTGGCAAC